>JACXIT010000087.1:49604-101046 GCA_014737525.1 Bombus difficillimus | reverse complement strand
TGATAAATTGTGCTAGGAATATACCAACGTCATAACATTACGCAATGTGTAATAACTTTTTTCCTTAACACTCTGATATTAGAGCGTATGAAAGAGATTAGCAAAAAACGAAAGAACTATTAGTTATTAATAATAGTTATTAATCTAATGGAAACTCTCAAATATAGAATTAATAAATTTAATTAATTTCCTTATAGCATTATTTAAAGGCATGCCTCAGTTATATGACTATACACAAAAATTTCACAATTATTTTAGATCAGCAAATGAAAAGAATTATAAATAATAAAATAATATTAATCTGTCACAATTGCAACAGCAATATAATTGTAAATAAATTTGTTGTTAAGATCCACTTTTTAGAAAGAATCCATCAGAATTAGATTAATAAATAATTACAACGATGTAAATATGTTGAAAGATCATTAACAATTATATGTAATGGCTTCAGATCACTGTTAAACTTTTGTGTGTATGTTGCAGATACTACGAATAAACACTAAATATAATGTAATTTGGGTATTAGGTCATAACGTCCCAGGAGAGGTAAATACCATGTGTTATTTGTATGATACGATTTTACCTACTAAAAAAAATACGTCACCGCATTTTCCTACATATTTACCGAATAATGAAAACACGAATGTACTTCCTGAAGAACTTTATGCAGATGATGTTCACCCATTTAGTGATCCCACTATTGAATATCAACCAAAGTCGTAATTGTAATAACGTAGTAAATAAAAAAAGTACTTTATAATAAGAGGACATATTTTATGAAAATATTTAAATCTCTTCAAATTTCTAGATAACCTGCTTATTCACGCAATCGAAAGTCTAAGCATAGATTAGCAATTAACGTTGCCGCGTTTATTAGACAGTTTTATTGTTTATCCTCTTCCCCTTACAGAAATAATTCATAGACGTGAATTAAGCTAATAAAGAATAGTCAATTGACTTATTTATTTAGTAATCAATATTATTATAAATTTAACATGCCTAAAATATACACGAATTATTTTATAAATGTAACATCACTAACAAAAGCTCATCTCAAGTTAGAGTGGAGAGCAGCATGATCAAACAATAAAAAGGATCTTTTCCTCGTTGCTCTTCAATTTAGAGAGCAAGTTAATTAATTTACTAGAATAATTTAGTCAATATGATGCATGTCATTAGCTGCATTCGGTTAAGTACCGCTCCACCAATGATTTTAGTATACGCAATCAGAAAGGGGGAAAAGCTAACATATAGTTCGTTAAAAGAATCAAAAAGAAAAGAACACAGATTCTTATCTCAATAAGAAACTTTTTTGCTCCACGGCTTTATCCATGTTTTGTTCTAATTTATCTTTTTCTGGGGAAGGGGCAGGAAGAGGGCAAAACATTGGCCAGTCATAATTACAGTTTTAAATTTGCAAAACCAAACATGATCCTTGATTCGGTAACGGCATATTGAAATTGCCACATAAGAATATAAAAGGGTAAGTAGAATGACTCCATAACAGAGTTTGTCGGGGGACGGCACGATCAGATAAGAAATAATAGAGGCCCTCTCAGAACTTAAAACCTTCGTTTGAAATGCTCGTCGTCTGATCGAATTCAAATGTTGATTCCACAACTTGTGGCTCCAGATTCGTATCATTTGTCTAAAAGAATCATAAATTATTTTTTCTGTGTTAGAAACGTCACAATAAAATCTAATCATTAATTATAAAAATAGAATAAGTACATACTTCTTCTGAAAAGTATTGCTCAATAATTTCGTACGCTAATTTATAAATATCTATGTTGTCGTGATTTTGCAATGATTCAATCTTATCCAAACCTACAAAAACACACAAATTTCATAATATAAATTAACATACTTTAAAATAATGTTGTACATGGCACTAAATGCTACAAAGGCCAACCTGAACATTCTTCAATCATATTGGCCAACTGTTCAACTTGCGGTCCAGCAAGTTTGAGCATATTGTGTATACCGTCTAAAACAACTTGTACAACTTGAGTATCTTTACAGTCAAGGAGATTACAGAAAGGTGCGATAACGCCTTCTTGTATCATCCGTGCAACTTGTTCTTCATTGCCACTTATTGTTAAATTGCTGATTGCCCATGCTGCTTCCTTTTGTGTTTGGAATTCACCCTGATAAAACAGGTAAATATATAATGGTAACATCGGTAAAAGTTAACAAATTTCGATAATTTTAACAAAAATATCTTTTTACATTCATTAAATTGTGAATAATGAGAGGCAGTAATCCAGCATCTATAACTGCTTGAACCTGAGATTGATTGCCAGCAGTTACATTTGAAAGGAACCAAACTGCTTCTTTACAAATTTTCTCCCTCTGATGAGTTAATAAATTGGGAAAATATGAAAGTGCATCACAATTTAATACAATTTGCGTTTGTTCGTCTGTACCCGTTACAATATTGCCAACTGCTCTCAAAGCAGCCGTTTGCACCTTAACTTCTTTGTGCGAGAGAAGTGGTATAAGACGAGGCACTACACCACTATCTATAACCATTTGAATTTGATCATTACCACCATCAGTCAAATAGCTCACTGCCCAAATTGTGTCGACAAGAATCTACAATTTATTTTGAATATAATAAATTGTTTATAATAACTACATGTAATTACTAGCGTATTAAATGTCTAACTTACGTTGATATCTGTGTGATGAATAAGTACGTTAAGAGCAGGTAAAATTTCCTCAATAGTTTGAGGAGGTGGCGGTGGATCTTTATTCCTACATAAATTTACGATTACCCAAGTTACATTACGTAAAAAAGTAATTGGTATATCTGGCTTAATAAACGTTAACAATGGCTGTACAACACCAAGCTTGATAACATAATCCCTAGATGAAGGACCATCTCCAATAATATTTCCTACAATAAAAAAGATCATCAATACCACATGACAGTATTGTTTACTTTAATTTACCTACCTAAAGCCCATACAGCTTGTTCACAGACATTCTGTTGACTTGAAAGTAACAAATGCAAGAAGTGTGGAACTGCACCAGCAGCTACAACTGCTTGCGTCTGAGGTGAAGTTCCACTTGCAATGTTTGTTAAAGCCCATGCTGCTTCAAATTGCAGTGACGGACTAAATAGAAAATTATATTAATATTTAATAATAATAAAAATGCAAACGATAAAACCAAGTATTTATTGCCATTGAAAACATAATATCATAAACGAGCTTTTAAGAAAAGCTATTATGTACGTATTTCATTCTATTCCTATCTTAAAAGCAAAAGGCAATTAATGAAATTTCTAGACCTATAAAATCTTACACAACCAGTAAATATAATTTTACTCTCACAAAAAATAATATACTAAGTAATATTATAAATTAGGATTATAATCAAGGTCATAATTAACACTTTGTAATATATAAAAAATCATTCACTATTATATACCTATTGTGCTGTTGAAGACATTTAACTAAAATTGGTAAAATGCCACTTTCAATTAATCGATCAATCGGTGGATTACGATCTGATGATAATAACTTTCTTGCTTGTTGTACAGCTTGTAATTTAACAGCTGGATCTGAATTATCAGCTTTCGACACTAGTTCCTTTAAATCGATTTTTGACAAATCAATGTTATTTTTATCAATATCTTCTTCATCTGGAAAAGGATGTTGTTACATCACCGACACTTAATATTCTTTCTTTTAAAAACTTTACCTATTAAATCCGTAATAGGCACATTTCTTCGTTTCTGTAAAGTTTCATCACGTTTGTTTTTACGTAACTCTACTGTTGCCTCATTTCTTCTTCTTCTCATTTCCTAAAATATATGATACATTGCCATTTAAAAGTTATTAAATCAACTGCAATGTGTCGCGTTCCAATATCTTTAAAATGCAAATGTACTTTAAAAAGAGGATATAGATTAAGTACATTTTCGTTATAGAAAAATAGCATAATTACTGTAATATTATGTTTTATGCTTTAAAAATTAAGAAATATGTATTATGATGATTTTACCAATCTTTATTGAAGTAAAATTGAAATATTAGACAATGAAAATGTTTCTGTTTTGTACAATATAATAAAACATACAACAATCATACAATACATATAAACATTTTGTGTTCTTTAATAATAATGCATGAATTTCTGGAAGTGATATTTATTTGACAATTTTTGAAGTTTTAATATATATTTAGTATCATAATTGAAAATACTTTAATAATAACTTCAAAATAAAATTCAAATAAAAAAAAATGTACTATAAAGAACAAAGTACATTTATAATGTTTGTAAATTTCACTTACCTACAAATACAACAATAATAGAAAATGTATCTTTCAATAGAATTTTTTTAAACCAATACAATTTTGTTAAAAATTTTTGTGACAAATTTAATTGAATTTTAAAACATTTTTACTATTTGGAAATAGTCCAATATACCAATTTCTTTTAAATGAGATAAACTAAAATATCATTACATTCTACAGAACCTCAATATTTCTAATTGCAATGAAAAAATAAATAAAAGCATTATTTATCTCAAGGATATAATGAGATTGCATAGTAAGTTATTAATAACTTACTCATAAGGATTTAAAACAAATAGTCAAAATAAAATAACTCGACTTTATATTTCTCATAATATATTTTTTATAATAATTTGTTCAGGTCTATCTCTGATAATGCTATATTTGACGTTAATGTAACGATACTGTCTACTTGTCTCGGAATAGTACGATTCTATTCAAAATACGATACTGCGGTATTTGATAAAGTTATATTAACAATATTGATGCATCTTATGCTAGCTGAATATACAGAAACATGCAGAGATCCATCCTTTATATGGGACAACAAAGTATGCAAATACATTGCAGAAATTTGAAAAAAAGGCCCATAATAGTCTTGGATTTATCCGGTCAGCACGACAGCCGAAGTTTCCAGACGCACAACGTAACTGCGCACAATGACGAACACACCGGATACTCACTTCTTGATCTTTGCCTTTGTACTTAAAAACCATCATTCGATTCTTGCTTAGCATTTCCGCCGCCATTTTTTCAATAACTAAATCGTTCGTACTCGCTTATATTGATATGTGCCGGCACCCGGATACCCGTGACCACGGACTACTGCGAAAAATTCTGTATCCGTGTTACTGTGGTCGATTTACTTCGACAGCTGCATACCGTTGCGCGACAGCCTTAATGTACATCAATATGCAATGGAATAATAATATATAACACTCGTTCTCTCTTGGATCTCGATCGACCATCAAATATTCTTTCTTTATTCTTAGTCACGTTTTCTCAGCACAAACGCAACGTTTCTGCCATTTCCGAAAAGAACATCGGAAATGAGCAAGGTGGCGCTTCGGAAGACGCGTGTGTTTTCACCACGGTTTTCACTATATAACCTGCTAGTGATCTATTTTCTTTAAAAACGTTTCGTAATATTGTAGGTTTAATATGGTTATCATCAGCTAAGATGCGAGTAACACAGTAACTTCTCTACATTTTTTCAAATATATATTTACATATATGTAATTGAAAAATCATTAAACATTTTATATATACATGTATAAACATAGAAATTTTTCAAATTCGCTCTTAAAGATAACAGGTAGTTTTAAAATGAACAGATATGAATTAAAGTTTTTTTTTCTGCCAATTTATTTTTCAATAGATTATTTTATGTGTAATATTAGTTTATAAAACATAGACCATATAGGTTCTCTTAAAGAGAATATTTTTATAGCTTCTGTTAAGAAATAATGATCATTTGTTGTGAAAAATAAAATCATACGCATGTTTCATTATTTTGAATTAATCTATTAACATCTGTTTTGAATTTTCGCATAGTTATGTGAATAATAATTTAAAATTGCAAATGAAAGAAGTTCTTACATAATGTATATGAAAAAATATACTTGTATTCTTTTATTCAATCACAGAGGAGGGAAACAGAAAGAGAGAGAGAGAGAGAGAGAGAGAGAGAGAGAGAGTTAATTTAGTTTATTGAATAATTTAGTTTATTATGGTTATAATATAAAGAAAATTAAATAAATATTCAAATTAAAAAGAAATGTCTTCAACAAATAGTGAGCACTATTTATTTTATTGTTACCGTAATTTAACCAACTTTACATTCAGAATAAAAATCACTAACTATTTTTAATAGTGATTTTCTTTATGGAGATATTACTCACTGTTTTTATAGTAAATGTATTTACAATATATTGTATTTTGATATAAATAATGCCCTTTAAATTACTATATTCTACTATTTATTCAAGTTTTCATAATTATATATTTATTTCCATTTAAAATTGTTTGATTAAATGAAATATTCCTATCAAGTGAAGAATATAGTAAATGCATAGAACATTTATTTGGCTAATAACAATATTTACCTGCACTGTATTGTGCTTGCACTAGGCGCTATAAACTTCTGTAGTGATAGGAAAACTGCTGTTTGGAGTGTAAAATGTTTCTTTTTTGAAAAGTATCAATGAAACGGAAGAATTTTAAGAATGTCATATGTGTACGTTTAAATAAATCGGTAATGATCTTACTGCGTTATGTTTTTATAAAGGTATGCGTACTTTTATCATTATATATTCCCCCCCCAAAAAATACTGCTTACTGTCAGTTTCAAAGATAAAAAAATGCATACATTTTTTTCAATACTCAACATTATTTTATATTTTAATGCCGTACTCATTATAACATTGTTTTATATATATTATCTTTGTTAATGCTTTTAAATTATTAGAAAAGTAGATAACCTTCAAATGTATTTAAAAAAACTTGACACTCTCCTACAGTATTGACTATTTTATGTATAATTAATTTTAATTTCTATAAAGTTCAGAAGATGAAAAAAACCAATAATAAAGAATAATAAATAAAATATAAAATTTAGAGACTAATTTTTATGTGTAAAATTTTATTTTGTTTTTATGTATATATACATATATATATATATATATATATATATATATATATATAAAAAGATAATTTTTAGAGATATAGATATGAACACAACATTAAGTTCAGTCGAGAGTGGCGGTGATAAACATCTACCAGAGACAACTGTACAAAGCATAGCGCAGAATTTAACTACTATGCAAAGTATACAAAATGTGCAAAGTGTTGTTCAAAGTAACATACAAAATATTCAGTCAACACAGACTATAGTGGGATCAGTTGGTGGTACATCTACTAGTCTTATAGGAAAATCAATGTCAATGGATACAAACTCAAAATTACCTGTAATGAAACCTGTAGTTCCCTGCGGTACCACTTCAACTTCAGAAACAAACAAGATAACAACGACGGTAGAGAAAACTTTTTATTTACATTTAAATACATTATTTTGTTTTAAAGTCTTAATAGATATCATTGATCATGGTTTTGTAGATCTGCTCAGTGGGCTCCACGGTAAGGATAATTTCTCCAGGTATGTTAAGTACAGTGGAACGTCAAAATCAACCACAGGCTCAGCAACTATTACAACAGACACAAGTTACAAATATGCCAGCAACTTATCATGTACCACGAGGGCCAGCTGCAGTTGCCAATATTTCTGCCCCAAGATCCACAGTGGCTACCCCGATTGTTAGAGCAAATACAGGACAAGCTATACCTACCACAAGATCAGGGTATATATGCATATATGTGTTTATGTATATATATATATATATATATATATATATGTAAGGATTGTTCGGAAAGATCGTGTCGATTTTTGACAGGTGGTATTAAGACAGGTCTAAATATATATCAGAATGATTAAAAACAAATAACATGTGTACATATCCTAAAAAGTGGTATTTCGGGCATCTTTATAAAAAAAGTTCGGTTAGGATACATTAATTTTTTTTATTAATTGGTTTTAATTAGTTTTATAAGCTCTTAAATATGGAAGGAAACAAAGTGCATTATAGGCATTTGATGCTTTTCTTTTACCGGAGAGGCAAAAATACCACACAAGCAGCAAACACGATATGTGCTGTTTATGGTGATGGTGCTATAGCTGAAAGAATTGTGGAAGTGGATTTCAACCTTGAAGATCAAGAACGTCTGGGTAGGCTCACCACTGATCAAATCACTGATCAAGGATAACCCGCGCTATATAACACATGAATTAGCAGAAATGTTAAAAACGTCAAAATCCAGAATTTAACAGAGAAAAATCTGATGATTCACATTTCCATTTGCGACTCGCTGTATAAACGCAAGAAGGAGACATCATTTTTGATGATGGGGAATGAAAAATGTATTATTTATGATAATGTTGAGTGGAGAAGATCTTGAGGAAATTGAGATGAATCTTTAGACATCCCAAAAGCCGGTCTTCATCTGAGGAAAATCATGCTCTGTGTCTGGTTGGACTGGAAAGGAATACTGTATTATGAGCTTCTACCTAAAGAACCAAACGATAAATTTGGGAAACTAATTAGACGAATTAAAGACGGCAATTGTACAAAAACGTCCAGAAGTGGCGAATCGGAAGGGCGTCGTGTTTTATCATGACAATGCGCGGCCTCATGTGTCTTTGACTGCTCGACAAAGCTGTTGGAGCTTAGTTGGGACGTGCTACTCCACCTACCGTATTCACCAGACATTCCACTTTCAAATTTTTATCTATTTAGGTCATTACAAAATTCCTTTAACACGTTGACGCTGGCGTACACAATCGGTGAATCACACGTGTCTGTCCCGTGAGGCGGCGTGCATTATCGGTGGGTCACACGAGTTTGTTCCGTGAGGCGGCGTGCATTCGGCACAGAGAAAACCCTGAATATCGGCGCCGGCGTCAACGTGTTAATGGCAAAAACTTTAATCCTTTGGTTGATATAAAAAATCGAAAAACCTAAGAGATTCTGAAAGGTTGAAATATCCAAGTTGCGTGAAAGATGGAGAAAGATTGTGGGACAAAAATGGCACCTATATCATTCAATAAATGTATATCGAAATTTATTGCCGCGTTTGAATTTTCCTTAAAAATCGGAATGAACTTTTCGGACAACCGGAAATTTATGTTATAGATATTTATATACTTTAATTATATAACTAAACATTAAATATTTCAGAGTAAGTATAACAGGTAAATAGAGTATTTAGTAAAAGTATTTAGTAAAATATTAAACTGATAACCATATATACTATGAAATAATACAACATTAAATAATACAAAAATCCATACCATCTTTTGCATTTCCTAGAATAAATACAGCTATTTCAAGTTCTCAGTGGCAACCTAAAACAACATCAGTGGTATATGCGCAACCACAAAGGCATCCCATACCTCCAGTTAGCCGAATTTCAAGACCACCATCAACAGTGTATGCCAGTCAACAGCCTCGTTTAATTACACCTTCAGGCCAAGGAAGATCTGTACAAGCCACAATGGTCACTGGAGTTTCTGGTACTCCGTCCAGATTAATAGCACCAGTTCTTCAAGCGAACAATAGTATTACAAGATTGCCGGTTACGCAAAGCAGACCAGCTGCTCCTCAAATATCAAATATATCACAAACTACACAACCTAGCAGACCTTCGACTCAAACTATTCAAGTAAGTTATTACTCATTGTAATCAATAAAGTGAAGTTGTAAAATAATATTGGTAAAATAAATAATGTTCATTTTGTATTCATATCATAGCCTAATCAGTCAAATAGACCTCTAAGTACCACAGGTATTGTAAATCGTATAGCTGTATCAGCACCTGTAGTTGGAGCTACAAATAGAGTAACTGCTTCAGCTTCAGTGTCTGTTCAGCCCACAGTTGGAAGGCAATTATCAATTAATACTGTTGCTACTCCATCAACTGGAACTGTTAGTAGAATTGTAATTCCTTCTCAACAAGTAAGTGCAAAGGTATTTACACATTACACATATCACGTATGATGTAAGATATATTTTATTAGTGCTTTGGATATTGATCAGAATTGATTATATAATAGGTGCAACAACAGCAGCAGCAACAGCAACAGCAGCCACAATCACAGACACAAACAATACCACGTGTTGTTCAAACAGTAACCTCTTTGTCAAGCCTTAACACAGTATCACGTGTAATTGCTACAACAGCAAGTACATCAAATACAACAAGAATATCACAGCCTACATCGACTACTGTTGCTAGAATTACTGGAATGTCTTTGCATCCTTTACCTTTAGCATCAGCAAGAGTTACATCAGCACCTGCTAAAACAGTACAGGCACAAAGCATTGGACAAACTGTGCAAATCAAACCCAATCAACAATCTGGATTTCGGGTTTCTTCCGCCAGTAATGCAAATAATAACTCAAATTCAACGCCTTCTCAATCGGCTCAAGGGCAATATTTGCATCCGCCACATACTGCGACCTACTATTCTTTTGAACCCGCAGGTATTTTTTATCGTCTGTTGATGTGTTTTAATGTTTTCAAAGCAATGTTTATTGAATAATATTGTGCAGGAACATATACCCAATACCGCCAAACTCCAGTAAGGTTACTCGTCGAACCTGGGTACGATGAACCTCACACTAAAACAAATGCATCTCCAAGACCAAGTATACTTCGAAAGAGAGATCATGACAATTCACCTATCAAAAGTATGAACAAAATAAGTTAAATAATGTTATATATATATGATGTTCTTTCATTTCGTGTTCTTGTATTTGATAAAAAAATTGATGAAATAGTTCCGAATTTTTAGGTGCGGCTAAGAATTTAGTTCCTGTACTGACATCTTTACCTCCTGTTACAACATCCAGCCCACCGTGTTCGCCGAGAGGAGATCAAGATGGTGGAGGTTGTCAAAGTTCAGGATCTACTACAGTTTCAGCAACGTCATCGCCTGGACTCGATGAGGAACCTGAACAATCCAGGATTACCATAAATCCAACAGTAGAAATGTCTCCCAGAAAAAAGCCTCGAAAACAACAACTTACCGGAGTAGAATTAACTGAATCGAGGTGTACTGAAGAAGAAATGCAATTTATTACAGAGGAAAGGATGAAAAAGGAGTTTAAAGAAGAATCGAAAGAAAAATTATCAGAAAAGAGACAAACTTCAAACATGCAATATGATGTTATCAAATCTCCTACACAACAACCAACAGTTGCAATACGAACACGGCCTACACCTAGTTTATTAGGTTTGTGGAAGGAATGTCCAGCAAAAATCATTATGAATATGTGTTAAAAGAAGATAATTATTTTTGGTTTTACAGGGCCTTCATGGAAAAATAGATGCGGCACTAGACTTCATCATTATAGAAGACCGAGCGAGGTTAGACCTCGTGAAGAAAGACGACCTACTGTTGCAGAAATAGCCCAACAGAAACATGTATTACAGAAATTAAATGGTTGGAAAGTATATCATCTTACAGCACAAATGGAAGATATTGCTGATCTTGAGAAACAAGTAAGTTGATAGTAGATTATGTTAATATTTATTTATGGTAATAAAATATATATTTTATGTAAATAATAACGTTCAAACAGTAATATCATAAACTGAAATTTGTATAGGTACATGAAAAGCTGAAAACAACGTTAACCATGCTTGAATCTCAACAAAATGTCAGGAATAGACAAGATGATGGTCTTGAACGTGTAAATGAATTAATTAAAGGAAATATGCAACGTAGTAGCTTAATTAGCGAAGGAATGACCGAAGCACGCACGCAGCTTATTGCTATATTTCAACATAAAGGACCTATTACAGATATCTTACAACGGTGTGGCAATAAACGGGCTCAAAAAAAACGAGATAAATGAGTTACTGTCCAGATCGAGTTAACGTAAATATGTTCATAAGAAATTCTTGCATGAGCAAGATTTAAGAGTACGTTATTTTTATCTGTGTCACAGAATCTATATATATTATAGGAACAAAATAAATGGTTTTATAAGTCTATGAGAGGACTTATTATTAACTGCTTATAATTTTCCATTATATAAATTTATGACTTTTAACTTTAATATAATACGTACATATTATTCCTTTATTTTATTTTATATATAGGTATATTCGGGCGTGCGCATATTCTTATATAGGCACACATTTATTTTTAACAAATATCTTGATACAACAACTCAAATACATAGTTACAAAGAATCGAATAAATAAATACTTCATGAAATATGAAATATATCATTAAACTATTTTGCCATATGGTAAAAACTTATATGTAAACATATATGAATGTATGGATGTTACCATGGAAATAATCTATCCTAAAGTCTTTACTTACCAACGATAATATCGGCATTTAGTTGTTTCTAATGATTATATACTTTAATAGTTTAAAGATTATAGTTTTAACAACATGTGGTGGGGATATAGTCCGGCATTAGACATACAGTTCGAAGTTAATAAACATGAAAACAATTATCCAAGTGAATATCTCGAGATATTAATTGTAGGTGCTAATGATGCAAGACATATTTTGAAAACATTAGCATCGTCTTATTTGTACAATGATCGCATTGTTATATATAATGTAGTCGAATCAACATTGGAACAAGTTGCTAGATCTATTCTCTTATTAAGTACTTGTTTAGAAACAAATTTGGGTATGTATATTTAGTCTCAAAATATACAGGGTAATTGTTTTGGTAATAGTAATAAAATTTTGTTTGTTTTAATACAAACACCAAAGGATTGCAAGAGGCAACTCGCTATTATTTAGAGATATTTGGAAATACATTGATAAGGCCTGCAACAGCTAAATATTTGATAAAATCATGCAATCAGTTGTCAAATATACCAACGAATACAATTGATTGCCCTTGGTTAAGCTTGGAACAGTTCAAACATAAGGATAGAGATCAATTGCAAGCAATTTTTAAGTGAGTTTAAATAAGGAACTTTAAAACTGATTTTTCTTTATATTTTATAAGTTTCCATTATTAATTATATGTACATATTTTATAAGATTCTGGGCACATGCAACATGTGACAATGTTCCTATTATGGAGTATTGGGATCAAAGAGTTAGAAAATCATTAAAAACAAGATATGATTATCGGGAAGGCGTTTTTGATTGGGATTATCATATGATTTTAAAATCTAGAGGTATTTCAAACCTAACATTGCAGGAATATAGGTATGTTTATTAACTATTGGAAAATTTCGTCATGTCAGCATACTTTTATAACTTATTTCCTATTTTAATATTAGATTTTGGAGAAATAATGGAATTGCATTCACTTGGTTAGAAGGTGAACCTGTTAGAAGTAATCCAACATTGTTAAACAATATTATACAATATGGTCCTGGGTTTGTACATTATACTTACTTAGGAGACATTACAAATGGTCCTTTCTTCGCTTGGGCTTTACAGGAGAAAAGGGATGATAATATGTAAGCTACATTCTAAATTTGTATTTTGTTGTGATACTACTGATATTACCATATTGAAAGTAATAGAACACAATAATATAGTAGATATAGAGCAACTGATATAGCCGAGAGAGAAATTATGAAGCATATGTATGAAATTAGAACTGGAGAATCAATATGCCAAGAACTTATTGCATCGCATAGAGATTCTTCTATCCTAAATGGCACATTAGTAATTGAAACACCAAATAAAGAAATGGAGCAAGAATCATGGGAAAAAGAGAAAAATAAATATAAGCGGAATGATATATCTTGGATAAATGTTAAAAATCATAAAGTATCATAGAGAATTATAAAATTATTACTTATTTACGAACCATAAAATACTATGCAAAATTAATAAATTTAACAATCCATATATTATACTTTCAGATAATCTTCCATCCTATTACATTTTTATCAACTTCTAAACATAAAATGGCATATATTGGTAGATTTGATTTCATTTGGATGGCTCATAACATGGTGGAACAATTACCTAATCTTGTACCATTACTAAAAAAAAAAGGAATCATGTTGGTGGAACTACCAAAATTCCTGGTAGACGTACGAAATGAAAACTTACAAAATTTTGTAAACGAATTAAAAAGCATGATGCACCATAATGGATTACATGAAATTAATGCTATAAATTCTAATGAACATTATATTGCTGAATTTTCCAAATAAACAATTGAAGTTGCGTTACTTTTTCTCCTGGTATCCGAAATCAATTAAAATAAAATTTCTTTAATATTATTTGTTTGAAGTTTTCAATGAAGTTAAATGCATATATATAAATATATGTATGCGTATATACATACATATTTACAGATGTAATTACGATTTGATTCAATAACAAATTTTCACGTAGTTTTTAAATTAAAATATAGATATAAATATATGATTTAATCAGTACTTCATAGAGCATTAACAAAATATCCATTATTAGGTCCGTAACATACAACGATACAAGTATACGTATGTATAAGTTGATATGAGCTTTTATACAATTGGAAACTGAAGTAACCCATAAAAGAAAAATCACCAAACGTTACGTATAGTGAAAAATTAAACTAAACATGGTTATGAGAATCACCTAAAATCGCGGGAAACGCGTCTGTCCCTATTTTAGAGACCCGCAGGATTCAGCTACAATTTGTTAACATTAAGATAAGAAATTGTTTATGGAACACCCAATAAATTTTTTTAAAAGTTTGCGCATAATATGCGTTGATTTCTGTGGACTGATAAAAAATAGGTGTCGTTTCTGTAAGAAATAAGGTACCGCTTGAAAATCGGCCATCGCAGCTATTTTCAGCGATAATGAAAATTGTTTTCTGTACATGAGCCCTTTATACACAAGTTCTAAAGTTTATATTGTGTAAAACGCTGAAGAGGTATATGAGGTTTCATGTCACCGAATTACTGTCTCCTTCGATAGACGAAGATGCTAAATTAGTTGGAAAACAATGAATACTATCAACAGAGTAAATAGCAAGGTGGGCATAACAATTGAATCAAGATTTGGCGAATTGGACAGAAATTTGGGAACAACCTGCAGTAACTTTAAAAATGACCCAAAGGACTTCAGTATCAATTTTAGTAAAACTTCACCTGGTAGAAGTCGGTATGGCAGAACAATAAAACCCAAGTCTCCTAAGAATGAGGTTGCCACTTCCTCAAAGGCATGTTATGCCTCTTAAGATCAATTACAATCTTTCTGATTAAAGATCAATACTATTCTTAACAAACTATGGTACTATATGTAGCTTTCACTAATGTTTTACTGTATAATTCTTATTCGTATGTGTATTTATTTATTATGTGGTATAATAAACAATTATTGTTTATTACACCCTGTAATAAATAAATGTATGCATATTTATAATCTTATATAGTTATGTACATTAATTGTTTTCTTTTTCAATTGCCATCATATTTCTTTTAATCAAATATATTAATAGAAATATGTATATATGTATTTAGTAGCATATGATATAACATTAATATATGTAACTTGTAGAATTCTAAAATGCCAAGGAATCGTAAATATCAAAATTCACCAGATAGTAGTAACGATAGTACAGATGAAAATAATACAGTTAACGATATGGATGATACAAGTGATTCTTCTACTAGTTTAAGTATTATGGAGGACACTACTCCAAAATTGGTTGATTCTCCTATACAGTGTAATTGGATATTAGGTCAATTAGCATGGGCCAGAGTTGGTAATTTTCCTTTTTGGCCTTGTGTTATAACACTTGATCCAGTTCTAATGGTATATCATAGATTAAAAGGTAAGTTTTTGTTTACAAATTTATTAGAATAATTAAAAAGATTGCTCATAAACATATGTTTTGCTCAATAGTATCTTGTTCTGTTTTATGTTCTTCTCTGTCATTTGAATATAATCTTTAATTAAATATTGAGCATTATCATTTTCTAAAAAGCATCTATTGTATGTATGTTATTTGTAACAAGTTACCTACAAAAAAATGTTTTCTCTTTAAATCGTCTTTATTAGTATTTTAAATGTAGCAATTTTATGGTAACTGGTACAATTCATGTGAAATATATTTATATATATATATATATATGTATATACGTATATTTGTTTGACCAGCTACTGCCAGATCACAAACGCTAATGATACATGTCCAATACTTTGGCGATAAAGGACGTCACAGTTGGGTTTCATCAAACTCTATGATTCCATTTACAAATCTTGCAGACTTTAAAAAATTATCAGAATCAATAACTGCAGAAGTAAAGAAGAGAGATGCTAAATATGCCGCAGCATTTATTGTTAAGCCGGGTATAAAGTCAAAATGGGAAAGTGCGATCGAAGAAGCTATGGAAGTTGAATCAATGAGTAATGATGATAGAGCACATGTTTTCAAACCAAAGGAAAAAAGTATAAGAAATAAGTCATCTAAAATATCAGAGGAAAAGGATAAAGCTAATAAAAGAAAAAACTCAAGTGATTCAAATGGCCCTGATTTTAAACGTGCTAGGCAAGATAATGTATGCATATGTGAATGGAACAATTACATATTATTAATATTACAGTTTCACAAATATTTATATTGAATAATTCCGCAGGTATATGAAGTAGATAAAGAGAAAACAGATGGAACTAAACAAAAAATGCTTAAATACATTGAGAATGGTAAAAATCATTCGAAACTTAATTCAGATACTCCTCCGTTATCTCCCTTAAGTCAAAGAGATTCCAATGACGAAATCTCTCTCGTGCAAAAGGTTGAATTCCGTACTGAAGAGGATGTAGATGGTGTCTTTGAAGTTTATTACGAACGGAATCGAGATATGTTAGAAGACGAATATCCAGATGCTTCGGAACACGATATTAGGAAGTATTTAAAAAAGACTTGGGATAATATGAATTCTTCTTTTCGCAAAAAATATCGATCATATGTAACATCAGACACTACTAGTGCTCATACAAAAGAAAATTCATTAAACAACGAAGACGACTTATTATTAGAAATGAATGGAAGTGCTAAAGATAATAAAAGGTCAAGAATTAAAGTTGAAAAGGAAGAGATAAGTGTTTCAGAAACGAAAAGAAATAGACCTTATAATCTTTTCAAAGGAACAAAGCAAGAGAAAGTTTGTCAAATATGTGAAAAAACTGGGAAATTAACTAGGTGTAAAGGTCCTTGTTATTCATATTTTCACCTTTCTTGTGTGAAACCAGGAGAATCTAGTCCAGAGCATTCTGTTGATGAGAATATAATGGATGATAAAATTCTCGATGATATAAATGAGATTAAACAAACCAATACTGATAATGATGAGAATAACGGTACAGCAAATTATCAATTACACCTTTGATATTTTGCATGATGTTAATATTTACTCAAACTGAATATTATTCTTAATTTCAGGTAAATCAGAAGAGCAAGAGGACGAGTTCTTTAAATGTATCGATTGCTTATCAGGTGTAGCACCTGCTTGCTTTATATGTAACGAAAGAGAAGGAGATAGAATAAGATGTTCTGTGTTAGCTTGTGGAAAACATTATCATTCGTCTTGCTTGAAATCGTGGCCACAGGTAGATCATAGTGGATGCGTGTTCTGACGAACTGTCGTACTGACAAACTCAGTATGACACAGTAATCAAATATATAAGTATGTATGTATGTATGTATGTATGTATGTATGTATGTATGTATGTATGTATGTATGTATGTATGTATGTATATATATATATAATGTATGTATGTAATATGTATAATCTATATATATATATATATATATAGATTCTTATGAGCGTATACATTTTTCTCTCGTCTTCAGAAGTTTCATTCATCAGAATACGCATCCACTGTAATCATAGCCTAATGTTCAATAACAGATATTTAAGATCATATATATATAATATATTAATATAAATTATAACGTTATTATATATTACTTATAAATATATTACTTATTTTATTTTCTCATTAGTCTCATTGGCAAGGAGGCCGCTTAACTTGCCCATATCATGTATGTCATACATGCAGTTCAGACAATCCTCAGGATAGTCATTCGAGAGCTCCAAACGAGAAATTAGCACGATGCGTTCGTTGTCCTTCATCCTACCATACATCTACGTCTTGTTTACCTGCTGGTTCGGTAATTTTAACTGGCAGCCAAATAGTTTGTCCGAAGCATTACCAAGCCCCACAACCTCCAGTAAACGCGGCATGGTGCTTTTTATGTACAAGAGGCGGAAGTCTTATCTGTTGCGATACATGTCCAACGTCATTTCATTTGGAATGTTTAGGTAACTATTTTTAAAGCGAATACAATAGTTATAGAATAGTAATATTATTGATAGCAAGTCGCAGATATGTATATAATTATTGTATGTAAATATTGATATTAGTAGAGTGAGATAGTGAAAATAGTTAAAAGAATAATTGAGATATAATAAATGGATTTTATATTTAATGATCATTTTTAGGTATTGATGCTCCGGATGGTGCATTTATTTGTGAAGATTGTGAAACAGGCAGATTGCCTCTTTATGGAGAAGTTGTATGGGTTAAACTTGGTAATTACCGTTGGTGGCCATCTCGTATTTGTTATCCTCATGAAATTCCTGAAAACATAGAAGCTATACCTCACAGCCCTGGTAAATTTTGCGTAATGTTTTTAGGATCAAATAATTATCATTGGATTCATAGGTAAGTAATATACTTAATTATTGTTTGAATTCGATTAAATATGAAGAAAGATATTTAACAACGGTAGTTGTCTTTTTATTTATAGAGGACGCGCTTTTCTTTATCAAGATGGTGATGCAAACATAAAACCACCAATTGGTAAAAAAAATAGGGATGATACTTATCGTAAAGCATTAGAAGAAGCTAATGAGATTCATCAGCGTTTAAAGATCGAAAGAGCTGCAGCTAAAGACCATGGACCAAGAGGATTGAAACCACCTCATTATGTCAAATTAAAGGTATTTCATGTGTACGCAGGCGTACTTTGTGCGTATGTAAGCACTAGTGCATGAATACTATCAGATATAATGTATAAATCTATGACTTATATCTATTTCTAGATGAATAAACCGGTTGGCAACGTAAAGCCAGCAGAGGTTGAAAGCATCGTTGCGTGCGACTGTGATGCAGAATGGGAAAATCCATGTGCTCCAGGCACAGATTGTCTTAATCGAATATTATTAGTTGAATGTAGCCCTGGTATTTGCCCAGCTGGTGCCAAATGTAAAAATCAAGCATTTGTACAAAGACAATATCCAGCTATGGAACCATTTCATACCATAGGACGTGGTTGGGGTCTTAGAAGTTTAGAACATATTAAAGCTGGTCAGTTTGTTATAGAATATGTAGGTGAAGTTATAGATGAAGCTGAATACAAACGAAGACTACATAGGAAGAAGGAATTAAAGAACGAGAATTTTTATTTTTTAACTATAGATAATAATAGAATGATCGACGCTGAACCAAAAGGCAATTTAAGTCGGTTTATGAGTAAGTATTTCTTATTTCTTAATAAGTGAAGGCCAAAAATCGTCATTTATTTTAAAATCCTATTCTTGAAACGTGGTAGATCATTCGTGTTCACCAAATTGCGAAACGCAAAAATGGACAGTTAATGGAGATACGCGTATAGGTCTGTTTGCATTATGCGATATCGAGCGCGGCGAAGAATTGACCTTTAATTATAATTTAGCTTGTGATGGAGAAACTCGAAAGCCCTGCCTCTGTGGAGCGCCAAATTGTAGTGGTTTTATAGGTTTAAAAGTACAGAAACCACAAGTAATTACACCTTCAACAACAGGAATTCAACAGAAAAAATTTGATAAAATCGATAAAATGAAACGTCAAAAAAGGTAAATGATGACACATAAAATGCACATATCGTATATTAATTTGTCTAACACAAATAGTGGAATATTGTATAGTTTTGCACTATCGTATGCAGCAGATATGTCTAGAAGAAACAGATCAGTATTTTTTATTTTTTTGTATCTCTAATATTATATTCTTATCTAATATCTCGGATAAATCATCTTTTCTTCTAATATTCATTATTTTAATATACAAATAATGTGTAATAATTTGTAATAATATGAACTATGAAATAATTAGGTTGAGAAAGCATGTATTGTGTTGGAGTTGTGGGCAGGAAATTGAAAAGTTGACAGAGTTTGTCGTTTGCGATCAAAAGACATGTAATAAAAAGTATCATAAATCTTGCGTGATCATTGATGATACAGATTCAAGATTCAGTTGTCCTTGGCATCATTGTGCAGAGTGTCGTCGTAGAACATCTGCACATTGTTCGTTTTGTAGTGCTGCTTTTTGTCAAGGTAAATGATTTTTTCAATATAATTGTTAAGTTTATTGTTTATCAGTATTATTACATTTACTGTAAAATTAATCACATTTATCAATAGTGCATCTGGAGGGAAATTTATTTGAGTACAGCGAAAAAGCTGGTTTTGTCTGTAAGTTGCATGAAAGTATGGATATGCAAAGATCTGCTGAAGATGAAAAAGATTATTCGGATAATGATACTGAGACAGACAAAGAACATTCTTCTACTGGTTCCAATAGTCCATTGATCATAATGGAAAAATCAATACCGCGTGAACCATCACCAAGAGTTTCCATAATAGAGGTAAGGTAAAGTCTTACCAGATATATTCATTGTTGTAAATTGTCGATGAAAATGAGCATTCTTTTATGCATTTTAAACTTTCATCCAAGAATATCTTACGTTTCAAGCGTTGTTATAATTCTCGTTCGTTTGTGTTATTTATATAACAAAAAGTAGGCAAATATAGTTGACAATTGGTGGTGGTAAGCATGAGAAGAAGATGTTGTACGTAGAGTATAATGCGTTTTCTCAAGGGATGAAAAATGTTTATTGCCAATCTGATCGAACAGTTATAGACCTATGACAAAAACGTATCATTCTTTGTCTTCCAATGCTTTTATCTTAATTAATATCATATATATTATATTTCTATCTCCCTAATTCGTACTTATGGAACCTTTTCTGTAGAGATATAAAATATTTCATGTTTGCAAAAATGTCAATTATTATTTTCAATTTCATCAATATCTCTATCTGTACACAAAAAGTTATGTCAAAAGTACTTACATAGTTAATTTGCTTTGGAATTTTGTGCAAGTAAATACAATTGTTTTATTCATGTAACATTTATTAGTAAGATAATTCCAAAAGTAGAAAGAAAAAGATTAACAACAATTAACCTTTCTTGTTCTTTTCTTTTTTTTTTCTTTTTTTTTTAATTGTTTTTCACTGTTCCCAGCATCCTCTCCCTGACATTGGCAGTAGTGAGAAGTAGTAGCAAACAAACATGTTCTGTTTAAGTTTATACGTTCAAGTGAGTGCATATTTTTGGTATTATCTCTTCGGACCTCTGATCCATTGTATCACAATAAGAAAGAACTATCTTGTAATTAACAAATAGCTTGTAATAAGTAGTTCAATTATCTTTGTTCTTAATTACTTATGAAATTTAAAATATTAATTGGTGAGTAAATTTCTTTTGAGCGTAACAGACATTTAAATACCATCATACTACACATAACTTATATTGTGAGCATTTACTTTACTTGTAGCACTTTAAGACATGCAGTTGGTTTTGAGCTTAAGGAGGGAAGACACTGTAATAGTCAGAATAGGGATATCTTTAGAAGGTTTAATTTTTTTTCAAGCAAAAAATATAAAGAAGTCAACTTATTGCTTATTATGATTAACATGTACATGTACCTTAGTACTACTCCTTAGAGTATAATAGTATATTTTGAACCAATTTCGTCCACGTTCGTTTTTAATAAATAAATTATTCTTCAAGATGTTTTGCTAGCTATGACAAAATTGATAATTCTTCCATAGCTAGAGATTACGCCATATGGTGAATACGAAATAAAACAAAAAATAAAAAGAAGATTAGAAACTAAAAAGTTACGTCTGTCAAATTATGTAGGAAAGCATTGGAAAAAATTAAAAAATTAAAAATTGATTTTTTCGATCATTTACAGTGTGTTACCCTTTAGGTCAATTTTCTAAGTTATATTTAAATATCATGCTTCTGAAGTATTGATCAACAGTAGTGTTGTTTTTTGAAAATCATAGGAATAATTCATTTTGTCCAATACATTGCATATTGTTAAAATGCATAGTTTCTTTTTATGAAAAACATAGAACAAAATATGATTTATAGGTTCATCCGAGTAGTGAGGAAAGTGAAGAATCTCAAAAAGAAGACGATGAAGAAGCAACGCAGTCTACTAATTTTATGCCTCGTGAATACAGCTCGAAAAGTATGAAAAGAAAAGAATTGCACCGATTATCTTTAAGATTGAAAGGAGAAAAAGATCAGGTAGAAAAATTTAGTAATCTTACATCTAGTCAATTGGAGGCTATAATCGGTGGCAGTTTATTTGAATGAACCATTTATCCTCATCGATTAGGATCGAACGATGAAATATATTTTAATGTGCATAGTTCCAAATCTTCACGATTGATAAATCACAAATTATGTAATAAGAAATGCGATACAACTGTGAACGTCAATATGAGTTAGTAGTATTTGTAATTATATGTAAACATTGTTTGTAAAACACCCATTCCATGTCAAAGGGATCAGTTGAATAACAAATTTTAATAAATTCCAATTCTGCTAGCGAAACAATGAACTTTTATTCTTAATATGGTAATTTTTCTGTATACACCTACATTACGTAAGTTAATAAGCTTTCTGCATATATAATATGTCTAGACATTGCATTTATGAACCTTATGCGTATACATATATGTATATGCACGCACGTTCGTGCATACGCGACATACGTACACGCATTCATCTAATCGGGTTGACATGGAATGCTTTTCTTAATTTACAAGTAAAATAGCATAGAATTAAAAGTAGAATTAAAGTTCGTGCATATACATATTATATTTCTTAATTTTGTTTTGATATATAATTAAATATCTATAATTATATATGCTAATTCGATATTTTGAATTATATATATATTATATATATAATTTCAATGTTCGTGTAAATAAGTTTTTGAGGTCCCATAATGTCTATTTTGTAAGATATATGTACACATTAGTTAAAAATTTTCTTTTAATCTTTTTTACATCGTAGTTTTAAATGTTTATCCGTTACGTCATTGTATCCATAAAATAGTCATTATATTTGTTAAATTGTGACAACTGTCATCACACTGCCTTGTGAATTTTTGAAAGTTTGTATTACACAATGTGTTATTTTCAAAGATATTTGCTATTACAAAATACTAGTTGTGATATCTTTTTACCGTATATTCCATAATGTTCCGCAAATTCCGTGTTCTTAATTAATTTATTTCACACGTTTAAATCATGTTATTGAATTGAAATTCTTGTGCCTCTTTAATTCAGTTCGATTTGATTCAGTTAAAATTTTATAATATATATTAGAAAAAATATACATTATAAAATTTCAATTAAATCTCTAATTGTATATTCAGAGAATTCAATATAAGTTTGTTAATAGCGTTTTTATGTATTTTAAATTGTATATACATTAAATAAGCACACTGTTAGGAGAAACTACAAAAAATTATTAGATACAAAACAGTTTTTTTTGCAATACAAGTAGTAATTCCAATTATTTCCGAATTTATAACATATTTTTAAATTTTGATAACGATAAGTATAAGTACGTAATCAATGAAAAATAAAAGAAGAGAAAAGAAAATACCTTTCTTGTGGGGTGAGCGTAATATAATACCTGATAATACCATATAGATGTAAATATAGAATGCATGAATGAGCTGAAAAGGCGATATAAGAATAGGCAGAGAACGCTGCATAGAGGCCACTTGTGTCATTCTGTAATAACGGATGCACACGCGTAAATATACGTACAGTAAATATATATGTAAGTGTAACACCGATTAATAAACGGCGTCAGTGTGCATGCATGATCAAACAAGGATAAAAGGGGCATCTGTGAAACGTTCCTTTTCTAATTCATATTACATCCACTTACACAGTAACACACGGTGTAATATAAGCGATAACATATAACTCGCGTACTTTTTATCTCTCTATGTATAAATACTCATGACATTTTTTGTTTCACTAAAGTGAATACTTAAAACTGTTATAAAACTTTACTGGGCTATGATGACCATACACAAAGTTTAAAATTATAAACATATAGATGTTATTAATAATTAACAATTGTTTATGGAGAATGTGTATGATCGAAAATATCTTATTAAAAGAAAAAAACAAAACGAACCAGATAAATAGTACCGATTATTATTTTTATTATTATTATTATAGTTATTTTTTGCATTATTACTAAAATATAACAATTAACGTTTACTTTGTTTGTAATTATTATATGCAAATGAAACAGTACTAAATGCTTCTCTTCTTATAGCGGATGATCACATGTTAACATTTTCATGGGCCTTTAAAGTGAAAAATTACATTTATAAACTTGTTTTATAACTTTAACTTTAAAAGATTTTTTCTGCTTGTTAAGAATAAATTCGTTTCCTTTTTCAAAAACATATTATTGTCGTATTTAGTGATACGACACAACGACATAATGTTTCAATAATCAATTCGACCACTGTGCTTTCATTAAATTGTTTTAATACATCGCTTATATGGCTAATATCCAATGTTGTAATCTGAAAGTTATCAAGCTTGTGATTCTTTACCATAGTCTTGATAAAGTTTTGGACTATCTTGTATTGAAGAAGTACTAGTGCTCCTTAAGCTTGGTGGACTGAGATCAGAATTCGTACCGATGGATATAGTTTCTTCTAATGATGTTTGTTTCTTTCGTAATACGGGTGCAATGAAATTCTGACCAGCTGATAGATCTCTTTTTTGCATTTGTGCCTATGAACATTGTTTTCAATTATTTAGATATTTTTAAATACAATAAGGCCAATTGCGCTCAATATATTAAAAAATACAACTGTACTTTAAATTTTGATGTGGATAAAGTAGCACCGGTAACAAGACCTAAAATACTCGCAGCAAGACCACTGAGTTGTACCGCAGCTAATGGTGATAAGCCTCTCCTTACCAAACCTAGAGCTAACAGTGCAGCTTGTGCCAAAATCGGTGCGGCTCCAGTAGCACTTGCTGCCGCACCCGCTAATTGGCCACCGCCTATGCTTGGCCCATAGGCAAAACATAAGTTATGTCTATCCACCTACAATACACAATTTTATTATTATAAACATAGCATATTTTCAATAATTAATTCATTTCATTCAATTTTTATATATTATTCTTATATATTACTTATATATTACTAACATAGAATATTCAAATATCATACCAAATGTTTCACTACGAGATATAACAGTCCAAAAGGTGTAATTAATGGACAGGCCAAACTATACACTGTTGTCATAGTAAAGACTAAGAGTAACCAGGCATAATGAGCACCTAGGGGAAATTCCCATAATACTGCCTTTCTAACATGTATTCTTTCAGCCCTACTGCGTGCTATACACAATCTGAAGGTATATAAAGCTAGTTCGGGAAACCTGACTAACTCCAATCCACTTCCAAGTAAAGCTGCAGTAATTACGTAATTTACAAATAGAGCACCCTAGAAATACATAACAATTTTACACGTTTGCATAGATTATACTTGTGTCGTAATTGTAAAATAGATTATACTTCATTAATTTCATTGTACTAGGTACCTGATCAGGTAAAAACACACAGTCCCATCGCCCTGTGTCATTTGCTGCGTTTACCGTCCACTCTAAAAACGCTTGTGCACTGGTTAGACCTAAGCTAGGTAATATAAGAACCATCAGTAATAAAAGAAGTAGTGTTTTTGTCATTACTGCTCGATTTAGGCTGCTTCTAGTCCAATGTCTGACTAATGATTCACTTCTTGCTACTAATACTGGCATTAAAGCAGCCACGCTAACTAACAATACAGTTGGAAGAAAAGATGAAACTATTGGACTCAGATTCATAATTTCTCCTGTGATTGGTAGTTTGTTTAAAGCGGTTACTATTACCTGGAAAAATAAAATATGTTTCAACTTATTTTCACTATTTCATCATTACTACTTTAACTGCAAATAACTTACAGCTGGTGTAGTAAGAAAAAATAATACAATGCCCAGTGAAAAATTTATTAAAACAGCATTCAGATACCAACATGGCCTTGGTATACTTAAATTTTCCCAGAAGATATCAGATGGCATAGGTGCATAATCCACAACCCATTTCGTGCTTGGCAAAGAACATAAGTACTTCCGCATAGCCTTAGCTGCACCAGATGTACCTTATTGTTATAATTATTGTTATGATTATTTAATTATATTATATAATTATTTAATATAATTATTGTTAATGTGTATGTTTACTGTTTGAGTAATTTATATAATAATTTATGTAATAATTTAGAATTGATTATTATAGTTGCTTATAAATAAAACTTAATATAATAGAACTTAACATAATTATAACTTACATAATTATAAGAAATTATAATAAAGTAGTAACTTACCTAGAGTTACGAAAGCTACTCCAAGAGGCCTGCTTAGTGCCACTTTCTTCTCTTCTTCGACTAATGCAGTCAATCGCATTTCTTCATTTGTATAAAATTCTTGAGCATCAACTTGCTACATAAAAGAATATGGATAGGTTTTATACTATAACGGTTGCAATAATCTTCTGAAAAAATTACATACATTTTTACAACAACAACCTATCACTTGGCCACATGGATATGGATACATTTTCAATGGCTCCCTTCTCCTTGCATAGTTTTCACAGTATAAACGTGCCTGTTCAGCACAATCTTTTTCTGCATTTAATGCAGAAAGCTGTCTGATATCATAAGCCAATGTGACATCTTCCACTGTTAATGTGGGAAATACTTGTCTACAGAGAACCATAATATAAGGAAAGTAGAATAAATAAAATAACAAATGTTACTATGTTTGTAAACACAAATTTGCATACTTGAAATAATCAATAAGACTTTGTACATCACACTGTTGTTTTGGTATTTCTGTAATTAATAATGTCCTAGCTGCCAATTCACCACCATGCTTGGAATCTCGTACCTGTATAGTATGTACCTTTTATAGCTTTATCATTTTTTATGTATTTTCATTGCATCTTTTGTCATTGTTATTATTTTGATCAAACTTCAGGCTTCAATCATAGTCTTATAATTTAACTTTATCTATGCGTAATTAATGGAACATACCTTTTTCAAAAAATGTCTCATGACGTATCCACCAATTGGTAAATAGGATAAAATTAAAATTGTATGCACCCAAACCCATGTAGACATTGGGTCCAAGTTTGATATTGTTGTATGACCAAATGTTGCATCATCACCTTGCATATTACCGTGAAAGTTAATTGGTAAAGCAATACATAACGATGCAATAACCATTAAGCACGTTAAGATGATCAAATGACGTTCAAATGAAATATACAGTAAACCATCTGGCCCAGCTCGTTTTAATAGTTCCTCATCTCTAAGATTGAAATTATAAAACATTATTTAAAGTTTCACTAAATTGTTTGCTAACGTATCAACATTAGATCAAATTATTCAATTGTTACATATTTAATAAATATGCAGCAAATTATCAAATAAGAAAGTAATATGTTTATTGTACTTACGTAACTTTGAACGCAGTAACAATCCATGATAAGAAACCTCTATCAACTTGTGAAAGTTGAGAATTAACAGAAGTTTCTATGCACAGTGCTTCTGTATCTCTACTCTCGTTATCTCCATAAAATAATTCCATCCATCGTTCATCAGTTTTATTTAATAATGCAAGACGTCCATAGTTCCATGCTTTTTTACGTAATAGACCAAACAAGATAACAAGGAACTGTCAAGATACATCATAATATTAAACGAGAATATTAAATAAATATAATACATATAAAATATATTATCTACATCTAAAAACTTATGTAATTTATAGCAATATAATTCTTCAAAAACAATTTTTACCAAAAATCCAAAAAAATTCAGCAATAAATTTTCAGGAATGCCTGCATAAACATCTGTTATTATAGTTGTATTGTGCCTTGGGATTGGAATGCATGTTTCTGAGGATGGAGTTTCACGTAAAGTTGAGCTGTAATTTAAACAATAATAATCTTTTACATGAAATTTGTTTGTAAATGTTTAATTTTAGGCGGGAATCCAATTAGATATATAACAAATACATTTTCCATAATGAAATTTCTACATAGAACATACAAATCTATTTGCAAAAATAAAACAATTATATCATATATTCAATAGCAAATAATTGTGTTTGCATATGTATTGTATATATACATATTATCTCTGTGTTATAGGCAATGATGTTAAAGGGTTAAACACCTTTCAAGTAACAACTGAAATTATTAACTCACGCAATGACAAAGAAGCAATAATCTAATCGAAATACATAAGGAATTATATTTTACTACTTACTGAAAATGTAGGTAATCCATATTCATTGATATATATATATTTATATATGATTAAATAAATACAAAGATGCATATCAATAAATGTATGTCAATTTGACACATTGTATTAATTCCGTTATGAATAGCAGCAAGTATACAAGTTAACATAACCTAATCTGAATACAATGACTACATATGGATAATATGTTCCCACTTTGACTCCCACTTTCCTCTTTATCAAGTTTTTCCTTTGTTCATATTGGCTTATATTAATTAGTGGAGATATAATGTTTTTTTTTTTTTATTACAATATTATTCAAATATCAATAAATTTGATTTGGACCACTTAAATAAGAAACATTTTCAGCAAGTGTTAAATAAATAATTAAAAAGAGAAAAAATAAACTTTTCATAATTAAATATAAAACTCAGTTATTTTTCTCTTCCTAATGTTTTTAAAGTTATTCGTCTACAATCCTCTTATACATATTCTATACATATATTCTTATTGACTGACTGAAGTATTATTTCAGCTACAATTTAAGTCCCCTTTTTTTATCTATATACCAAAATTTGTATGTACATACAAAATTTTTAGTACTAAAATATTTATGTATTGTAATGTTGAGAAACAATAATTATATATAGATATATGTAGATATAAATTGTTTTATTTTTGATATACATAAATAATTTATATATGTAGTAGATATGTAGTGTATGTAGCATATAAATAAATAATTTACTAATAATGACATTAATAATGACAATTTGTACATAATATTACACACACATACAAGTGCGCGCGCGCAGCATACATGTATGATTTGTATTTTTATTATCATTTTAAAAATATCATATAAATGAATATTTATGATCGTTTGTATTGATTGTGTGGCTGTAATTCACCTGATGTGATGCAATCTAAGATCCAAGTTTCTTTTAAACCACCTACACCAATCAGAATTCTTGCTGTTTCTGGACATTCTGTAATACAACCACCAGCAGCTTTTATGAGATCTTTTAATACATTACAAGGTGGTGTTGTATTTTTTTGAACATATATATATCCACAAGCAGTAAATAATTCTGGAACATACGATCTTCCGAATAGTTGCCTGTCTTTACGATTTTCCTAAAAATTATATAGTATAAATAAGTATAATATTGTATACAATAATTCTTGCATATAGTATATATGATACATGTACGTTTATGATTGTATATTTTATTTACCAAAGCTGCTTTTGAACAATGCACTATTTCATATTTTTCTGGATTTAACCAAGCCTTATTTTCTAAAGATTTTGATACCCATTCAAAAGTAACTAACCAACAGCCTCGTATGATACCATGTAATAAGTTTATTGTACGTATACCTGTAGTCACGATATGTGTTGTATTTTTCGTAACGTTTGATTCAATCTTTGCTAAACCAAGGGTTCTAACAACATCTTTAACTATATCCTTATTTCTAAAATAAGATGATTGTAATGAAATGTTGAATTAAAAAATACAATTTGTAATCTTATTACTTATGCAGCAAGAATATTTCACATACTCATTAGATAAACCAGTTGTAACAATATTTAATTTGTACATTTTTTTTTTTTTTGTAAAATGTACAATAGGTGAATTTTTCAAGAGTTGAAAATCATCTGATGAATTTCTTTCTGGAGTATAAACATTTGCTGTTTTTACTTTGTTAAGATTCTCTTGATTTTCATTTAATCTCCTTAAAATATCTTCGTTAATAATTTTCTTAACAACAATCTTTTTACTGATTACCTTCTTTGCTCTTTTTTGTGTTTTCCCATCGTGATTTTTATTATTTTTTTTAACAATACATTCTAGATTATTGACATTAACTGTCTTATTAGGTTTACTCTTCTTTTTTTTGTGTATTTTTTTAAATATTAAGCATGGAGGAGGTGAGCATTCCTTATCCTGTACTGGAGAAAATGATAGTAATTGGGAACCTTCATGTAGTGGTAATAATTTTCTCTTAGATTTTCTAACAGACAATGAATATTTCATATTTTGATCTATTTCTATGTCACATTTACCAGTTGATTCTTTGATAATTGTAGACATTTCCGAGTTACTATATGACATAGATATTGTATTACTTATAATGCCATTATATTCGCTGTCATGATTATTTTGTAGTATTACATCATTTTGACACTGTGCCTTGTAAATGTTGCTATGTTCATCATCAAAATTGTTCCTCGTTGCATTCATTGGAAAATCATCAATTGTATTATTATCATTTTGTACTTTATTTAAAATATCTAGTGACGTATACATTTGTAACGAAGTAGTATTTATATTTTCTTGCATAGTTTCAAAACTTATTACAAACATATCTGTTTGTTTATTTTCAGAACTTTCATATTTTTCCTCTTCACAATTCTCCCATCTATATTTATTTCCACATATGTTATTGTCATTTATACAATCAATAGATGTGTTAACATTTAAGGACGTTTTCACTGTATTTATATTATCCATTTCAATTAAATCTATGCTTTTATCACTCCCTTTTATCTTAGAATGTTTCCTTATATTTTTCAATGGAGTATCATAAGGAACTGTATTATCTATATCAGAATGAACATCTATTTGTTCAAGTGAATCATTACCGGAATCTGTTAGATTCGATGCACAACTTAAATTGACTTTCAGAGAACTATGTTGATGTTTGAAGCTATTTATACCATGTGATATTGCTTTAATTTTCTTATTTTTATTTACTTCCATAGTGTGTATGTGTTTCAGGTATTTGTAAGCTTTTTTAAAGTGAAGATTTATTATCTGAAATTAAACATCACAAATCGTGTAACATTTTTAATTACAGCAAATGAAATATTTATTATAATAGTCAAGATTGCTATTATTAACTAATTTTAACGAAGAATATTTTCAAACTAACTTCAAACATACTATATTTAATACAATATTTAACCTGTTTAAATGCATTGATACTTCTGAAGTTATTTGATATTATATATTTATTACGATTGTATATGCGACCGTGGCATATGTAAATATATTTTATATTTAAATTTTAGGACTTTTAGACTATTTAAATAAATGAGAAAAATAAAACTTTCAACATTTCGAAGAATATTAAATAATCGATTTAGTAGCAACAGTTGAAGTAGTTTAGTAGTAGTAAATTGAAGATACTACTTAGAAAAATATACTTCACTGTAAGATGTTAAAAGGATTTTCAATTTTGTTAAACGAAACAATATGTTTGGACTTTGTAAATATGTATGTATGAATACTTATACGTATATATAGTGGGTGACAGTGACGGTGTACACAGTGTACTGTAGTCAGAGATGTCAGAGTCAGATATACATTGTACATAAATTGGTCACTCGTGGTCCTTTAGGTTTGTTAAACCTTAAACATAGCATTGATTATAATTAATTGAGCAATTGAAGAACATGGAAGCCGCTGATCAAGATGCTCATGATGATTATTATCTAGAACTATCTTCAGATCCAATTAGGTTTGAATCAGTCAGCTGTTTGACAAACGTTTTCTTTGATGATTCAAAACAACAGGTTAGAAGTGGATTTTCTTCGTTTATGTACAATCAGTCATAAAAAGATTCGAACACAGTATAATTTTAATTTCTAAGCTCTATATCTTCAGTAAATGTACAAGAACCAAATTTAAAATGTGTAAATTTACTCTTTTTCAGTATATCATTTAATATTTAGACAACAATAAATAATAACAAAAGTATTTTTCTACTATTAGCATAGTATAACATAATACATTGGTTGGTTGGTTGGTTCTTGTACATTTACTGAAGATATAGCGCAAATTTATTCTTTTTCAGTATACCTTTTAATATTTAGACAATAATAAATAATAACTCAAAAGTTTTCCTTCTTCTTGTACAGTGCCAGAATCTTCCTATGATCGATTGTATCTTAGAATGAAGTTTGGTCAGTGAATAAAATTTATTTGTGATTCAGGTATTTGCTGTTCGATCTGGAGGTGTAACAGGTGTATTAGTTAAAGGACCAAATCAAAATTTAAGTTTCCGAATGGAAGATAAAGGTCCAGTGATCTCTATCAAATTTTCTCCTGATATGAATATACTGGCGGTGCAACATAATAATTCTTCAGTCGAATTTATAAATTATTCACCAGTAGCTGGACTGGATAACATAGAATATTCTCAATCGTGTAAAGGAAAAAATGCAACTATATTGGGATTTGTTTGGACACATGGAAATGAAATATTGTTTGTTACTGATTATGGTGTTGAGTTATTTCAAGTAAAAAAGAAAAAGATTTAAATAAATATTTATATATAATCTATGATTAGTGTTTACAGTATACATACACAATAATTAAAGGCATTTAATCGTTTTAGGTAAATCCTGAAAAACGCAATGTCAGATTTTTGAAATGTTTAAGTTTAGGTGTTAATTGGTTTGTATTTTGTCCGCAAAGTTATTTAGTATTATTATCATCAGGGACAGTGGGAAATCAAATGCAGACGTTGCATGTAACACCTGGAAATCTTCATAAATTAACTAAATTCGAGGGTAAGGAACCTATTTGGTATATGAAGAAATATTGTGGTAAATCTAACATTGTCTAGGAATAACTCTAATAGAGTTGTCTCTATTAAAATCATTTTAGTGGAAGTTGGTACAGCAAAACCAGGAAAATTGGCCATCTATGAGAGAGACGTGGCATTGACAGTTTTGTATGGGATACCTTGCATTATTTTGCTACGTCATCAACCGGGTACTAATCGTTCTACTGGGGCTGCTTCTGTATATGTATATACTGTGCATAAGTATGTCTTTTATAGTCATTAATTGATTTAAAGTCAACTTTATGTCTGTTATTTTGTATCTTATACCCCTTTTACGTTTTTCAAGTAGAATGACAACAATCAAAAGAAGTCATATCTTGAAACTCGATGTTAGTGGTAAATTTGCCATTAATGTTGTAGATAACCTTATTATTGTTCATCATCAAACCACAAAAGTAAGTAAACCAATGCACATTGAAACATGAAATGTATAGGAAACGATAAATATGCATATGCTTCTGTAGACTTCCATGATTTTTGATATTATGTTATCGGGCATAAGCGATGGTACTGTAATGCATCATACTAGCATAGCACCAGCAAAACCAATCAAACCATATAGTTTAAAAGTTCCAGGAACAACCTTGTCAAATGAAACATATCAGCCTTGCCAACTATGTATCCTTAACAAAAATGAGATAGAAACATTGAAATATAAAATAATATTTCTGTTGTTTCTGTATCTTTCATGTATTTCCTTAATAGTAGTGTTCTACCAACAGATTCGCCAAACTGGGTTGTCTTTCAACCAAACATAATAATTGATGCAAAATTAGGTTGCCTCTGGTGCGTAATGACCTGCCTTTGTTGTACAATATCTTTTTTTCCTTCTGTATATATACAGTAAAAACCAAATGTAAAAATATTTGTTGTAATACTGTTGACGATTGTGCTTTATATATACATATAGGTATATCGAATTAAAATTGGAGTCTTTGGCGAGACTTATCACAGACAAAGTGTTGCTCGTCGAATTTTTAATGCAACGGACAAATACAAAGTACATTTTGATACACGTATTACAAAATTTTATGATGCAGCTGCCTATAAGTTTAATGGATATGCCAATCATATTCAACAAGTTAAATTCCGTCTATAGGAATTACTTAGAAAACGAAATACAAAATCAGGTAATTATGTAATTTTGTTTTTTCTTTGCTATTCGTTTATTTATTTAGTTGACTAGTTAATTTATTCTGATTTCCATTGATCATATATAACGTTTATTCAGATGGGTACTCCACTGCAAAATAACTCAAAATGCTTAAGCACGACAACAGAAAATTACAAGTATAAATTGCTGCTGGATCAAAGTGATGTATATAGTTATATATTATCGAAATTTCCTGAAAATACCATTGAACCAAAAATGATTGTATGGGTTCTTTTAGAATATATCAGGTATTTCTCTCTCTCCCATTCCCGCCCATCTCTTTCTGTCTGTCTCTCTGTCTCTCTCTGTCTGTCTCTCTCTCTCTCTCTCTCTCTTATAAAAAAGCAAAAATTTGCATGTTTTTCTGATCGCATAGCGAATAATATTATAACTAAATTTTTCTGTGTTATTCATTTTAGATCATTAGCGGAACACAGTATCCCCGTACAGCATTATTTACACGAATTAGTTATTACAACATTAGTTCAGCGAAAAGCATACTACCAACTTCACCAGTTACTACAGTATCATGTAGTTGCCGATTCGAAACCTCTTGCGTGCCTATTGCTCTCTTTAGAGAATCTGTATCCAGCTGCACATCAGCTTGCATTGGATATGCTGAAACGTTTAGGAAATGCTCATGAAGAAATAATCGAAGTTCTTTTATCGAAAGGATACATTTTACCAGCGCTACGGTAAATGTTAAGCATTTTTGTTATATATGTATCCGTAATAAGATAACATACAGCATACAGAACATGAATGACATACGACGTAGTTTATGAGATAAATTAGTCGATCCTCTCGAACCTCGATCTGCAGATCGATTCATCATTTTGTTATTCACTTGTTTGTTAATTTTAGTTACATTCGATCAGTTGGAATGGTGGATCAGGTGTCTGACAGAAAATTTCTGGAAGCAGCGAAGGCAACTGAGGACGCAACGCTCTTTTATTCGGTTTTCAAATTTTTTAAACAGCGTAATTTATATTTATACAATGCTACAGGCTTTACAAAAGGGGAGCGCTATCAGCCTTACATCCAACATTACAAGTATTTATTTGAAGGAATCGATAATGGTTGTAATTCGGACACAAATTCCAATGTTACTACAATTTCATCGTGAGCTTTTGCTCTTTTCTCTGACTGTATTCTCCAAATAGTAACACAATTCGATTCTATTGTAATATGAAACAACACCAACTATATATTTAAAAGTTATAATGTGTTACAATTAGAATGTTGTTTAGCTGTTTTCATATTTATTCATTTTATATATTTTCATTTGTAAAATATTTTTGTATTGTACATATATTATACATACACACATACACCCGCGCGCATTTAATTATATTTAGATATATAATTATATTAGGAATATAATATCTGTAGTACTTACAACAACTTTTGTGTAACTAATACAGCCTGTTAAAAATTGTACATGTCGTATTTATATTTCGTGTTATTTGTATCGTTACGACAATAATTTTCTTTTTAACGCGAAACACGGTATGCAATACACGATTCACGGCCACACTTCTGCCGTAATATGCATAGTTAAATTTATATATGTTTTAACTTATGAAAGTAGCCCTTAGAACATTTAATAGAAAAAATATTCTTCTGTTCATTATTCGTCGACATTGCTGAAATATTTGGTAAGTACAACTTTTGCATGCTTGGTGAAAGAATTGAAGCATCGCTTAAAAAGATCGATTTGATATAAATATTGAAAGTTTTGTTTTATATACCATACGTAATAGTCCCACGCTTTCCATATACCGATATCGGACTGTCTTCATGGCGTATACACATTTCTAAATTTAACACACATGGTATTCAATATGTAGCGTACGCGCAGTAGTATACGTATTCATGCGTACGTACATGCATATAAAGATAAAATGATATAAAGTGCTTCAGACAATTTTTGACGAACAGACAATTGTTACACATTTTAAGATGTGAAAATATCAACGTATAAACGGACGGACTGGATTAAAATAGATAAAAAATATGAATAATTGAAAATCCTTTAGCAGGGGAAGGAGAAGAGGGAGAGTGGGATGAGTTTTGATTGGTCCATTGGTTTTTACTTTTTTCTAAGGATAAAAAAATTGAGGAAAGAAAACGTGAAATATTGTTTTTAAGTACATTATAATTATTAAAATTGGAAAATTTGGTCCTTTTTTTATAATTACTTTATACGACCAAGAGCGGCAAAATCTTTTATCGACATTAGTATATTTTTTGTTGCTATCTTATGAGATGCTATTGCATACGAGATGAGTGTGCTTTTACGTATCGTATCAGATTCGTGCTATTTATTTAATGCGAAAACGAAAATGATCGAACGTACACGATTCGCAGTACATACTATGATATCGTTTCATTAGCGAATCTTGCGGCAAGAAGATATACACAAAGAGTTAGACAATTACACGTAAAAGGTGAGTAAAATAGGGAATGGGTGGAGAAAGATAGAGAAAGATAAATAGATGGTTACAGTGTTGGATAAAATTACAAGATATTTCATATATTTGTACATGTATTTCATATATTTAAAAGAAGGGAATATACATACACCCTACACGCTGCATATTATCTCCAAAGTGAGCACGCAAAACCAGTTCATACAATATGATATATGTACTTATAACATAAGAGCTAGGGAAAGAAGTACAAATTTGAGAATTTCTTCTTCTTTTAAATAATATTATAACAAATTTTAATATTATAATTAGATGATGAAATTTCATTTTTTTGTCTGCTCGCAGTCGGATAAAATACTGAAAAAAATCGTCAAATGAAAAATATGCCAAGTATCTTATAATTTTGTCTGACCAAAATTATAATCCAAATTCACATTTCTTTCCCTAACTTTTACGTTGTATATCATATATTACGGACTTAAGATTTTATGTCTGCACTCTGGAGATAGTATGCAACATTTAGGATGTATAAAGTGTACATTTTCTTCTCTGAAATATACGAAATATTCAAATATGCAAAATGTTTTGTAATCTTGTTCGATACTGTAGATAGATAGAAGGGGATGGGGAGGGGGGGGGGGAAGGGAAAGAGCGCGAGCAAGCGAGAAAGAGAGAGAAGTGGAGAGAGTGTGAAAATTACGAGATATTGCAGTCATCCGTATAAGTGTCTCTAATTTGTTGTTTGGTTTTTCGCGAAGTGCGTCGAATCAAGCTACGACTGCGCGGTTTGCTCTTCGCTTCCTCACTGACAGTGACGACATTTGAACTTTGTGCTGCGACCAGTTGTTGAGAATTGCCAACAGAGCCGGCGCTTCCGGTTCTGCCATGTGGACTTCCAGACCTACCGACTCGATCGCTTCTGTAATACGCGAAATCGATCAAGTAACGATCGAGCACTACATATGTATATGTTGGGAAAGGGTTCGTAACATTATAAAAGCGTTACGCGACGCGTTAAACTTAATCTTCTTTACATTTATTCACCGAGATATCGACCTACAATTTTTAGCTTGTTTGAAAAACGCTTCAGTAAAGCCGAGGGATACTTAATCTTGACGTTCGTAACAATACTGCGATTGACAATATATTCAATTTAAAGTAAATGATATTGTAATATTTTCCAAATATAAGGGCCGTACGTTTATGCGTTACTTCCAATCTCCTCAACTGTATTGTAACACGCGTATGTTTTACGTACTTACACGTATACTATACGGACATGTGGCATAACATATTACATTTTTGGAAATTTGTTGTTTATAATTAGTCGGAAAGTCACGAGTAACGAAAAGAAAGCGATATATATGCTGCGAAGTTAATCGGCATGCCGAACAGATAAAGTACCGTAATAAGAATGTAAGATAATGACTGAAGGAGAAATGAGAAAAGGTGAGAAACGAAGAGAAAAGAAAGGGGAGAGGGGAAAAAGAGAGAGTACCTGCGCGATCCGTACGCCGAACATCTTCGTCGAAGGGCCGATTCGTCTGACTCGCCAACATGATTCTTTGGCACTATCTTGGATAAAGTGACGAAACATCGGAAAATATCTTTGACATTATAATCGTCCTTAGCTGAACATTCCATTACTTTGGCACGAAGTTTCGGCAATTCACAAAATAACCATTCACTCACGTCTTCGATTGGTACTTCTCTTCGCATCGTTGCAAGATCCACTTTGTTTCCCGCAACGACTATCGGTACTTCCTGCCGCACAGTCAAATATGGAAACAAGTAAATACGAATAACACTTTATATTTTCATAAATGATATTCTCTTTATTAAATCAATATTATTTTCAGTATGATACCTGAAAATCTGGTCGTTGTTCTCTGACTTCTTCGAAACATCGCTTTACGCATTCGAAGCTTGGTAACGACGTTGTGGCATAAACAAGAAGAAACGCATGTGCCGTAGCTATGCTCAACCTTCTCATAGCTGGAAACTGCAAATCTCCTGAAATCGTATGAAATGCATGTTATCTATATTGGTCCTTATCATTTTTATAATACATATATACGTATGTATTATATATATATATATAATGCAATGTTGGATGGCGAAAGAAGAGAAAACATTTACCAGCGGTATCCAGAAGATCGACTTTGAGAGTGAGCGTACCGAGAACGCACTCCCTCGAATAGAGGTCTTCGACGGTAGGCCTGTACCTTTCGCTGAATCCTTGCCCAAGTAAACGACGTATAATTGCGCTTTTCCCAACACCGGCACCACCTAATACCACCAATCTGATTCTTTCATGATCGGCCATTTTATAAAATTTCTTTAACTTGCTGTAATTTGATTCCGAGATCGCAAATGCAAATACGAATATGAATAGGAATACAATACGAATGCGAATAAAGTAGATAAATGTTAATTCAAGGAGCCATTGGTAAATGTGTAATATTCTTGTTTCTGCTTGTTTTCCCTTCTCGTCAGCTCTTTTTCGCTTTTTTTTGTTTTGTTTTGAGCAACTTATGCGCCACGTTAGATACAATTTAAATTAATTTCACAATTTTCCTTCGTCTTGGCATCGTAAAAGTATGTTTTTTACGCAGCATTCCAATCTCATTGTCAGCTAAAAACAAAATTTGTATTTTATTCGATCAGCGAAATTGTATTTGTTTCGTTCGATTAAAACAATTGAAAAAAAAAAAAAAAAACATAAGACGAATATCGATCGGATGAAACTTCAATAAACACAGAATGTATATTTGAATTTCATCGACGATTTAGTAAACACAAAATGTGCGGTATTTGGTTTATATGAGAAAACATCTAATTTTCGTGTAAGTGTAAGTAAAGCGATACATTTATTACTGTATAGAAGTTATATTCGACTCACGACGATGCAAACTTGAACAGCAAACAAAAGAGACATTTTCAACGTCTCGCAAACTGTATGATCGATCGAAACACGTTTTACCTAATACCAGAGAATTAAAACAGACATATATAATTCATATACATGTAATATATTCAAGAAACTGAAACCTACGTATAATACGCTACCAATTGAAACTAATTTTGCGACACTATTTCTCGTTATGTTTGTTAAAGCTAGTCCGAACACGCTGCAATACCTAGCAACTTGTTTGCAGCATTTTTTTTTCCTCTTATATCAACGAAAAATCTTCTGTTATTAGTAATATATATGAAAAATTGGCTTAAATACGTATTACGATATTAAATATTCGGTTAATCAATCATCATTTACATATTTTTGGTGCTTTTTTTTACGTTTCGTGGTTTATCGCTCGTGATCACTGTACGATACTCTGATGTATAGCTTCTAATTAATGTAATTTCAACGGAAACTTTTGGTATGAAAAACGTTCCGTTGTTGGGATGATTTAAAAATAAAAACGAAAAGATAAAAATGGATTAAATGGAAAAATTAGTGGATTCTCGTTAATAGGCTCAATTCATTCTTATTATTATCTAATAAGTACGTTAAAATTAGTTAGTGTTGCAATCCTAAACATTGGAAACTGTGAAATTGCAAACAATATCAGTTGTATCTATTCTATATCGTTGAGATGATTTGCGTCTCGCAGTTTATCGGTGTTCAATTATTTATCTATTTATTTACTTATCTTTTAAATTATTTACTATTTAATTATTTTAGATTATCGAAAAGACCGTAGACTTTTTTCTCTTGAAGCATATGTTTTCCCGTAAGTAAATCAGTTATCGGAATACATATCATTATTTGATGAATTGCAAAATGTTAAACATTCCCAAAATTTTCCAATTGCTAAAAAATCGACGTTGCGCGATCTGTAAATTGATACAGAGAGGATGATGCATGCAATGCACCACTGATGTACAATAGTACGTATACGTATGTACATACATCGTACGCACACAACATAGGTGTGTACTTATATGTATACTCATATGATACAGAATATACGATACATTTATAGATTTAAATGTACATATAATACCGCAAATACTAGTGTGAGAAAGTTGTGGCCACATCGTGAAAGCTAAGGAACTATAATAAATCAGAGTATAGTACTTTATTTGTCGAGGGTACATCTTGATTTCATCCGAATGCATACATTGGTTAATCGTAGTTAAGCAGTAGCACCAGGTAAAGTACGAGTGCAAGTATAAAGTATAAGTAAGTATATAAGTAAAAGGGGGTGTTGGCTGGTACATAACCGATGCGGTGAGAAGTGGCGTTTCGTATCATCGCGATAGATATTCAAATGGACGACCCCGCTGTGCCGCGCCACGCCTCGTCGTTCACGAGTTCGCGCGCAAACTTTGCAGAGACCAAATGCATCTTATTTCCGTTCGCTACACGCTTACCCTATTTGTTCATCGATTTTCTCCTTGATTCAAGAACAAACAAATCTCACAAAATTTTGTCGATAAATTAAGAACGATGCATCAAATAGTTTGCGCGGTCTAACCATCTCGTTCTAATCCATTCTCGAAACAAATTCATATTTTATGGCCGTTATCGTTAATAGAGCTATACATGCGAATACTCATTGTCAGCATTTGTCGAGAAAATAATACGAATAATAATGTCGAATAATAATTTGAATCAAAAGTTCATAGCTGCGTCTAAGTACATAACGATCGAATGAACGCTGCAAATCTGTTTTTGCATAAAACGGAGTATACATACGAATAGAATACCACGCCGAAATAGTATGTACATATTGTATATCCTTCTAACAATTGATATTTGCGTATTACCTTCTATTTTTCCATATTGCCCATTAATGGCAATTCTTCAAAACTTCGAAAAACAAATTTCCATTATGTGTTTATTGAGTTCAGTGTGTGCATTTTCTACGTGTACCGTTACTCGTTCACAACAGAAACGGGAATGAAATACAGATTTGTGACCATTTCGCGTGAGTCGTTTGACTCAAGCGCTAAAAATACACGTGTATAACAGAGATTTAAGGGCATACTCTTCATATATTGAAGTTGATCTGCCGTGAAACGATCAAAGGCAGGATACGCGCGCTGCTAGCCGATCTATTTCTATGCCAAGCACCCTTCTCTGTTGTCCTATCTCGAACGGTTTAATCTTTCTCTCTTTTTGTTGCTTCCAAAACGATCCCATTTATTGGAAAAATTGTCGTGTATTGTGTCGAATTTTCTACTCGATCCTTGTTAACATCGATTGGTTCACTCACGACCGGATTTCTGTTTCAAAAGACAAACTATTTCCTTCCCTACTTCTTCCTTTTTTTCGACCAACGTACCGAGTAAATGAGTCAAAATCGAAAACAATCTGAAGCACGTATTGTTAGTATATGAATTTACGTTAATATTACGTCCTCTATAAAGGTAACGACGATACGTGTTAAGAACTCTAAAAAGCCACGAGTTTAGCTTCTACGAGTCGCAGATGTTGTACTGTAGTTTCGGGTGTCGATAAGGAGCCCGATATTCTCTTAATTGATCGTTAGGAAACACGCACGTACGACCAATGAACTAACGCGACGCAGCGACATTATCCGCGGTATCTCACAATGCGTATAGTATGTAGTGACAAATAAGGATATCTTACAGTTAGAAAGATCTGTTTATGAAACGAGGAAGGTAATGAACTTTTTCACAAGACGACAGACGACTGACGATGGGTTGAGTAACTCGGCGCTCGGTACTCGGCACTTATCCCAAAATTTCAAAAGAGCAACGTCATTCGGGGAAAATTTCTACATATACATATATATGTATACGCATATGTATGCAGTTAATGAGTAAAATAGCATAATATTAATGTTTTTGAAATAATTATTCTAAAAATTACCTTTATCTCTTTTTTTTCAATATCAATTTCTGCGCAAGGCAACCGGAAACAATTATCGGCCCTACGTTAATGTCAAAGGTCGAACCTCCGTCCACCGTATGACGTAATAATTAGAACTTGTTTTTTAAAACATTTATTTTATGCACGTCGCCTGTTCCGTGTCGCGTAACGATTTAAGGTTAACGAACACATCGGGTGGTCTCACATTCGATTTTCGATGTAGATGAGCCCATTATTTACTGAACATGATCAGGAATAACCGTGATCCCTTAATAAAGTGGGGAGGACAGGTAAAGTAAAGGAAAGGCACGAAAAAAGTGTGTGTTTGCGAGAAAAAGTGGCAATGTGTATATGAAGAAATCACGAATTCTTCTAGAAAGATGGTATCGTTAAAAGCGATAAGTACGTATAATACACTAACTAATATGATAAACTTTCAAGATTAAGGTTAAGGTTAAGGTTAAGGTTAATATATAATTACACATATAATATGTACATATATACAAGAAAATTAGATATTCTAAACCATATTTTGTTTTATACATTATTGTTGTTTTATTGTGTGTATATATATATATATATATATATATACACACACACGCGCGCGCGCACACGCACACGCACACGCACACACATTATCGCAAAAACTTCTAATAATTCATCATTTTCTTTGCTTTCTGTAGTTTCTTCTTCTCATTTTACAATTAATTGTTTTTTCTTTCCAGCGAATGTATAATATTTATTAAATAAAAGGACAGTTTTTCGTTAACTTTCTTCTGTTGAATGAAAGAAACAACTTAAACTCGAACAACGTTCGGACAATTGAATTTAACTAATTCAAAACCTGATATTTGCTGATTGATAAAGCGAATGAAACATGAGAAATATAGATACGAAAAACAGATTACTTCGCTGTGTTTTCGTCAAGAAAAGAATTCTATACAACCAATCTTTCCTTTTAAAAATTAAATTTATTTTAGTTTTATTATCTCTAAAATATTAGTTGCACTGATCTACGAACTCGAACGAAGCAATTATAATAAGTACTTGTTTCATTCAATTGGAATATCTTGCAACTTAAAATAATGATTATCTAATTTCTTTTTTTTTTTTTTAGCCAAGGTTAATTACATTATAATCCCCACTGATTTTTTATGTCATGTAGTTTCTCACAAAAATATCTCAAGTCCAGTTAACTTTGTGTTTTATATTACTCGTATATTGTCGATACGAAACATGCATACATACTATGTATGCGACTATATTTATATATAATGCACATATAGTTGAAAAAAACGTACATAACCTTAAAAATCTCTAATTTTTTTATAGGTTCAAAACTCAAACACTTGTTTATATTTTTGAAAAGGAATATATAGAATTAGAAAAAAACATTTTAAAGAAGAAAGTACACATATTAAAACAAAATTAAAACGTAACAGTAATGAAATCGTAGAATGCAATTCTGATATTATCCACGTTGAACGATAAGGTGTACTAAAATATGGAAAATGGATATATGTAACAGTTTTAAGAAATAAAAGTAAAGATTAGTTATCATTGTATGAACCCAGACGAAGAAACCGAAGAAACATATCTGTTGATGTCTCCTCGATTTATCGCTAAATGCTATGTACATGTATATATGTATAGGTAATTTAAAAAAAAATTTTTTTTCATTGCATCGGACAATCATAATTTATATGTATTTATATGTATGTTTAACGTCGCAATGATATTGTAAAAAATCCTTTGGTTCCACTAAATTTCGATCCCTTCTATTTTTCTATTTTTATCAAAGTAGGATAAAATTAATGAATAAAGTGAAAATTAAATACAGAACACATATATATTGCATTCGATCAAACACGTGAATGTGTATACTTGTGCCAAAAATAATCAGTATCGAAGAATATTATTTGTAAATTATTCGAAAAATATGAAAAACATCACTTACCAGAAGAAAAATATAATCAGTAGTAGATTTTAATCTAAGATGTATAATAGAGTAGATCGTTGGTTAAGCTGTTAGATAACGCGCATGAATACGATAGAAAAATAACAGATCCAACTCCAACTCCGGCTGCTGTCAAGGCGACACTGAACAACCCCCTCGCAGCGTTCTGTTATGGTTATGACTTGCGTTAGCTGCCGGGTACTATGAAAATCAACTTCCCTTTAAGGAGCGTGCGCAGCATTATTTATTTTCCGATAATGCGGTCGATTGTGCCTGTATAATGGAACATTCATTTTCTTCCTTTCATTACGGTTTCATGTGTGCAATTTGACAAATATAATATAAATAAGTATAGGAAAATCAATTATTATTAATATTCAATAATATTATTGTATATCACACGCTCTGTAATCACAATACAATTTATATAATAATATGTACATATGTATGATAAACTAATGTTGTGATAATATCCTGATGCTTCCTATAAGAAACCAGGTACAATTTGAATATGTCAGTGTTTGATGAAAAGCATATTTCGCCATCTATGTATGTGCGTATGTAATACACTAACGTTTCTCTTAAATCATTCAATAATTTCGAATAACTATACTTAGTGCAAGATCGAGTATTTTCACAACATTGAATTATCATTTATCGATGATTAAAGTCCTTACATAACTCTCTGGTATTTCTCCAGATTAAATTAATTAAAAATCGCTTGGGACACATAATACAATGAGATAGAATTAATTTTCCATAACACTAAATAAACGATTATGTGTCAATAATAAGTATTAAAGACAAGTTTACATCTGCATCGATAATTGCAAAATCATACTGATAATTTCAAATCCATTTTTAGACAATAATCAAAGTAAAGATTATTAATAATAGACGTCAAATAAATTTTCTATCTACAAAGGAATAATACATCCTGTTTTACCTACGTTTCATCATTTAACTTTCACCTATACGTACCTATATATACATAAATACAAAATTCTTACGGATCGTGTCCCTTGGTCTCTTTTCTTCCCCTTTTTCTTTGTATACTCCACGTATACTCTTACACATTTTATTATTATTTAATAATTATAATTATCGTGTTAACTGCTTTTTATGAATTTGTATTATACGTATTGTTGCATATACTTGTGTCATCCACTTTGAAATTTGTAAACGCATTGGAAAAAATTCTACAGACACGCATTAAAGTTGCTCTTGATAGATTATCAGCATTGAATGCTCTCACAAGAGTTTTGCATAAGTATGCTGAGCAATGATAAATTTGTTAATGTTAATGTGTAATTCATAATTTCAGGTTCATTTAGTTTGCTTAAAAAATCGAAACACTAATCTGTGATGTATCTGTGATGAAATTATTAACCGATCGTATACAGGTAGAAAAAGAAGCCGAATCGTTGGTAACTATTCGGGTATGAAACAAGCATAAAAACATTGATAGAAGTATTTCTTTCTAATAATTTAATAGATGCCTAGCCCTTAAGACGTTTCATAGCGTAAATCGTGAGTACAAAATAAAAATTGCAGCATATTATAAAGGAATAGACTTGTATTACAAATGTATTAATCATTTGGAATTGGTTCTTTTCCAAAAAATTGATTCTTTGTTAGTGGAATGATATGCAATTATTAGGAAAATGTTTAATTCATTTTTTATTGTATAAATATATTACCACAAAATATTACTAGAAAATAATTTTTGCAATTTGTAACAAGAGAAAATAAAAAGACAGAAACTGAATGAAAATTTTAACATAAAGAGACGAAAGATGAGGGAGTAAAATCAAAGTAAATAAAAGGTTGTAACTACATCATGAAGAAAATTGTACAGTGTAAACATGAAAGCGATTAATTGTCAGCAAAATATTATTAATTGGAACGACGAACAATTATTACACAGTTTTCCCTAACAAACCTTTTTCTCTAAGCGTTTCTCGCTTTACATCGTAATATATATCAACATTAACGACGTCAACGGTATCACCAATGTCAGTGCTATGTATGTAGTTGTTGCTACCTCAAGTATCGCAAAGCTAAGCGACTTTACGCCGCTATTTATATGATGCAGTAAAAAATATATATATCTTTTTGATTTTTCTACAATTTTTTTACAGTTACTGTTTTACTTCTCTCAGTTACTGTTCCACCATCATTAAAATAATGAAGATTGGCGAAGATAGTTTGCTATTGTTATACGAAACTGAATTATTATTTTCTTATTCAGTCATAGCACACCGTAGCGAAGAATAAGCGTAATTGTTTTCATTTATTTCTTTCCCAACATAACCGACAATCTGTACATTAAATCGCCTCAAGTCCTAAGCGCTTACATAAGGAAATTATTCGAACTGAATGTTTAAATGAATTTTACTTAATATTATTACCGCGAAATACATCTTCTGAGCTTGTTTGAAAAAGTGAATAGTGAATAGAGAATAGTAATATAAAAGAATCGTGTATAAGTATATACGCGTGCGCGTATTCGTATAACGGATTGTGAAATCTTTTTTCTTTTCTTCCTCCTCTTCCTCCCTTTATCTTTTTCTCCGCTAATAAGGTGTTTCTTTTGCGCACAACATCAATATATGCGATTTTTCCGGCTTTTGGACAAGTATGTTTCGCTTTTATAAAAAATACCGAATGTTCATTTCAGTAACTTGTCTATTTTGTATCGGAAGGAAGAAAGAGAGCTCGTGTACATATGTAGATGTGCACATAAATCAAGGCAAGAGCCACGTGCAAATTACGTGAAAATATAAACAAATTTTTTAATCATTTCTATCTTGCAATGCCTTTTTATATTTTCTTGAAATGCATATTGTAAGCAAAATATCCGGTCATGATTGTGTACTAATATTAAGATGAAGAATCACCAAAGAAAATGTATATGTATATCTGAAAATACGGTAGCGCTTCGAATTGAAATTGTTGTACATATATAACCACAGTTTGCGAGTGTAGTTAATATAAAAACTTCTTGGAAAAGAAAATAAAAGTTAAAAGAGCAAAAGTCAACAACAACCATATTTCTCTCACTCGCTCACTCACTCACTCACTCACTCAACAGTCAATCGCTCAATCACTCATTCACTCTCCCTGTCTTTCTGTCTGTTTGTCTGTCTCCCCCCCCCCCCCCCCCTCTCTCTCTCTCTCTCTCGAAAAGTACAAACTCTTAAGTTACCGCGCTTAATAATAATCGTTCGAAAGTATTATTCTAAGGAAAGTTGTCTCATTACCCCTTTCTTTCTTTCTCATCATTGCGCTTTCAAATCAATGGCGAATATCGCTAAATCTGTCGTGGTATGTTTTATCGTTAACCCCTTAACCTCCAACGTCGAGCTAGATTCGTGGTGCGTCTTTCGGGCCAAACGTAAGAAACGCGAGTTAGACTCGTGGTACGTTCTTCGGGCTACATGCGACAAACATTTTTTTTTTCTTGACCGCGTTTGGACGCGCAGATATATTTTCTTGAAAAATATTAGAAAGATGCCCTTAAAAATCTTGTTCGATGATCAATTGGTAGTAATTATTTATGAAACATCTTGCAGCTTAAAATTAGTAGTATTTTGCACAGCTTCGAACGCTCAACCAGACCGTCAAATAGCTCGACGTTTGACCAACCCTGCCGATGGTTACGACACGTGCTGTTGGAACTTAAATCGTAGGGCAAGGGGCTAAATATAGCAAATAATGAAATAGAACTATAAACCATGCGCAACTATAAATCACGTTATATCACATTCAGCGATATCGGACCCCTATTTTGAAAAAAAATAAGCACGAAAGACACATGTTTCATCAGCAATACCAAATAAGGTAAAACATAAGATATAAATCAATCATTGTACCATCAATATTATTATGCAGACTTTTCATAATAAAAATTCTTCATTTCGTTACTCTTGAATTATTTCAATTATTTGAACCCTATAGGAATCTTGTATTATCATGAAAATTTCACTAATCGTCATTTTAATAATATCTTTCATATAAGCCTTCACGCACAACTCGAATACTCGGTATCAATATCGTATAGGTTGCCAAAAACCGGTGGTTTCATCCCGGCGATAATAATGGGGTCGATTATCACGGAAGACGGTGATAGCCGGAAACTGATTGTCCTGTATGTACTTGAGTGTTGCGCGTACCTAAGGCAGAACATTTCGAAGAATATGAATGAGAAAGAATCAAGTATAATGACAGGTTAGCAACATTTATCCAATGTTGATCTTGTGACCGTTCGATCGATTGCATCGCATTACCTGTGATACAAAATGTGGCAGTTCAACTTCCGGCGCAGTCGAAAGATGTTCTAGAATAAACTGATCGGATTGGGCTAACCAGAGATCGACCCCTCTCAGAGGATCATAGTTGAACGGTCCGATTTTGAGTAAACCAAGCGCACAGTCGTAAACATCCAGAACCTATACAACGATGGACAATCCTTTAAGGGTTATCAACAATACGTTGCAAGTAATTCAGGTTAAAGGTGTGCGTAATAAAATCGTATTTAGAATTGAGATTTACATATTGCGACTCCTTCGAAATACTTGCGTACCCACCTGTTGACCTCCGGTTAAATGCCTAGCGCATCTTAGCGCCTGGTCGGGTCCCTTGTCGGGGAAAGTTGCAGGAAAAATCTCGCCCGTTTTTACATTCAATCCGATACCATATATTACCGGACAATGAATGCTACCTCTTATCGTAGTGTTCAATTCGCCTACACAGCATATAGTTAGATCGATCTCCACTGGCTGCTTGTGAAATGCCGCTAAAAGAAATGCAACGTTTTTTATACTTTATCTAAACAGAAATGATAAACAAAGAATGACCCGGGGGAGGGGAAGAGGAGTGGTGTTAGTGATGGTAGCGGTAAAGAAAAAACTTACAAAGAATATTGGAAAACAATTGTTCGGAATATTTTCTTGGATCGGAATAACCACCGACGAGTTGTAGCTCCAGGCGACCCTCTGGAAATCCAAGGGCGAGTTCTGTTACCCTATGGATCATTGCTGCTGCTGCATCTTCTGTGCCAGCACCATCCAGGTGCGCTAACGCGGCAGCACCGGAACCTAAATCGCATATTGATTCACAAACGTATTCAATGAATGTGCGTGCGTTTGTACGCCCGCGTGTATCGAACTGTTGTCATCGTTTATTGGCGCAATTAAGCGATAATCGAAATCCTTATGGTAGGGCTTACCGGAATGCCTCACAACGACAATTATACAGGTAGTCATATCATCCGAGCCAATGATGCTCACATTTTCTGAAACAAAAGAATAAAGAGATAAAAGGCTAAACTTAATTACTTCCAGGACTTATAGATTACTGTTTTCTTCCTGCAATTCGTTTGCCTCTGAATTAGATTGGAGTTAAAGAAAAAAGCAATGACTGCGAACGAGACACGGAGAAAGTTAAAACTGACGATTTTTTCTAGTAATGGCTTGTTTCATTCACTTGAGAGCTAGAGTATCGCTGAATCTACTCGGTTCTTTCTTGGTCTGACTGACTATCAGTCTCTCTCTTGATGGTATATTAGTTCGCATAGCATATACATGTATTTGTATTATTTTTCAATACTGAAATGCGCAGTGTGTTCTTTAGGAAGATTCTCGAATAAGACAAACTGGAGACGGCATCTAGTCCAGTAGAAATCGCTGCAACTAATATTATGTAGTCGCAGGCATTACTGCAGGGTAATTCCCTCGTTAGTTAGATCAAAGACAAAATAGTACGCAAGGATTACGCTGTTTAATTATACACGTGATTTGTCATCAGAGACGACAATATTGGCTTTCTGTTAAACTAGGGTCGGTTATATGAGTACATACATATGCATGCATGATCCACGGTGCGATTGACGGCACTGCCTTTGAGTCAACTAGCAAACATAGAATTAAAAATAAAACATAAACATTTCTATTTTAAATTTATGTTAACAGTTTCTGATTTCCAGAATTAGTAACTTATGGCGGCAATGATACTGTGTACGTAGAAATGCAATACTTTTATATTTTATTTAAATATTCCCTTTTTCCCCTCTCTTATCTTTTTCCTTACGCACGCACGTACGTGCATAAAGGTGTATGTACCCACAGAAAAATCGGGGTCAATTACATGAGTTGCACAAATGAATGAAATGGCTCATATTTACTGTCGTGTGGCAAAGTAGCGGCCATTTCCCTTTGACGTACGTAAAGAAGTCCCATCGGTCCCACTAATTTTGCTGGCATCGAATGAAGTTGGGCTGCAGTTTCACGATATACCGGATGAGCTACGTACAGCGATCTGCTATCCGTTGGAATGTCCTCTTGTAGGACTCCGTTTACCACCAGCACCATTCTGTACAACAAATTATGCAAGCTTCGTTAAAAATGAGAATGATAGTAGCAAGCAGTAAATACATCATACGCAATTCCCTGGTAAGTCGGAATAAAAATAATATTACGACAGGACGTTCTATAACGTAACTCGTAACCATAACGTATTAAAGAGCGACACTGATTCATAGGTATATATTCAGGTATAGTTCCGAGTAAACAAGCGAAACACGTACAGGTAAATCGCATAAATATTACTTCCTTTATCGATATTCTTATGAAAGAAAGAAATGGGATGTAGATCTTTAGATCATTGAACAATCGACTAAAAATAAATATCGCGATAGAAATGAACAGAACGTATATGGAGCGGTGTCGAGAAAATTTGGCGATACATAGATACATGTTAGATGCATCTTTTTAATAGGGTATTTTTCTACGTATCTAGGTTTACGATCTAAAAAGTATTACGACAAAGCTGTTTATGAGATCGATGGGTCGAAGATCATCGACAAGCATCGTTGGCACTCAGGCTCTGCCGTTTGCGTTAATCGTATTAACGATAAAACCTCGGGATAATCTTGCCAACCAGCCAGCCAGCCGGTCAACCAGTCAGTCAGTCAGTCAGTCAGTCAGCCAGACAGTCAGTCAGTCAGCCAGACAGTCAGCCAGCCAGCCAGACAGTCAGCCAGCCAG
>JACXIT010000087.1:24538-49348 GCA_014737525.1 Bombus difficillimus | reverse complement strand
AGCCAGCCAGCCAGCCAGCCAGCCAGCCAGCCAGCCAGCCAGCCAGCCAGCCAGCCAGCCAGCCAGCCAGCCAGCCAGCCAGCCAGCCAGCCAGCCAGCCAGCCAGCCAGCCAGCCAGCCAGCCAGCGAGCCAGTTAACTAACCAGTCAGCCTCTCCTCCTAATTTACTCGAAAGGTTAAGGTCATTTGCCCCGAATGACATTCTGTGTTTAACCTTTCGTTTGTTTAACGAGATTACTAACAAACCAAGAAGCGAAACTAGAGCGAGCTTTCTTGAGATGCACCACCTCGTTGCTCATTCCTAAAATGATTTCCTATCAGTACGTTTTTTCGATTCTGATCTTTTATCTAAATGTAATTAATTTGGCGATCGGTTTTTTCCCTTGAAATTATTATCGACACGATTAATAAGTGGAAGCAGGAAACGCAAAAGTGAGAAACGGGAAACGCAAAAATAAGAAAGGGGAAGTGAACAAAAGTTTTCTGACCAATGAATGACCTGTGTGCCTATATGTACATATTCTGAAACATATACATATAATACCTACGTATGATATAAATATATTTTATATAAAACCAAAACGTTTTGATTTGAGTCGACTTTCACCGTTTGTGTATACTTTTATCATATTTCGATCGTAATTTCATCAAGCTTTCGAATAAAACACACTGCTACATTTTAAGTATAAGAAAGACATGAGAGAAAGAGAAGAGAAAAAAGAGAGAGAGAGAGAGAGGGGGGGGGGCAGGGAATGTAGCTCAATGTGAGAAACGTTTTCTTTTGACTTCTTTTCATCTTTTTAAAAAGCTCACCTTCTAAAAAGAACTACGAGGTGGTTACAATTTTCCAAATAGGCAAAACTTTTCTTGACAGAAATGATATTGTCGAAGAGCCAATTTGAAAGGTTGAAAATTTGAAAATCCTTAGCGTTTCTTCGTTAACTATTCGATTTTTGATTTGCCGAAATCGTAGCTCTGTAATATACTCGGTTAGTTTCGATCGATAATGGATTTATTAAAATTGTCTACACATTTCCATCGATGACGTTCAGAGCAACACAGCAGACAGAGCAACATCGGGAAATTTTCGAACAGAAGTTTGATTCATATTTCATAGGTGAAACGAATAATTTGTAAAATAACACAGATATACACAAAGTCAGAGCGCGATTAATCGTAGTATTTAATGCACACAATGTCTACGTGATAGAAGAATGAATCGCGATTCGATCGCGAAGAAATATTTGAAAGAACATGAATCCCAAATCAAGCACACGACTACGACTAAGCATTCACAACAACGTTTCATTCAATCGTCGTCTCGGTTAGGCTGAACTCATTAACAAATCGTGCTAATTATGGCTTCTATTATCGGTTAAAATGCCGATTGGTTGATCGGCGCGATCCATACACGGGTAGTGGGATGGGTTAAAATCCAGTCGGGACCAATCGAAGCGGGTGGTACCGATCAGATATCAAGTCGCCGCCGCTGCCGTTACCGCCGCTGCCACCGCCGCCGCGCAGCCGACATCACCATCACCACCACGAATAACAAAATAACATGTTTGCTTCGCTTTTATACCTCCTCTTTTATTCTCCGTACCTCGAAAAGTGCTTTAAAATCAAAATCTTCTTTGCACGATGCTTTTTTCTTTCACTTATCTTGTAGCTTACAGATGATCGAAGCTATTACTAGAACAGTGGTAACATACACTACTCTGCGTCTAGTTCGATACACTATAAGTGTGCATGTAGTTTTATCAAAATTCATTGAGACACTAAATTAGTTTATACTTTATATATATTGTCATTTGAATCAAAATATAATAAAGTAACAAAACAAAATTTAAAAACTGAGATTTGATTTCTTACCTTTGAAAAAGTTAATTCGTGAAATGAATTACACTGACATAAATGACTGACACTGATTATTTATGTACCTATCTCAAATTAAAGACATGGTAAGTTATGGAGGAAGATGGTAAAAATCTTGAACGGGAGATAAACATCAGAATAAAGATGCGTTGAGATTATGCTTGATTATATAAACTGTATTTTAATGACCTTTATCTCGATCGGTCGACATAATATATGTATGTATTCTCTCTTTGATATCCCTAACCTTTCTTATCTTCTACAGAAAATCTCTTCTTCCCCAAAACATTCTTCAACTATCGTATAATATAATAAACCTGAGAGAATGAAATTTCTCAAAATTTTTTAAATGCGATCTTTAGTCACTCATCAGAGTCATCTGTTTAACATTGTGTTTATTCTATGCGAGTATTTGTAATTTGTATTATAATTTTTTTTTTCATTTTGCAAACGTATCATTTGCGTTGTGCGTATATGTTTATACAAGTGAGTTAGCAATATTCTTGATTTCATAGGGAATATCCTTCTTTTCCGCACAACGATCTTTTGTATACAACACATAGAACACGAGTCAGATACAAACTTCTGTAAGATATAGAAAATGAAAATGACGTTCGCAGTAAATAAAGATTAGTGTATCGTTATACACCAAAGAACTGTCGTATTCGCATTTGTCGACAGCGTAGCATATAAATAGTCTTTCTATTCCTGCTCTTTGCGATTTCTCTGTAAGTCATTCTATCCAACTTATAAATATAAAAATATCGTTTCGATGCCTACCGACTCATGGGAGAATGAATAATGAAAAAAATGCAGATTGCAAGTATATAACCATCCTTGTCATCCTGTATGATCTTTATCATCAAAGTTAGTCAGATATATAGATAGCAAGAATTCAATTTATCTGAATGAAGAATTATCGACGAAATTATCGATGAAATTATCGAGGAAAGACAAAAAGAAATGAACAAATGTTAAATCGAAAGTGGAAAAAGATCAGTCGTAAAAAAGGGTAAGAAAAAGGATCGAAGGAAGAGCGGTGGAAGAGCAAAAGAGAGAGAAGGAATGGAACGAAACATCTTGGTTGTTCGTGACCATAACCGGCGAAGAGGTTAGTAATAGGTTGGTTGGTTGGTTGGTTGGTTGGTTGGTTGGTTGGTTGGTTGGTTGGTTGGATGGCTGACTAGCTGACTGTGCAGATCCAGCCACACGGAAATCCACTTGAAAAGTAGCCATTACCTTAATTATTGGTCTTTCGTAGAGAGACTATGTGCACGTTAGCCAGAATACGATGCGAAGTGTGTTGGTCGGTTCTCCTGTCCTGTACAATTGGTTGAGAATTCCTTTTCACGACATTTTGCTCAGAATCTATCGTTAACTTTGCAAGCTACTTGCAAGGATAATAAAAACGCAAAGAAACAAAAACGTTATATCGTCTAACGAAAGTATTTCGAAATCGTAAAGAAGCAATCGTAAAGAGCGATTAAAATAAAAACATATTAGTAAAGGAAAGGTATTCGTTAATAAAGTTAATATTCACAATAAAATTAGAAATAAAATAAAATTTGCATAGCATTTGAAGGAACGTTCGAATGGCATCATGCGAGAAATTGGCCAAGTATGTACCTAAATCTCTCTCGATCAGATTTTTTCACATTTATAAGATCCTTGCTGTTTTCGAGGGTATAATTTCGGAACGGCATACCAGAAACTTGGTATCTGGTCCCCCTCGCTCGCTCGCTCGCTCGCTCTTCCTTCTTTCTACCGATTACTCGCATAATGCACGCCAACTACGTAGATACACTCGCGCCACGTTACATGTACACCTATATACGGCTGAGTGTAATTACACAGCTAGGATGCGGCCACGCAGTTATTTATTTAAGCGTGCAAAGGGCCGTAGCCATTAACGGGTGCCTTTCCTCGAATCACCTTCTCTGTGGGGCTGGTATTCTAATGACTGGTGATTTCACTGAGAATCTCTACCAAGTAAATCTAAATGACTACGCGCGACTTTGCCCGAGCAAAACGAGCATTTTCAATCGAACAATTTTCCTCTTTCTATCGTTCACTACCACATGTGGTATATACCATATATACCCGTCATTCACTTTGCTCCGCTTTATCTTCTCCTTAACCGATCATGATTTTTCGGTTCTGTTTATTCTGTTAAATCAATTCAATCCGCTCGATTAAATCAACCAATTAACGGCAAATACCCGTTATCATTATCGTTATCAGATATAGATATAGATTTCGTTGGGTAATTGAATCTTCAAGTCTAAAATACAACGATATCAATGTTATAGCTGATTAACTTCATCCTACTACAGTCCGCGGTATTCGCAAGGATATGCGGGTGCAATGCAATGAATATTTGTGTTAGCGTTATTATGTTATAGGAAAATGGAAAAATGATCGAAATGCGTGTTACGAAAGCCCCCCCCCCCCCCAGACAATTCCATACTGTTTGTATACGGTATACTGTAATTGTAGTATACAACGTCTGGTAAGCGGGGACAGCGCGAAAGACCAATGGAAAATTTCACACTGTGCCGCCGTCGCGTCGGTTCGATTGCAGACGTCACGAGTGAAATGATAAATTATTATTACCATCAGGGAATTGTTTACGCGAAATAAGGAGGAAGCAAAACGAGAAATCAAGTAACGAAATCGAATCATTCTGTGATAACAACACGAAAAAAGGAGGTCGACATCATTTTGTAACGCGTTTTATCTTGGGTAGAATTGACTTGCGAGTGCGACCAACTTGTGTCGTAACTTGTAACGACAATTCGATAATTTCACTGTAAAAATTTTCTTTTCTTTCTTTTCTTTCTGGTTGTTCGTGCACAGCGAATCCAATTGCAACGATAATTTGATCGTTCTTCCCTCCAAGAAAATTGTTACAATTTATATTCGTTACAAAGAACCAAATCATTTGTGTAAAATTTCAACTGGATTTCATTTGTAGCCAAGCGTTTTATCTAGTCATGCATCTCATCGTCGATATCAATGGATAGCTGAATTTATTTTGAATTTGGCGGGATCTACGAATCGAAGAATTCCAATTTTAACAGACAGCGTGAATAACGAAGAGCGAATGTTACCGTTACCACCTATCGGTATTTATCAATAGTTATAGCAAATATTGTTTATTAAAGATACGAAACATCGCGATTAAATATCTATGCAATAACAATTAACAACAATCGTGTTCCTTTATTTGCGTTTGTTCGGTTGGAGATGATTTTCTTCGTTCTTGTTTCGATTATTCGATTCAATAGATTAACGTTATACGGGGAAAGAATATCTAATCACTATTACTACTACTACTACTACTACTACTGCTACTACTACTACTACTACTACTACTACTACTACTGCTACTGCTACTGCTACTACTACTATTACTACTACTACTACAGATTAAACTAATGGTTGCATCGCAAATGGTTTATTTGCATGTTCAATGTAACAATAAGAATCTGCAGCACGTTCAATGTACAATAAGTTTTCGTTAATAACGGTACGTTTGTCGATGAATTAAAATCCTCGTTGAACCACTAGTACATGTATGTACTTGTACATGTATAATTCAAGATAGAAAATTTATCGGAAAGGTTATCAACGGAAACCGAGCAAAAGACATTCTAACTCATCGAATTGCTTTTTTTTATATACATATGTACGTACGATGGACATGAATAATTACCATTTACAATTCAAAGGGATTCTACGCGGTTGGTTTTTTCCTCTTTCTAGATTACAACTAAAACATCTTGGAGAAGTAAATGACTAAACCGTTTTACGATAAGATTAGTAGAGAACACGATCATCCTACATAGTACGCTGAGAGAAAACCGACAATGAATTGAAAATAGAAAAATTCACTACGTTTGAGTGACGAAGCAATTTGACGATACAATCTGTTCTTTTTTTTTCCAATACGCGAATATCCCGATTAATTTTATGATCGTACATAATAATCGTGAGTATTCCAATACGGTGTGATTCAAGAATAACCGATATATATGTATTATTCTAATTATCTGAATGAACAAACATTGAAAACATTGAAACAGAAAGTATGTATGTATTTAGTTAGATAAGTAAGAAACAAGCGAAATCATGAATACAGTAAAGGGACGTATGTAAGTATTTATAAGTGGTCACCGTGATCAGTCAAACTTTTACATCTTCGTCTTATCTCCAGTTTTCTGAAACCGAAAAGAGCCAGTCTGAACTAAACCAAATCGAATCACAAATTTGTACAATAAAAGAAGACACGGACAGCAACCTGTTCGGTTTTAGCAGTTAGAATTATTGAATTTATAGTTTTTCCATAGTTGGAGCGGGAGACGATAACGCACATAATAAGCTTGTTCAGATAACGAGTAGCCGTTTAAGCTAACGTAGTCCGATAAACAGTGGCCAAATACCATATGTATATACGTACGTAAAAACGACCATCATCTAAAGCGGACCAACCACAAACAACTATTTACCAGATTGATTATCGAACATTCAAGTCTATCGATATCCTGACACTTTATTTCGACGCGTTCGTTATACGTACAATGTTTGTTATCTAACGATTTCTAAAATGATTTTCTTTCAATGCAATGTTCTTCTCCTACCGAAACACCAATAATCCAAAGGATAAATATGTTTCAAGACTTTATACATATACTTGACATAAGAAGAAATAGCTATTACAATATGATTACATTTGAAATGTAGATTTTAAAAAGAACCAAACAACTGAAAATGTAATATAATGTAAAATCGGAAGTTCGCCCAAACCCGAAAGAGGAAGACTAAGTAAAATAAATAATATGATTAAATTTTTAGTCGTTTCGATTCGTCATCGATATAAGAGTGCAATCGCAATATTGGATCGCAAGCGTTTTTTCATACTCACTTTACGGTTCTTTGGATTTTTCTTCAAACTGATCGACACGTTCCTGCCGCCATTTTTGAAAAATATGCTGCGTTTGGTATTGCTTTCGTTCCTTTTTTGCTTTTCCTCCTTCAACTTTTCGCGATCTTTCTGCAATATTAAAAAAGGAAAAGTTTTGAAAACGAAGCTTGAAAAACAGCTCGGAATTTATGATTTGAACATTTCAATTTAAACGTTTTTATCGTGCCTTTCCTCTTTAAACTTGGTTCGTTGATATTCCTTGAAACACTCATAAGTCATATTGGTTAAATACGCGCATATATTCGTTGCGTGATATGTATTTCCTATTCGAGTGAAATAAAACGAGACAATTTTTACGTTTAAGTCTAAACACTTTTCCCTCTCACTCCACTTGTTACATCTACAGGAAAGTTCTAACAATTGGAATGACTCATCGCGAGTAACGGTAAATTATACCTACGTTCATTCGCTCTAACTTAGATATTACAAGCGTCATAAAAACGCATTTCCGTTGATGCGAGGTTTACTTGGACCATATGAATCGATTAAACAATAGGAAATAAAGCTGTCGGTAAAAAGATCTTTCTAAAATTAAAAAAAAATTTAGAACACAGTTCGTTTGTTTGTTGTGTCGTGAATTGCACTCCACCCTGCTTACGCCACGTTACAGGAAACCAAATCCAGCGATTCTTATTTTCTTTTCAATACTTTCCGGTTCCCCCACTGCCTAGCGTTCATAGAAAGAAAAAACACACTCAAAAAAAGAGAGAAAAGAAGAAAGGAAGGAAGGAACAACCAACTATATATGCCGTATGCTCTCAACTAACGTAACTATAGTACCTATACATACGTACAATCATAGTAAGTGAATTTGCATACAGTAGCCCAGCAAGCCTGCAATCGTCTGATTTCCTAAATATTTATGCGCTACGACTTCCTCCGATTGTTTATAAACGTATTCGTTTATACTGGATGTACAATGTAACGAACTTATATCCTTTTTCTTTTTCCTTTTTTCATATACTCTTGCGCGTACAATATGCAGTCGACTTTAATCGGAACACGATTAAAACGCGTTCTATATTTCTGTATTTGATACGAAGTTATCAATTTGTCGACAGTTAAATATCGAAGAATTAGTACCTACGTTTATTGGCAAACGGTAATGACAATTATAATTCTATAATCACGCTGATCTATTGTCAAAATGTGTAATTACGCGCATCTAATCCTCGCACGCACGCAATTGTATAGGTGAAAAGAATATGGATAGGATTCACGGCGTGAACGGCGCGTGCGTGGACACGGACGTAAGTACATGTGCACATACACCACAAGCTAGTCCGCATTCCACGAGTGGAACAACCGGTACACGGTCCAGTGACTCTCAAGTTGCATCTCTCCAAGTTGTGTTCGAATAGGATGGAATCGTTATGCAACAGACAACAGAAGACGAGTCAGTGGCCCGTTGGATTCACGAAAGGTGAACTGTTCTTCCGGGTCCTCTTCTCTTCTTTTCCTATCTCACTACCTTTCTCCTCTCTTTTTCCTCTTTACTCATTTCATTCGTTTAGTCATTTCGTCACTTTCACAGCGAACACGCGCTTATAGTTTGCGGATGGATCGAAATCGAAAGTCGTACTGTCCGTAACACAAAAGAAAAATGACGCACACCTGTTTCTTACAGATAGTCGTCGCTTTTTTCCCCTCTTTCTCTTTGGCTTCTTGATTCTACTTTTCACGTGTATCTGTGTCCTAATTTTACGAGCTAGCATGCTCCTCGATATCCGCGTTCATACAAAATACGGCTACAGTTAAAATGCACTTGTCTTATCGATCCGAACAGAACGCACTTATCTAACGACTCGCTTAACCGTGGTATTTTCTTTACTTATTTAAAAAATGTTCTTCTGTAAAATAACGATAATCGATTTGATAGAATAATAAATTACTACAACTCTATCTTTCCCTTACGTCCGAGTCTGAGGATATCAGTGTCAAAATATCGGTGTCAAAAAGTATTAGTAGAACAATCGTAATGTAACTCGATACCCTCAACGCTAAATTTTGGTAACAATTAATATTTTGCAGGGCAGTAATAATACGTTCGCGAATCTCTGCGAGCGATAATTATCTAGGGAGCTAGAGTGAATCTAAATTTCTAATCTCCCCCTTCCTCCTGCCCTTTCTCTCTCTCTCTCTCTCTCCCTCTCCTTCGTGCTTCGAGCTAACAATAAGCTTAAATCTGAGTTTCTGATTTATGTAGACCCCGTAGGGAGTGCAGTTACCAGGCCTCTCTACACTCTACACTCTACACTCTACACTCTACACACTACACAGTACACACTACACACACACCTTCTTTACCCTCCACGCGCATACGTAGATACGCTTCTATACGTATATCCACGTATCTAGTGTATATACTATATACGTAAGTACATCCATATGCTTACATCTATTCCCGGTGCGATGTTGCAACGATACGCATGTACGCAAGACACATTATCCTATTAGTCGTACTTATCTATACGTGTCGATGAAACGCATCACAACATATTCCTATGAATATAAACACCGAGTGTGTGTATCTGTTGACCCGTAGTGCGTATGAATTTGTCCAGACGCATATGTAATGCATATGTAAACATATACATGCACTTAAAATCAACTTTTATACAACTGTCGTCAAATTTTAATTTGACTTTATTGAAGTAAAAAGTAATCTATGGTAATAGTATTTCTATGTAAAAGTTTTTTTTAAAGAGAATGATCTCTTATTTCCAAAAATTTCTACGCACATGTAAAGCAACTTAAAAGAAAAGGCGTCGGCGAACAAATATATAAAATAGAAAAGAATAAAAAAATTAAAAATTCGTTCAAAATATCTCATGTCCGATCCGATCGTTACAATATTTCGTTTCGTGTTTAAATTCTGCGTCTAACTTGATAGGATGTTAAAACGTCGATGATACTGCATTGAAATATAATAAATTTAACAATGATATCAAATTTCATTCAAAATTACCAATAATCGACAAATACGAAGATCTAAGAACAACTAGAACAAAAAAACAACACTCGTATAAAGATGTATGCGAATTATCGTTACAAAGAGGAAACCGAGTCGTATCGAATCATATCGAGTCATCGAGTCATCGAGTCGTGCATAACATTGAAACGTTACGGAAAATGATGGTATATCGTTGGATGGCAACTGGTAAGTAAGTAGCTGTCACAGATGAACTAGCGGAAGAGTAAAAGGTTAACACCCTCTACTAGCCTTAAGAGCATCTTAACTCAGTTTAGTCCGTGACTTAAGAGAGTTTCGAGAGCCGAGAGACTCGTGTATCCACCACTACTATTATCACCAGCTCTACTCTTAAATACACATACAGTATACGTCCATAATCTCATCTCCATGCCGCCGCGCTGCCTTTATCATCATTTGAAAAGGCTCAAAATTTTATATTTCCAATCAAGATACCTCTGTTTAATCATGTTACTGTTTCCAATTTCTTCTAACCAATTGACGATTACTCTCAATAGAATTTTGCAAAAAATGCAAAAGAGTGAAATATCTACCGTATATACTTTAGTCTGCCATATTTGTTTTCTTCTCCTTCATTGGAAGGTTTACAAATTTAATAATTATTAAAGTACCAAAAAAGATTAAGGTTAAGATTAAATCTGTGGGATTTTAAAACTGCGGCAGTTTGTGCGAATACCAGGGATTAGTTACAATTTCATGCTACAAATCATTGTAATATTTTCCTATTAGCCACATAACCACGTTGCACGTGTTTCTATTACAGTTGCAGAGGAATATATAATACTATCCTATAATATATATGTCCATACATAAAGCACAGTGGTATACATATTAAACATGTACACGAAAGAATACTTAAACTCTTTTCAATCACATATGAGTATGTGCGACGAGTCTAATAATAATTACGCGTGTCTAATGTTCAAGAATAAAAGTAAAAATAGCGAGATTTCGAATCGCTACATATATACATATGCACTATATTTCAACCTCCATTGAACATATAGAGATATCGAAATCAAATTGCTACTTTTTTTCTCCTTAGGAACTATAGAGATGGTTTAATAAAAGGATTGCACAAAATAGAATTAGTAAGGGCAATCATAAACGATGGATGAATTTTTGTAACTTATGAATATAAAAATTCTCTTTCCTCTTTAAAAAAAAAAAAAAAAAAAAAAAAAAAAAAAAAAAAAAGGAAATAAGTAAAATGTATGAAATTAACCGTATTTCGTTAAAAGAAGATAAAGCAACAGTTTCAAGGATGCAAAATAAAAATAGAAGATTTTCGATAAAAATCGTAGAAATAATTGAGAGAGCGAAGAAATAGAAAAAAGAAAAGGTAGAAAAAAATGGACAATATAAGATTGAAGAATGACAAAATATTAGGAAAGAGAAATGAATTTGGACATACAGAATATATAGTAGGACGAGTAAAGAGAATAGAAGAAATAAATACAAAATAAATGAAAAAAAAAAAAAAAAAAAAAAAAAAAAAAAAAAAAAAAAAAAAAAAAAAAAAAAAAAAAAAAAAAAAAAAAAAAAAAAAAAAAAAAAAAAAAAAAAAAAAAAAAAAAAAAAAAAAAAAAAAAAAAAAAAAAAAAAAAAAAANTGTAATCTAACTTAATATTATTATATAATAATATAATAAACTATGTAATCTGAACGTAAACTAATCTGAATGTAACACCTATAGCAAGTATTGTATACACACGTGGTGTTCAAGAAAATGCTTGATACCAAGAACACACGTAGACAAGATACAACACCGAAGCCTCATGGCTTCAGGGTCCCAGCCACGGCCAGATTAATGAAGTTCATTCGCACAGTGACTCTCAATCGTTAATCGGTATTTCGTAAAGCTATTTTAGTTTTCGCTATACCCAACAATTTTTCTTCTCTTTTCAGGCTTTAATTATACAAAAATTCCGGTAATATTGCAATTAGTAAAACAACTGATAGCAATATACCACTTCCTATAACGAATATTTCTTCAAATTTTGCCATTACATCATATAGTTTTATTTAGCTTAAATGAAGAATATTGAAAAGTAAGACTACTTAACAAGACTAATAATGTAATATATAATAATAATAATAATAATAATAATAATAATAATAATAATAATAATAATAATAATAATAATAATAATAATATAATATATATATATATTATAATAATTATTATTCGCATTAAGTATATATGTCTGTATATGAACGCACGGTCTTTTCGCGAACAATTAAGTTTCATCGTCCATCTATTTTACGAGTCAATTTTATTCTGTGCTTAATAATTCAAAGAACAACAGGAACGCAAAAGAGTATTTTCCAATCGATGTTTAAGCGATCTTACTTTTCAATATTCTTCATTTTTAAGTAATTTTCAAATAAGTTTCAGTTCAAACGTTAACGTAATATTTAAATTAAGTAATTTCACTTATATAATATTAGACAAGTACAATAAAATATTGTTTCTTTCTTTCATCAACAAATTAGATAATTTATATCATCTAAACATTTTATAGAAAAGTTAAATCCAGATTTACGGTACGATATATTGATATATCTACCGACCGATTAATCTACAAGAAAACAATATTAAAAGAACGAAAGATGAAGAAAGAAAACAGAAATTGATTGATCGACGAAAGAACTTATTCAATACTCAAATAGCATTACAATACGAGTACACTGTATACGACGCGCCGATTCCCTGTATGCCTATATGTAATGCGACACTCGGCTTCGATAGTGTACACGCTGTCGCTTGTAAATTGTGCAAGTTGTTCTACGACGCAATTTTCCTACCTACATATGTATACAGATATGTACATCTTTTCACTTGATATCACTTGTATACCTCCACCTTTGCATACTTTACAATGTGTATGAAAATTCAAGAACGTAGCGTTTATATGCTCTGTTTCATTTTATCTCAATTGCCTTAGTAGATGTTAGAAATTAAATAGATTATGCTCATCTTTGTTTTTTATATGCGAGTATTATCATATCTGCATTACTTGCACGTGTAAAATTATAAAAACAATTCTAATGGCAACTACACTATTCTATTAGACCATTTGCGGGCTTACAAGTCGTGATATGCGAGTCGTAAAAAATTGTTTACAAACACATTGTCTTGACGGTTGACTCCTAACGTTTACAAATACGTTAGAAACAGTTGTGCGCCGTGGCGTACTGAATCAAAAATTATAAGAATTTGTCAAAAATTAAAAATCTGTGAAAACCAACATTTTTTGTGTAATATACTTTTAATAAGTTTCAACATCGACAATGACAGCACTTACCACGTTACGGCAGCTGATTGAACAAATGGTGTCCGATTTTGCAAATAGGTGATGAAAATGTAATGTCTAGTAATGTTGAACCTGCATTCGACAGGGTAACGAGGAGATTGCTATCGTAAAATAGTAGTTACGCAACAAGCAACTGGTTGTATGTATACACACGCGTTGTAGTCGATCCGAAACGAAACGTCAGTGGTCACACTGTCATCGTCACCGTCACCGTCACCGTCATCGTCATCGTCATCGTCACCGTCACCGTCACCGTCACCGTCACCGTCACCGTCACCGTCGCTGTCGCCGTCGCCGTCGCCGTCGCTGTCGCCGTCACCGTCACCGTTACCGTTATCGTCGATATTGTCGTTCACATTGCTAGCACATAATGTTATCGAGCACACACGACGTAATAACTAACCAACTCGGACTCGTTTAAAGCTTGAGAGCGAACGAAACGATGGAATGACGAGAGAAAAAAACTGTAAAGATATAGATAGAAGAGATACGATCTGATCGTGGTAGTCGTGTCACTTACGATTGCCAGTTTCACACAGTCCAAACAGAAAAAGTGAGACGCTTCGAGTGACAGTTAAACAAAAATTCAATAAGATTGAACCGACACGTTTTCTTTTTCATTACAATTACTCACACAACATCTACATCGTCCGCACTGGCACTCGCGTCTGCACTCGACCTCGTCGTCAGAGTCACCTCCTCTCCTACCATTTAGCTTCGTTTGTTTCCGTCATTCTTCGACTTTCGCGGCAACAATGGCGCCTTTTGCGATTCGAAATTATATTTCAACTAGTTCTAATTACAAAACCAATTGATTTTCTATAGTCTAAGCTTTCTTTTTTCGACAAATGATGATTATTATTTATTGCTTGTTACGTATTGCATGGTATTCTGAATGAACAGGAAACAAGATAGCTATAAAGCATTATAAAGCATTTCACTTTAATAAGTGTATTTATTTTCATGCTTACTGCATATGTATCATATATAACTAAAACTATATATCAATAAAAAGATCGTTATCAAATCTTCTCACAATATCCATTAAGAGAAGTAATTCTATAATTTACTTTAGATTTTCATAGAATCTTCAAAGTAAACTAAAAGTAAAATACATAACTACGTTCGAATATAATCAATTTTTATATACTTATATATATTTATAATTTTTATCAGTGACACAATGTATATATATATATATATATATATATATATATATATATATATATATTAGGGGCGTGGTTGTAAGGTTGTTACTGGGGAATCTACTATATCGACATATGGCACTCTTTAATATCCGTTGAATCATATACATATAAAAACAGAGTGCGTCAGCGAGCTGAAAAAGCGATATAGGAATAGAAAGAGAAAGCTGCATAGAAACCCCTTGTGTCCTTCTCTAATAAAATATGCACATTCGTATAATAAATATGCAAGTGAAACATCGATCAACGAGCGGCGCCAGTGTGTATGGCCGATTAGAGACGAGTAGAAAGGGACCTCTATGCAGCGTTCTCTTCCTATTCTTATATCGTATCTACTTGCACTGTTTTACACGATAATATATGACTGGCATACTTTACCTTTGTATCTCTATGGGTACAATCACACAATGTATGTACATACCACAGACGAATATACACCCCATTCTTAATTAATGTACATACATCGTATGTATGTATATTGAAAAATATTTATTACTGATTAGACATTTAATATGAAAGTAACTTCAATGATTAAACTTTTTCAGATATGTAACAGTTACTAGGCAAGTCTCAAATATATAATTACATATCAGGTAATCAAGACAGTTCATAGGTTCTCCGTTTTTAGGTTATTAAGTATAATTTTTGTAAAAGCTTGTAATCAAAACGATAAATGAACGAAATAGAAAAACGCGGTACATTTTAATTGTCAAAAATATCGTTTCGAAAAGAAACACAAAGAAAGAGAGGGAGGGAGAGAGGGAGAGAGGGAGAGAGAGAGAGAGAGAGAGAGAGAGAGAGAGAGAGAGAGAGCGGAGAAGAGCAAAAATACAGACATTTAATCAGGTACATATAATATTGCGTATTGCACATGTGTACATATTTACACGCCACGTTACATATGTCTATATTCCTAAGCGCATATATATCATATACAATGTACACTATACATTATATTTATAATATACAGATTTGCTCAAGTCTTGCGCACCATCTATCGGAAGAAGATGGTACAGTATTTCATTAGAATTGTTTCGCCCCTCTATTCAGCTTTTGTGAATTTCATCGGCAGAGTCGAATGTGATTTGAAGATGGCGATACAGGAGTAGGGTTGAGCGGACGCTTCGTAAGGAAGCCTCTTTTTTAGCAGTAATAGCTGAAATTTCGATCGCTGGTGTGCCTGGTGAGTAAAAAGTGATATCGAAGAAATTTTGAACAAATTTCGAGCGAGATTTGAGTAGAACATGAATGGGAAAAAAATCGGAGATTTCCATCGGTTGAGCAACGAATTCTCGGGATACATACTTGCACAAGTACATATGTACATACGTATGTACGAACCGTTCCTCTTTCCAGACTGGGAAGTTCAATGCGGAGCACAAGCATGTGTCACGTCGCGATCAAACGAGAGCATGAGTTCTCTAGCGACCGTCTGTATGCAAACAGGAATATTTATGAGCATATGATACACATGATCATACCAATTTGTATTTGTGTACTCGCGCGAGATTATAAAGCTGATTCAAACCAGAGACACGAAAATGGGCAAGAACTTGAGGCGTAACGGTATCATCGATTCATCTCGCTTTTAATCTAGTAAATAAAAAGTAGACTCTTTAATTAATTTCCTTAATAAATAATTAGTTTAGTTGCAATTTTTTTGCTTAAAATGAATTTATAATATGTAAATTGGTTATAACGTTAGTCGATTGAGAATTGAACAAGTAAATATAAATTATTTAATTTAATACGAAAAAGGTCTGTAATTTATAATTAGTGAAATAGCGAAGTAACAGCGAAAACGGTAAGGTGGAAAGTATACGCTGACATAAATCGATGATACATATCTATAGTATGGTATAACAATTGGTTCATGTGCTTATTCTAAATGACAATAATACGTACTGATAGATTAAAGACAGCAAAGAAATACCTGCGGTATTTCTCTTGGTTTCTTTCAGATGGTGGCGGGTTCTTTGCTTTTCGTGCTAATGAGGGGAACAATTCAAAAGGGGAGAGGCCTAAAACTACTAACACAATTTACTAATTGAGGTGGAAATGGATTATCTTTGTACATATGTGTATATATACATGATATATATATATCTGCAATTGCCAAGTAAAAAAGAGAGCAAGCGATTATGGAATACCAAATGACCAAGCAGTACTCTCGTTTGCGTAAGGTTAATACGCACGCGATCTAGTCAAGAAAAGAAGACTTAAGCTTACTCCTTAAAGAAGAAATTATAACGTTTCGTCATATAAAAGAAGACGATGCAATCAATCCAGAACATGCGAGCTTAAATGTAGAAGAAACATAATAACAGACTTGAATTGCGAATGTTGCTCCAATCGTACCTTCAAAGTATTGCAAACAAAGACCGTATCTCTGGAAAACCGAGGATCGTGCATCGGATATCGGATATGAATAACAACACACAGGTAACTCCATCGTAATGAAATATCCATAACCCACCGATTCCGCTAGAATTTTATTACCAAAGGGAATATGTTACCAAAGAAACCATTAATCGAGCACTTGAAAAGCATCGGTGATGGAACGCGCGTAAACGCATAAGTATATGGTTTAATCTTATAGTAATGTGTCCTGCTACACATACATAGCTGTGTTATTAACAGCAGTAATACCAAATTGGTCTCTACCGAAAGATAAAGAATAGATGACCAACTTGAGGGGGAGTTGGTTATGATCGATTATATAACGAAGAATGTACTGCATGTTAATAATTTTTATGCAAAAGGTAATGTACTATAACTGAGTAACAAATATCGAAGTAAAAGTGACACTCGCCACCATGAAAAGGAGTTATTAACCCATGGAAAATTACGATGCCTTTATCGACTTACTTTCGTTCGTTGGTGTCAGCATTTCGTAATTTAATACCAAAAAAAAGAGAAAGATATGAATTTTCTAATTATAATTTTAAAGATTTATATTTCGTGACAAACGATAGATTTGAGTGTAAAAGAAGAACAATCTCTTTTGTTCGTATCGAATGCGGTCAACACGGTTGATTTGATGTATGTTATCATCGAACGAACAATCGAAAACGAAAGACTAAGTGAGAAAAAGAGAGAGAGAGAGAGAGAGAGAGAGAGAGAGAGAGAGCACGAGAGAGAGAGAGAGAGAGAGAGAAAGGAAGGGAGGTGAATCTATCATATACCGCGAGCGAGTAGGCAAATGAAAGGGTGGGGTTTAGAACAATTAGTATATCGTGATGGAGAAGGTGAGGGGTAGAAGAGGCACAAAAGAGAGAGAAGAGATGTAAAATTATTGAAAGATTCGCGTATAGCAAAGCTGGTAACTCTATCTGAACAAATAACTGTTTTATTGACAACAACTTTACTGACATATCGATGAGTATTGAATTCTCCTTCGAAGAAACGTAATCTCAGAAGATAATGGGGAATTAGCGTAGCAGTAGTCGCAATGGACTCTGTTAGTTGAAAGAAAGTACAACGAATGACCGAGTTGGAGGAAAGAAAGACGAAAGATTGTAGACGAGAAAATCGAAGGAGGAGGGTTGAAGGAACGAAAAAGGTATGGAAAGAGTCTGAAGCAGGGTGGAGAGGGTGTCTGGCTGGGCTGAGGGGTAAAATCCAGAGCGATATCGACCGTGAATTGCGCTTGCGTGGAAAAAGGCGCGCAATCGCTGTTGAGGAAACAGCGTACCGCCGCGAGGAACAAGCAGTCAGTCGATCGTCGCGACGACCATCACCGACGAACAATAACCCTGTTGTTCTGCCGTACTTTCTTTATATGGCCGCCGTTATTTCGCAGCTACTATTCCCTCTTGTACTGATATCAATCATTTTGTCGCTCAGAAGAAAAAGCTCCGTGTAATTCTCATTCTCAGTACGTTGGTCTATTTCATCGCGTAACCATTCCGCTGAATTCTTCGATTCTTCCGCGAAAACTGGGTAAATTGTTGTTCTTCGACTATCGGTTTTATCGTTATTCCATTTCTTCCGGTATCCTTGTATCCTTGTAACAGCCTCGGTGATTCCAATGCGCGCACGGACGAAACGCGCATTTACGGAAAGCTACCACGTGAAAAGAGAAGTTGTCATTAGTAAGTATGCACCGAAGGAATTGTAAGTAAGAAGGGGAAAAGAACGCGCCTAGTTATTTCCATGATATTGGCTTTTTTCGTATTTCTTTCATTAGTCGACTTTTAATTTCTGGATTTCGATTACGAATATAGGATTGGTAAACGATTATGACTATGATTTAAGATATTCACGACGACACGTAAACTTGAAAACAAGAATCCGTTTAAATGTATCACCCGACGCACGCTTGTTTGACGCAATAAATAAAATGTTAATGCAATAGACTGTGGACGAAGGAAAAACAGAAAGGAAAAAAAAAGTTAAAGAACTAAAGAGAGAAGAAACGCGAACAAAAGTGGGAAAGCGAAATAGAAGGAAGTAAGAGAAGGGGAGAAGAGAGGAAATATCGAAACGATAAGAATACGATAACCAACTATAGTTACTTTGAACACACGCGTATTGCCTCGCTAAGCCTAACTCCGTTGCCCCTAGTTCTTGCTTACAACAAATAAATAAAAAATTTGTCTTCAGGACGAAAGTAGAGCCGATGATGAACGCATTGTACGATTTTAATATTGGTTGTGAAAGTAAAAACAATAACGATTGACGTGTGTTTTGATAAAAAAGGAAAAAGAAAGAGGAAGACAAAGGGTGAATCGCAAGTTGCGAATGTAATTGTGTAGGATTAAAAAAAAATAAGAAGTTAAATGGTCAAAGTCGATATGCAACAAAACGTTTTAAGTCAAGTAGCTGGAAGCGAACAACCGCAACAAGAGGAAGTTCAGCTGACCGAATTATTACCAGTGAAGCAATCGCGAATAAGGGAGAATGAAATTTTTAAACATATGAACACAAATGCTGATGCGACCGATGCTTTGAAGATACTCCGAAGTTTCACAACTGCCGATAGTTGCTATAACAACGATGAACATGAACTTTGCTCGCGAAATTTGTCTCTTTGCCGAAAAATCGAGCAAATTGAACAAGAGAAACAAGAGAAGGACAAACAGTGGCGAGAAGATAAACTGCGAAAGAGAATTGCTGAGTACGATAAACAAGTGATCGATAGCACCGAAATCAGAAAAGAAAAAGAAAAGAACCATGTTCGAAGATTCGAAAATGAATCGAGGACAAAGAACAGAAAATACAAGCATTTCGATAAAAAGTCGATGATTGGTTGTGTAGTAAAATCTACGAAGAAAAGAACGATCGTTCGTACGGTAGAAAATACTAAGGATCAAAGAGATGAGGGAAATGGCGACGATGGGATGAAACACCGTTATAAATTAGGAGAAAACGTATTCCTAAAAAATGAGAGGGGAAATTTCTTATCGGAGAATAACGAACAGGCAGAGTCAACGATTTATTTGGATTTAGACAAGAATAGCGAGTTAAATGATGACGTTTATATGTTTCGTCGTGAGTTAATAGATGGGGAACAAGGACGGAAGGTAAACTTAAGAAACGTGGAAGAAACATACGAAAACGAGAAGTCTGCGAAGACTACCGACGGAATGTTATTCGATCGAATAGCGATTCCTTGTGGGACGTCGATTGAAAATAACATTGACGTAGCAGAAAAACGATTTATTGCCACTGCTGAGAAAAATAGCATATTTGATACGAAAGTATCAAAGCGGAAATTGTTACTGGAAGATTCGACAAACGTATCAAATGCCAATTTTCATATAACAACGATGAGTTACCTTGCGGAGAATAAAGATAATAATAATACGGTTGAAGATGAAGAGAATGCTACGAATCCATTATTCAGACCAGAAGCCTCCAACGGTATAGTGGCTACGAAATCGACGTCGTCAACGTCAATATCAACATCAACGTCATTGTTATCGTCGTCGTCATTGTTGTCATCATCAACGCCGCCGCCGTATTCGAAGGAAGAGGATACAAACGGCAGCGAGTGCGACCGCGGCAAGGATCAAAGTACCGCTTTGCACGGTATGAAAACTAAACAAGAGAATCAGCAAAAAAGATATTGTTGCGTAGTGTGCGAGGCGCGATTTAAAGGTAGCGGAGGTCTTCGTAACCACTATAAGATCGTACACGGTGCGGGACCAATCTTCAAGTGTGACGAGTGTGGGAAAGAGTTCCCTTTAAAAGAAAGATTAAAACTGCACGTGAGAACACATACTGGCTTCAAGCCATATAAATGTCCAGAATGTGACAAGAGTTTCGCCAGAGGAGGACAACTGGTGCAGCATCGACGTACTCACAGCCAGGTAAAACCGTATCGTTGCGGTTTGTGTTCTGGCACGTTCACCTGCGCTGCGAATTTGGCGTTACATGTAAAACGACACAACGGGCAAAAGGATCACAAGTGTGAAATCTGTGGTCGTGCGTTCGTTCGGCGAGACGCTCTCAAGAAACATTTAGAATGTCTTCACAGAGACGTTAAATCATTTCTCTGTGTAATCTGCAACAAGACGTTCAAGGGCCACCTACCTCAACACATGAGAACGCATGCACGTGATCGGCCACACGGTTGTGCCACATGTGGTCAAAGATTTGCTCAAAAATCTCAATTGACTGTCCACCAGAGAACGCATTCTGGACAAAGACCGTTTAGGTGTTTGGTTTGCTGGCAGGCATTTGCACACTCGACGGCACTTAAACTTCACACAAGAAGACACACTGGCGAAAGACCGTTCAAGTGTGCCGAATGTAACGCTGGTTTCACGCAACTACCCCATTGGAAAAAACACATGAAATGTATCCATGGCAGAAATGAGCCGTACGCTTGCAAAAAGTGTACGAGTTTCTTCAGAATTAAAAATGATCTGGAATGTCACGAAAAAACTTGTCATCCTGAATCCGAGACTGAACACGACGTTCCGAGTACTCATACCTCAGATTTAATCACAAACACGATCATGCCAGCATCTATTTCCATGGCCTTACAACCGACAGCGACCCTGCTTTCCAATGAAATAAACAGCGATAAACCCTCGCCGTCGCCTTCCAAATATAGAATAATGACTGTCGAGAGGATGAGATTGTTGCTCGCTGTACTTCTTAAAAGAATCAGCAAGCAAGAAAGGCTCGACGAACTAGGCTTTGGCAAACGACTGATCGACCAAGTTCTTTACGATTCTCTGATATCCGCTGGCAAAGATCCAGTGGCAAGCAACGGTTTATCCGAACTTGAAACACTCACCAAGAATCTCGAGATATTCCTCAAATGGACTGTACCTAAAGAACATTGGGAACATTTTCGCAAATTGAATAAAACTCCCGAAGATATTTTGGAAACACTGACTGCTACTTAAATCAAAATCCTACTCGTTTTAACATCATCTACGTGGCAATCGCTGGTATATATTTACCAAAGACTAACAAGAATACCGGTCGATACCTCGAATCCTTTCGAAATTACCATCTGATCCTGATTCTAAAGCAGAGGCTTTTTAAATCCAAGACTGCCTTTCTTCAATCGCAGGCGATCTTTGTACCAAGTCCTATATTATTATATTTTCCTTTGAAAATGATTACATAGACGGACAATGGGTAGATATAGGTACAGGTGAACAAATAACAGAAGATTTCAATTAACTAAGCGAAACGATACGTATCTGTCAGTGAACAGGCTACCTAGTAATAATAATCTAATTTTAAGAAACGAAACCATTAGTGATTACTTATTAGAATTTCGATGCACAGACGTTCTTTCATATATAGTATAAAATTAGTAGTACTTGCTAGTCCAAAGTGCAAACGTAATATTCCTAATAATAGGCAAGCTACTCGTTATAATCACCGTTTCTGCTTCTGCCGTTTTATACTTCTTTCCGTATTATCAAAAATCAAATATAAAATCGATTTACGACATAGCATGCATTTTAATGATATTCATCACAATGATAGTTGTGTAAAAACTAATAGACTCGATAAACACTTTAATATTTCATCGTCTAAAATTGAAAAGTCGGTATTCAATTTGCTTTGTGATAAGTTAGTTATATGTACATCGCGTGCCATGTTGTTTGTTTTTACTGCAAAAACTCGTACGAACAATATGAAAATACGTAGATTTTAGACTTTTACGCAAAGTATAAAGCGATAATATACACGATAATATATCATTTTCGTTGTGATTTATGTGATTCTAAGTGATATGATACTTCAATTTCACGAGCTGTTCCTCGTTAACGAATATTTAAGTATATCTGCTATCGTACAGATATTTTTAACAGTCAACGGGCTACGTTTTCTTCAGGGTGCCATGCGTCATTCTATTTCTTGCCCATAGTAATATTAATAACTTTTTTTTATTTATTATATTATATCGTCCAGATGGGTGTACCACGTGCTGCTCATTTTCATCGCTTGTACAAAAATATATGATGATATATTTATGCATGTTACGATGATGGCTAATATTATCGATTACGAACAACAAATTGAAAGGTGTACGTATGGCAATAAATTGAAAATGCATTTGTATTTGCCGTAACGGGAGATATATTTTGTTAATGATTGATGATAAAGTAAACAAGAAGGGAGAACGGGAGGAGACACAGAGAAAATCAATTAGAAAATTTGTTGTTTTGTAAATTAATATGTAAATATGTCTGAACGATGATACGATGATATCGTAGTTCAAGTTTCTGGGTAATTTCTTACTTAATTCGAAGAGGCTAAATACCAACGTAGGCTACTCTATGTGTTTGTAGCAATACATATATTCCATGAATTAGACGTAAGCATTTTATATTTATACATACATTCATTGTTGTGTGCAAGTTACTGCACAAGTATAACGTTCAAGTTAAATGTATATGAACTTTATTGATTTTCCTTTGTGATATCTTTCTTGCCATTATTTTACTTTCTGTTTGTTTCTTTTTCCTAGATTATACGACACGTTATTTTCATTTGAATAGAAAATTTGTGAAAAGAGCAACATTTTCCATCTTTTCGTAGAATCTTTTTCAAATCTAAAAAAAGACGTACGGTGCTACATGGAACTCTGTTGTGTTCGTGGCCCCGTTGTCAAACGGGAGCCTTCCAATACCTAAAAGCCTTATAGTCGTTATTTCCTTTTCTCATATGTACGTTGTGTAATTCTCGTTAGCGTATATTTGTTCGTTTCGGTGCGTAAATCGTGCATATTAACGTTAATATGTTTAATAAATATGCTCGTACGCATAACACGCAAGTTCATCTTTTAAATAGGCATAAGTAAATGTGAGCAGACAATAATGATTAAAGTTACAAGATTAATATAGTTGAGGAGAATAAAAAATATGTATACACGTATATTACTAATATTACATACGATTAAGTATGTTATTTTGTTTTATTAGTATGCAATACAAATAGAAAAATATATAATTAATTATACAATTGTATATATTACGCAATGCGATAATATTATACCGAGTAATAATTATCAATTTGTTAGAAACTTTTCCAATATGTACAATAACCATATGCGAAAAGGTAACCACGTACTAGATTAATATTTTATATTTTGTAAATGTTTCAAACATTTTCTACATATAATTACAACGTGTTGATTTCATAGTTTTACGAGTTTTAGTTTATGAAACCCGATAAAATCAAATGTTTGTATAGGTCATTTCGTACGACAAAATGATCCGACAAAAATAATTATTTTCTAACAGATGACGTTCGAAAATTTGAAACAAAGATCTCAACGAAGTCATCCATTATTCGATACGTGTCTACGTATTCTTCTTATAAAAATTCAAGCAAGCCTATGTAAGTACGATAAGTTACTTACACGACGTATATATGTATATTGACAAGGACTACAGTCGGTTTGGGCTAGTCGAATTGAAATTTATTCCAAAGATGAGAATCTACTTTCTGCTATAGAAATGCAAATAAAGGTCATAGAAGACACTGAATATAGATCGAGGTCGTAAGGCACGCTTACATGATTGTAAGTACGCATATAGAATTCGAACAAGGATTTCAATGTTTCAATGATGGTGCTGTTTAAGTGCTCCAACTGCTTTATTTTATATATGTTAAACGGTGCCAAAGTGAAATTTTTCATTCAACATTATCTATTGTGTGATAATCGATTACCTGTGTTGTTATATTTTTCATTGCTTTCAATTATGAACGAACTATATGTAAAGTCTGCGTTACATTTAATTACGTTCTAATTAACGCGCGGAGAATGGATTATTTCGAAACATTTCGAATTATTATTTTTATTCGTTCTAGTGCCATAACGTATCCTACTTTATTGTATAGTCAATTGTACAGTTATTTCAATAAAATGCTTTTCTTCTTTATTCAAAAAATATGTGCTTTAACATGCAGGAATATATGTATACAAATAGAGTATTATAGTAAAATTAATACTAAAAA
>JACXIT010000087.1:0-21693 GCA_014737525.1 Bombus difficillimus | reverse complement strand
TCACTGTATCATCTAAGGTTCTGTATACTTTAAAACCAGGTTTAGTATTATCAATCTCTAATTTGTATTTTGCATTAACGTTTTTTTGAAGAAATGGTTTGGGATCTGCTCTGAGAGGCCATGGTGGTTCATATCGTTTCTTAAGAGGATCATATATTTTTATACGTAGAATAGAATCATCTACAGTGCTGGTTTCTACTTTAACCAGTGGTAGGTCATTTTCATAAAAGGAGCTTTTTATTTGTTTGAGGAATCCAAAAAAGTTGTTTCCTTCTTTACTAAAATTTTGATATCTGTATATGCTCCAATCACTTGGATAATAACAATATGGAAGATTCAAGGGAACAGGTCTTGTCGTTGATATTTTTTCATTAAGAGAATTCCAGCAACAACCTCTATTTCTACAGGATAATTCGGATGCTCCATCTTCAGGATGACAATCAAAGCGTAATGTAGCAGGAATGTTGTTGCACTGCTTCTAATGAATAAAAGTTATAAAACAATGATTATTATAACCTGCAATCATGCTTTTTAATTATAATACTTGAAACTCACTTGTACAATTCTAGGAAATTTTGATATTGTGTCATGAGATTCTATATCATATTCAACATTTTCTTTTTTAGATAATATCATGGAATTAACCAGTTTATAATTCGTATTCTGTAGAATTTCGTCATTTCTAGAGATTATATCCATTTCATATTCTTCTATAATAATGCATTTACTTTGTTGTAAAAACACTATTGTTACACCAAGCAGAATAATGAACATGATTAATTTCAGAAAATTATATGTTAATATATATTTGGAATATCTATCTAAAATCTTATTTCTTGGTACAAATTGTTGTATATCTTTCACATTCATTTCTATTGTTTTAATAAATTTCTTCATTCGTCAATTCGTTAATTAACTTGAGTATTTTGTATCTCTTTGAGTATTGAATAGGCCACCACCTTTAATAAGGAAATTAGATAAAATTAGGTTGAAAATAAGAAAGTTGATAAAAAACAGTTAAAAGGATTAAAATTTACGCGACTATCCAGTAAAAAGTAATCTAAGATATCAGTTTCTATATATATATATATGTTTCTATATATATCTAAGAAGTAATACATAACCTTAAGAGCCACGTACAAAAGATGACCATATACATACGATTAATACATATAAGAAACAAGAATTTTCGTTATTTTTACACACCTAAGCACGTTTTAATACGTCAAACATGATTATCTTCTACAATAATATATTTAACTAAATTTACCATTATATGTATTTTATTAGTATTGAAATGTTCTCTTATATACGACGTGAAAATCTCACTTATCATCGAGCATTATTTTGTACAGAGAGGAAATGAGAATGCTCACTGCTCACGCTACTGATACTATGTAGACACTTAGGTAAGTACATGATACATGGCGTTTGCGGCGACCGTTTTATGACGGACTCTAACAATAAACGGCACGCAGTAGCTTCACATATCTTCGTGTCTGTAAGACAACATTAATGTAACGATGAAACTTATCTATTTTTAATATTTTGTTAATTAAAAATTTCATTAATATAGTGAAATTTTTCTGATTAAAATGAGACCACGATATCGTTATATAATTCGATCATATTGATTGGCCTTATGAATTTTCCTTTTTCGATCGTCAGTCGGTCACTATGATTTGTAGCTGCACAATATCCAGATAGTTTTTAACATGATTGATCTGTTTTGCACGCGAATTAAGAATATTCCCAGTAATGTTTTGTTGTCCTTTCCTAATTTCCTTGTATATATATATATATATATATATATATATATATATATATATATATATATATATATATTACAAATTAGTTTTTAATACCTTGTGTGTATATGCATTGTGCATATATACGTTTCAAAATTAAGCGATAAACGTAAAAGTTTGAATAATTCTATGGTTAGTAGCAGTAGTAGCAGTAGTAGTAGTAGTAGTATTTCTATTTTATATTATGCTTATTGACATATTATTTACTTATAATTAGTGCTTATAGTAGTGCTATAGTGCATAGTGGTGTAGTTCTTATTGTATTCATCATGACGTAATTCAAATTTCTAATAGTTATAAATGGTTAAATATGTTTACTTTATTCTGCATTCTATACAAATATATCATTACAAAATTTTAAACACATCTTATCGCACATTATCATACTTATATAGACTGCACAGTATACTAAAAGTAATGGACATTTATTAAATGTATAAAATATATTAAGAAAGAAAAGAAAACAATATTTTACATTTTTTACACAAATTTAATACACTCATACATGTTCTTGTAATATAAATATCACATTCTTTTCTTTTAAGTTATATCAATCTCATAGTTGTTTTTTATTTTTTCACATTGTTCAATAATTTCTGAAATAAAAAAGATTAATTTACACAATACAAAGGCCACACAAAAATATGTGTCACTTAGAAAAACTTACTTTGAACAATTGTCTGTAATGTCAAAATAGTTGGTGATTCTGGTAGTTCCGTTAAAAAATTTTTTCCCTCATCACAACACTTTGCCAAAAGTGGATCCAATGGTAGAGAACCCAAAAATTCTATATTCAATTCTTTAGCCATTGCATAACCACCACCTGTTGATGCTGGGAATATTTCTACGGAATTCTACATAAGAAAAAGGTGCTCATAAAAATAACAATAACACTTCAAATTACAGTAACATTATCTAATCAACTTAATATTATCTTTTTCATACTTACTTTACAATTAGGACACATGAAGATACTCATATTTTCAATTACACCTAAAATTGGTATATTCACTTTTCTGCAAAAATCAATTTCCTTTCTCACATCTAATAAAGCAACCTGTTGTGGAGTTGTTACTATTATTACTCCTGTAATGCCAGCATCTTTAAGATATGAAGTTGCTGATAAATGCTCATCTGATGTACCAGGGGGTGTATCCAAAATAAGATAATCCAATGATCCCCAATCTACTTCTGATAAAAATTGTCTAATCATTCCTAGAAATTACGTATTATTAATAAATTATGTATTATTAATAAAAATGTGTACATATATGGAAAACAGAAGTAGCTATAAATCAAATACCATTTTTTTTGGGTCCTCTCCATATCACTGCGTCACTTGGACTTGTAAGTAAAAATCCAATAGACATTAATGACAAATTGTCTTCTATATACTACAAAAAGAGAAGCGAAATTAATAAACGAGTTCTATTAACTTTATATAGACTCATATTTGAAAACATAAGTTCGAAATTAATGATATTTCCATTCACATTAATTAGTATTTTTGTTTATTTTAATGAATGTTACATACTCCTAAAGTTTGATTCCAACTTTCTAACAATAACTTTGAAAGAAAGTAAAACATGCTGAAAAGTGTTGAGTTTTCTATGACTTTTCCCTATACCATTTTGGAATGCCATTAAAAAGAAATTGTACTTTGCAACTACACTAGTGCAACTATGACAAAAGTTGTATAGTCTTATTTATAATAGAGTGTGTTAAACAATAAATTTTACTTTACTATTTTATTCTAACTTTACCTAGAACAGTATTACAACCCAATTATTAGAAACACCCTGTATAACATTGCTATATCCAAATATGGTACTACATATTTATCTGAATTTATTTCTGTCTATAAAAACTTACCACTGGCGACCATCCTGATCCACTTTGATGAACTTGTTCTCCTATCACACCTAATACTCTTGGTTGAGATGGTCCACAAATATCAATATCTAGTATCGCAACCTACAAAATTTGTTATTTTAAATTATCATTCACCCGTATTAAAAATCTATAGAATCGAGCTTTATATATGTTATAAACAATTTCTTTGCTTATACTTAAGGTTACAAATACATCATATAAAATATTAAAGGCTTAATATATAATCAATGATCAAATAAGAAATTGCTATAGGATAATATAATAAATGTATGATATATATATATATATATATTTTTTATTTTATATATAAATATATGTTATAAATATATATATATATATATATATATATATATATATATATATATATATATATATATATATATATATATATATATATATATATATATATATATTTTATATATATATATATATATATATATATATATATATATATATATATATATATATATATATATATATATATATAGAATTAGAAGAGTGTAAGTATATTCTTTAGCATGAACTGTATATTATAATAACTGTAACTATTGCTAGAAATTGCTCTGTTGATATATACATAGAAAACAATATGGATGTTCTTGCTACAAGAAGGAAGGTAAGCATTTTTAATACAATATTAACTAAGATAACATTTAGTTTATGTTGTAAAACATATGGCATAAAAATGTATAGATAACAATACTTCATAAAATAAATGTTTAAAATAATTATTTCTCACAAATTTTATGTTAGAAAGATACATACATTTATATCAGCATTGCTTGCTGCCAAGAATCTGGATATTAATGACGTTATAGTACTTTTACCAACTCCCCCTTTACCAGATAACACCAATATTTTATTTTTAACTGTGGAAAGCCTTTCTTTAACAAGATCTGTAGTAGGATCCGGTTGTCTGGTAATACCAGACGCGCATATCACTTGATTTGGACAACCAGCGCATATTGATACTTTCCCTGCATCTTTATTTGCAGTACCAGGACAATCTATAAAAATGTTATTACTTATCCACTGTATAACAAATAAGGTTTTACTAATATGTTCATGTTACTAATATTCATAAAAAATTCATGCTAGATGTATAGAATTATTACATTCAGTTTCTATAAAAACCATTATTACAACAATTATAATAATTCAAATAATTCAAGCAGGTACATTTGAAGATGTTGCTTAGCTTTTAAATCATTGAAACAAATATTGAAATTAAAAACACAATATAATATAACCTTACATATAAATACAAACGTATTACTAAATTAAAAGTGATTCTTCGCACACTTAAATTAGTTATTGTATGTAATAATTATAATACCAGATTATAAATGATATATTCAATATTTTGTGAAATATTTATTGCTGCATATATACTTACGTCGTGGTATATCACCAGATATATCTGCCATGTTGGATAATAACCAACTAAACTAACTGTGACTAATAATTGTTCAAGTAACCGATAAAAAGATAACGTCTAAAATCTATCTAAAAATGTTTTATATTTTTTAAAAAAAGCTTAATGATTTTTCAATTACCATTTTATGCTAACTAAGAATTAAATCTCAAATTCATCACCCTTACAAAATTTAAATGAGATGCGATTTGAAATTTTCTCTTTATTTTACCATTGTTAGTTTCTGACCTTAGTTAAAATAAGTGCAATATTTCCTCTTTTAATATATTTTATTTATGTAAAATTTGAAGCAGTTGCAACTGCGGAGTAATTTTGACAGTGGTTATAATTTGTCTTGGCGTCCCAGTATGGAATATAAAAATGTTAAAATTCTACCCTTGTAAGTTTTCGATAGATTAGTATTGCTTCATTTAATTCATGTCTCACAAAAAATATTTTTAAATAATTATCAATCATATTTTTTTGTAGAATCACACAATCAACACCTAATTATGCATCAGATACTGCAAATAAAACAAATTCATTAAGATTTCCTAATTTAGTGACGGGATATAAATGTGATGCACTGCATGCTTCAAAAACTGTTCTACATACGCGATATACACCAAATGAATGGTTTCAGAAACAAATCAAATATTACAATGAAGCAGATGCATGTAGATATTCATCAGAGAGAGTGAGAAACGAAACTTTGCGAATTATTAGGTAAACGCCATATCAGATTCCACACTAATGGAACGCTATTTTTCGTTAACCTTGTTACTAGTTTTGTTTTATTATGAATTCTACATGGATGTTCTATATGAAATTCTATACTATGAATGAAGCTTTACGAATTTTAGAATCAATTATATCTCAAATTCTATATGGGATTTAGGTTTGAAAATTGAGGTAATGAATGCAAAATGTGGAATGATATATAAAGAAAGTAAATAATTTGTGGAATTTTGTGTATATAATGCAAATAATGCTTACTTTTATATGTCCAAATATTTTTGTTACGGAATAATTGAATATGATTTCGATTAATTTATATTATTATAAAATATAATATATGTATAACATATGTATAAAAATTTGTGTTAAATTAACAATATACAATTTTATAGTACAATAGATAGTGTTTCATAGAAAAAAGAGAGGAAAGGATATATCACAGTATATATAGTCAAATTTTGTTACTGTCTGAATACTTTTGGAAGCAACTTTAGTAAGTTAAATTGCATGTATATATTATAATGTACATAATAATAATAAACAAATACTGTAATAGAGATGCTGAAGAGAAAGTGCAATCCGGACAATACAATACCAGCAGAAGACTTGGTGAAAGAATAAATGATGTCAATTTTTGGAGGAATGAAATAACATTGGAATTAGAAAGGTTACTTCAGGAAATTGAAAAATTGCAAGATTGTCATTCTGTTTTAGATAAAGCTATCAAAGACATTGAAGATCCGTTACATATAGCAGAGGAGTGTCTTTATCATAGAGAAGCTAGGAAAGGTATGGCAAATAAGTTTAATAGTAAATAAATATCATTGCTGTGAATAATAATGTTATTGGTTGCTATTGCTATTGTTGTCATTAGAATATATAATCTAGTAATACTGTTCCATGTCCCTGTTGTACAGATACAGAACTTGTACATGACGATTTGGAGAAATGTTTATTTAAGGAAATAGAAATCTTAAATAAAAATAAAATAAAATTGGGAACTTACTTAGATAAATGCAAGGATCAGGTAATATTGAATTAAGTGATTAAACTTTAATGTGATCACAAACCGATTTTACTTGTAGCTACGGAACTGCAGAATCTCTCAATGTCAATTAGAATTGGACCTAAAGAACAAAGAAAATGCATTAGAAATAGATACAATGTGTCATCACTTGAACAATTACAGTCACGGACTGCAATATTATAATGGAATTGAAAAATATGATGCATGGTATATAAAATTTTGTAAATAAATTCAGTTTGTATTAACAGGTTGCTTTATGTAAAAATTAAATTTATCTATCTCATTAGTTTTGCTGAACAAGATACATGGATACACACTGCTAATCAGATAGTTCAGAAATCACAGACAGAGAGGAATAAATCTTGCCAATTAAAGACAAATGCAGAAGCTCTTATGATTAAAATTTCGCAAGAAATGTGGGATGCATGGAATAATACGAACAATGCTTTAGCACATAGATCTTCCGAATTACTTGAAGCTAAAAATAAACTTCAACAACATTTACAAATGGTACAAATAGTTATATTCCATATGTTGAAATAACATTGTAACATACTATTTTTAGATACAACAAGAAATCTTTGATGTTGAGAAAAACATGGAGTTGATGCATAAAGCTATTGCAGATAAGAGTTACATACTGAAGGTAGCACATACTAGATTTGAAGGTAGAATGCATCGCCCGGACATAGAGCTTTGTTATGATTATGCACATATAAGGTTCATTTTAATGTGTTTATTTTCATGATTACAAAGGATAATAAGAAATAAGAAAAAGAAAACGTTTAATATCTCTTTAATGTATTTTGCTTTGACAGCCTTCAGAAGGAAATTGGAGAAATAAATCATCAAATAGAAAGAATGCACAGAACATTAAAAGAACTAGAGAATCAACATCAGAAATTATTAAGAACACGAGCAATGCTGGAGCACGATCTTACATTAAAGATTGACGCGATACATATTGATCGAGAAAAAGTCTCTGGTCTTAGACGTGCTTATCCAATTAATATTCTTTTTAAATGTTAATGCTTACCAATAAATACATAATTATTATTATATATTATTACATTGCCTTCCCCAAAAATTTAAACAATGTAATGTAATTAACAACATATTAGGTACTGAACATATATTTGTCAAAACACTAACATCCTTTTTTTTTACAATTTTTACTATTTTTTCATGAAACTTGGTATAGGAAATGTCATTCCTTCTTTGGCTTCAAAGAATGTATAGGAAAGTACAATTTCTTCAACATTTTCCATTTTTGGATCATCAACAAACTCTGGATCAATGTAAAAAAATACTGGCATGTCAACCTTTAACAATACACATTAGATAACATAATTAAATGACTTCCTGTCTCTATAATAGTGCAATTATTTTATTAAACCTACTTCTTCATGTGGATTAAGTTGCTGTTCCTCGAAACAGAAACACTGAATTTTATTAAAATATTGTGCAGCTTCATATGGTACTACGTTATAAGTAGATATACCAGTGACTGGTACATTTAATGGATTTTTTGCTGTGTAAAATGCTAAGGCAGTTTCTCCAGGAACAACTTTTATAAAGTTTTGTTGCGGTTTGAAATTCCATTGCATCATGGCTGCTGTATCAGCATTAAATTTTATTTTTATCACTCTATCCTTAATAGGTTTCATTGAATGCACTTTGCTGCTATCATGATTGGTTGATACAGTCCCACCATAATTATATGACTATTAAGGAAATTTATTCTCAAACATCATAATGTCAAACGTAAGGTACATATTAAAATACGGATAGCATATTTTAAAAACAACGATAATTACCTGACAAAATATTCTATATAAAGGTACGGAAGCATAAGTAAAACCAATGACTAAAATACCAAATCCGCTCCAATATAAACGCGAAGAACGCATTCGTCTTTTGTGAGTCGCATCGTAATATTGATTAAACAAAACTCGAGACACATTCGTATGTACTTGTCTTCTGTAGTAATTCAATATATTTTGATAGATTTTCGTGTGCATTTTATTTTCTCCTTTATTACTTTAACCTAAAAGTTTATGAAAACTTTTCAAGATCTACCATAAAGTAGACTTACCAAATGCAATATACAATTTGGTGAAAAAAGATTAATTTCATAACATAATTTGGTTATATTTATGAAAATTCGATTTAGTTTATCATATTTGTTTCACAAATTTATGGACAATTGCTTGTTTAAAATGATAACCAAGTCTCTTTTGCGCGAACAATGCCATCACTGTCACTTGCAAGACTAGCAACCATAGAGATACAAAAAGACAGAATACGCAAATTATATTTTACCGTTTAAGTGGATGCGATATGGCAATAGGAACAAATCACTGCATAGAAATCGCTTCTGTCCTTGTCTAATCGGGCATGCACCGCATGCACACTGCCACCGCTCGTTTATCGTTGTTTAGAGAGAGGGAGGAAATGACGCTCGCTCACGCTCATTGTTTTGGTTGTTCCCGGACTGGGGCTGCACTTTGCGGCCAAGCGCTGGAAGCAGTTCTACACTAGCATATAACAAGAATCTACAGCCAGAAACAAGTAGTCAATGCTAATTATCGCTAATCTTCGGAACAAATTCCTCCTTCTCGAAATCCAGGAGGAAAAGAATCTTAAAGAAAAGATAGAAATATGACAAGATGCGGTAAGCGAATACGACATGTTTAAAGATACTTTTTTTTATCTATAATAGGAAAACCAATAGAAGAAAACAATAATCCGAGTAAAATTGACCGCAATCTACTCTGGAGAAACAATGGAATGGATGCAAAACCTGATGAAGCAAACAACAGACCCAGAAAAGAAGAAAGACAGATTTGATAAAACAAAGAATGTGAGATGGCCAGGGAATAAAGAAATTAAAACCTGATTAAATTAAGGAAAAATTCCACTATACAAAAATGGGAGGTATGAAAAATTGAACAAAATTATAACCTGACCTAAGAATATCGAAATCGAAGAACAATGAGAGGTCCGCGACATGCACCGCCTTGCGCGGGTTCTGCCCATCACGATAAACAAGCAACTGCAACGCTCCAATGGATCAAATATCGGCATCAGCAAAGGTAATTACGCGTCAAGGAGAGTACAACTTATCATCAGCAGAAACTAACACTGTAAGAGGAATGCAGCAGCGAGGACTTCTGAAAAAGGAAAACTTCAACAACGCGTCTACGAAAAACACATCAGCGGAGAGAAGAAACCCTAATACTTTCGAAAGGACATCAACAGAAACGAAGATTGCAGCAGCCGCAGAAATAATTACGTGCCAAACTCCGCGTTACTATGGAATAAACCGTCGCGTGACAATTATACCATGATGGTTTTAGCATAAATAAGCGTAGCCACATAGAGCAAAGTTTAGTTGAACGAAGAATTGATCGAGAGTTAATATCAAGTTGAGTGAAGAATCGGTCAAAAGTTAATATCAAGTTTAGCGAAGAGGTCAATTGAGTTGAAATTTAGTTGAGTGGAGTTGAGTTGAGTTAAGAGTTAAGAGTTCAGAGGAGTTATTTTTCAGAGAATTAGTTAAGAGTGAACATTAAGAAGTAAATCTGATGTTTATCAGATCGTTAGTCGTTAATCAGGAGTTGAAAATATACAGTACGCGAGTTGAAATCAGTCAGTCTTCAAACAGTTATACTTAAACAATTTAATCAACATATCATTTAGTGCGATATTTCCAAAGTTTTTTTTTTCTTTTTTTTTTTTTTTTATATTTATTTTATTTTTGCTTTACAATTTGTCCAGAAGGACATTTGGTAAATTATTTTATCTGTAGAGTATAGCATGTGGGTGGCTACCCCCAGTGGGGTACCATCTTCGTGTTTGCTAGGTTATATCCTTTGTGATATTTCCAAAGTGCGATCGACAGTATATATAAGCAAGGTAAGAATTGTGTACATTGTAACACTCTTTTTTCTAAAATTTCGGACTTGTAATACATTTATCGTTTGAATAAATTAGACGTTGACCGTTACTCTTAACAATCAAGAATTATTATTGTATATTTAATCAGGCCTTCTTTAAGACTATTAGACATTTAAAACGACCGTTCGCTGTGATAACTTGTGATCTCGTCGTGACTGAAAGAATCGCGCAGATTATGCTGCCTTCAATAACTGAAGACGCCTGCGGATTTTTTGCATTTCTCCTCCCACAGTGAGCATAAATATCTGCTCGTCTTTGGGCAAGATGTGCGAAGCCACATTGGTTGCCACAGAGAGTATTAACGTTACAAATAGTCTTGGTTCATGTTAAATGCCAAAAGCAAGAAAGAATCATAGAGCCGAAAACCGTAATAGTAAAAAACGTGCAGAACATTGGTTTAAACGTTTGTTAGCTGCCAAAATTAAAAGAGAAGAAGAGAGGAATCGAAAGAATTAGGATTTACCGTAGAGCAAATAGAAATTAGTTTTTCGCCGTCAATCTAGAGCTCCGTCGCCAGTAGTTTACGATAGCGATAATTATCCCTGTTTTATAATCTACATAGAGAATTATATCAGAACTTTGTTAATAAATATACAACTAAATGAATCGAATAAATTACCAATTAAGAAGATATTGAAAATCTTTATTTATTCCAGGAAAACTTTAACCCTTCCTGTGCTAGTGCTCTTGCACATTGCAGGTAAGCCGAAACGGAGTTTATTTACCAATCGCATTGATACGCTAGTTAATGTTACTCCTATTGTCATGTTAACGAATTAGAATATCAAGAATACAACAGTTTGGAAATTCAAAATAGTGCAGCGCTTTAGAAAGGCGCGACAAGTTTTTATCTATCCAATCGTTCGCCTTGTTTCGAAATAACGAACGAAAGTCGAACTAATCGAAATAGTTTAACGACTATTTCTGGTGGCAGCAACTGCGCAAAATCAGTCGCTGTGATAACAAACGAGACAAACACTTAAAGACTGAAAAATAGCGTTCTTATTTTTAAACCAGTCAGCAAATTCTTATTAGTAGTTTTTGTAAACAAAAAGACTGCAGATCTGATACAGGATCTGTTTTATTCAGTTATGTTAGCCGACTATCAGCAGAAATACGACAGAACCTGTTGGAGCTGATCAGTAACAGAAAGCGAGTAAAGTTGGTACTAATTTGTATGGTGTCACGTTGGTGGCCGAAACAAAACAGACTCTGCGCAATGCAATTGGGCGGCAAAAAGACAGCAGAAATCGAGCAGACCCTGCACTTTCGGTTATTTAAACTTTAAATGGGATGGTGTATGCTGGCTTTTGAAAATCTAATTATTAATCTTTTCCATAATATGATAGTTTAGAGTATAATAACTTCAATTGTGCATTACTATCTCATCCCATCTCGCATTAGAGTATCTCATTTTAATCATATGAATTCTAGTGTTATTAATGCGATGGGGAAAAAATTAAATATAAATGCAAACACTTGTTTTATATCTTTTACCTAATATTCAAATGATATATTTGGAAAATGGTTATATTTGAATAATATATATAATATGTATATATTTCCTTATTTGACTAGATGGTATTTGAAATAATTATGCATTAGTTTATCATAAAATGAAACTTGCTGTTGCCGTACATAGTCGTCGATGGTCGAATGATCTCTGAGGTTAAGTGATGCTGATTACAACATCACTTAGGATGGTTGACCGTTTCCGTTCCTAATTCAAGCACCTTGAAATAGGTAGCAGTCATCAGTGTGCCAAACATCACTGATAAGGAGATAAATAAATCGTCGAGTTTTATTCGTTATTCGTTATTCTTCAACATTAATAAAACCAATGATACGTATACTAGAGTTGTCTCAAATGTACATATATTAGCGAATATAACACTTTTTAAAATCTGAACGTGACTTGAACGTAACCTGTGGAAGTGTGTGTTTATATAGATTTCTATCTTTTTAGATTGTCAGTGATAGGTCAGGTTGGGCTTCTTCAGTGCGCGGATGTATAAGCAGCAATCATAGCCTCGGTAAAAGTAGGTGGGAGCTGAGAAATGTGAACGTGACCTCAACATGATCTGTGAAAACTCGATTTTGCGCGCTAGCGTTGATTCTTGGCACTCTTGTTAGATGTAGGTGGAAGCCAGAAAATGTGAATGTGATCCTGACGTTAACTTTGGAAATTTATTTTTGTGTGTTCTGCTTGGACTTTTGACTATGTAGGCCGTCGGTAGAATGTCAAGTTGAATGTCAAGGTAGAATGTGAACCTGATGTGAGGTAATGTGAACCTGAGCCGCGGAGACACGTTTTCATGCGTTTGGTAAAAATTTTTGAGCATCTATTGGGTTGGCAACTAAGTGATTGCGGATTTTGTCATTAGGTGGTAATGACAAAATTATCTAACTATTAATCTTTTTTATAGTATGATAGTTTAGGGTATAATAATTTCAATTGAGCATTAGTATCTCATCCCATCTCGCATTAGAGTATTTCATTTTAATGGCATTTTGTCATTACCACCTAATAACGAAATCCGCAATCACTTAGTTGCCAACCCAATAGATGATCTGTGGTTGGCTAACCATTGCTTCTCGGGTATACAAACGCGTAAACTACATCCATAAATTAATAGAAAGGCGTGGTATGTAGATAGTTCAAATGTGACCCAAACGTAACCATCTCCGCCGTGTTTTCATTGGTTTGTAATGGGATTGTAATAACTCAAAAAGCGAGGATGCCTCTGTTCTTTTATTATATAGACGCACTCCGTTTATTCTTTACGGTTGAACACCGTTGAACACCGTTGAACACCGTTGAACACCGTTGAACACCNGTTGAACACCGTTGAACACCGTTGAACACCGTTGAACACCGTTGAACACCGTTGAACACCGTTGAACACCGTTGAACACCGTTGAACACCGTTGAACACCGTTGAACACCGTTGGATAACGTTGGATATTGCATGAACATTGTGGAATGCGTGCGTTTTAGCTCTAGATTGATCGGTCCCGAGTGATATACGGAGCCCCGGTATGGGCGGACGATTTGATGACAAGTCGTCGCAGCATCCTGCTCCTTAGGGGGTTGCACAGGGTAACCACTGTGGCAGCTTCGGGCGTTGGTACTCAAGAGGAGATACACCTACATAAGAGCGCTGGACCCGGGAGAGGACTCGGTCGAGCAGGCGGCCCCAGACGACCTGGGAACCGCCGAGGAGGATGCGTGGGGCCAGTGGAGGTCCCAGTTGATCAGCGAGGGAGGCGAACATCGAGGCGTCGAGGCCGTCCTCCCAAGTTGGGAGGCATGGAGGAGCCGACGCGGTCTCCCGCTGTCCTTCAGGATGACCCAGATGCTTACTGGACACGACGTGTTCGGCGAATTCCTGATGAAAATCGGACGCGAGATGACGGACATCTGTCACCATTGTGGGGAGAGCAGGGACCGGTGTGGGAGTGACCCGCTACACCTTGCATCTCGTCATAGACGAGAGATTGACCCCCTCGGTGATTATAGTATCGATGCTGAGCGAGCCGCAGAAATACGAGGCTGTCCGCCTCTTCTGCGAGCGAGTTATACTCGTAAAGGAGCGGGGTGAAAGGGAGAGAAAGAGAAACTCTCACCCTTGTAGGATAACGCGATGGAGGGGGATGGCGGTCAGGCGATCCAGGGCCGCTCCACTACTGCCCTCTACGGGACGCGACTAGCAGGGGGATGGCGCCAGGGGAAATTGCCCCCACTGGTACCAATACATTAGGATCGGCTCGATTAAGGGGACGCGGGGAATGCACCGATAGTAATTCGCAAAGATCGGGACCACGAAGCATTCTTATCATACGCGCAGGTAGGCCATCGTGGAGTTTTAGTTGGTAAGAGTCCGACACTGCTCTGCTGCTGCCCGCAGCGGCGGAGTGTCTATGAGGATTTCTCCACGTGAAAAAAAAGCTCTAGATTGATAAGCGCGAATCGCAGGGGACGTAACAATCACTCTATTTCAGAAAGTGAGACAAGAAATTCCATATAATGTCAGATATGTTCTATGCTTAATTAACGATAAAAGTAAAATTAATGTTATTGTTATCGTTATCGTTGATAAAAAGTAGTGTCATAGAAAGTTTATATGCAATATTTCTACATCTGGTTTGTAGTATTATATATTACTTTTTTAAACAATATCAGAGACTTTGGAAATTTGCTTTCTGGTAAGATGATACTAAAACGATATAGAAAACAGAAAAAGTTTATTCGAAAGTACTAGAATAGTTTATTGGGCGGAGTCGTCGATCTGAACTCTACGTAGTTCATGATCGACATCTTACCCGTCTCGGTGATTCGGCCGTCTGACATGCGTATGTTTGATAGTTACAGAGATTTACATGGTGGGAGTTGTGTAAGATATTTTTGTATCTGGAAGTTTAATGCAAAGGTATCTTGATCGCAGATTAAGGTAAATTATAACGCGAAGTTGTCTAGTTGTTATATCGGTAATACCAGGTATATACCAGGTTGTTTGCTTCAGTATAAATTAGCGACGAGCATAGATAGTGCAGCTGGAGAAGTGGACTGTGGTGAATAAGGAGGAGCAGCAAGAGGATTAACCGGAAGAAGGAAAAGAACGTTTAATCGCTGATAATGGGAGAATGTATTATTGTTGATTGCGTGTAAGCGTGGAAGAAAAAGTGTAAAATAAAGGAATGATAGGGAGAAGTAGCGCGTGAATGTATAAATAAGATGTGTAAATAAAAGTGTTTTGCGTAAAGCAGGTAATGATAAAAGTATAAAAGTATAAGGTGAAAAGGTGTGCAATAAAGATGTGTATATATGTATATAAAATAAGGGCGTACCTAATCTGGATGTTGGAGAAGGGAACATAATAACGATGTTGATTTATAGTGGGAGTTTGTGGAAACATGGGTTAATTTTGTGAAAATTGTACAATGTGTAAAAAGATTGTAGGTTAGACGCGTAGAAGTTGACATAAGTAAGGAAGGAATGAAAAGAGAGTATACAATGATAATAGGTAATATGTAAGGCAATATAATTTTATGGATGACAGAATGGATTTGTTTGGATTTTAGGAGATTAAAGAATAAATGAAGATACATTTAGAAGATATATATGTGTCGTTTATTTGACTATTGACCATAAATTGTGAAATTAGGGCTGAAATATAAATCATATATAGAATAGTCTTGAAAGGTTAAGGATATTGTTGGGTTAAGAAACGTACGGAAGAAGAAATTGTGAAATGTATGGATAGTGGAATAGAATACTATTATGAAAGGTAGTAACTATAATCTGGTAATATATTGGTAAGGAATATCATTGTTGGAATTTTGTAATTAAACAGATACTATATGGAAAGTGATTAACGTTAAATTAGTTTTATTTAAAGAAATGAAAGGTACTATTAATAAAATAGAATGTTATTATTAAAGGTAGTAATTATATAGAATTATAGGAAATATAGCGGTAATTACAGTAGATTATAAGTGTAGATGAGATTTATGGCACGATACGGAGACAGACATGGAAGGAAAATGAATCCGTTGGATAAGATTGTATGCGAGGAAATGCAGAAAGGAAATTGTGGAACAGCTTAATTTTATTTGAGAAAGGCAAGTTGGGGCAAAAAGAAGAAAGCAATGTGAAAAATAAGAAAGAAAAATGAAAGAGGATATGACAATTTAATAAGTGGTAAATGGGTGGTAAATGGAAAAAAGGATATAGAATAATAGGAGGTTTTCTAAAATATTTTTTTTAATGAAGAGATAGAAGAAAAAAGATCCATGGTTCTGGGAAAAATAGATTAAGTATAAATGTAGATTTAAGTAGGCGACACGTAAAGAGCCTGTTTAGCTCTGTAGTAAGTTGTCGGACTCGTAACCTTTTGTTAGCATATTCGGTTCTTGAGATTGTGGATCCCTGATGTTGTTTGCAAGGAGGCTGCTCGTTTTTTCATCTCAGGGTCTTTTACCTGGGTTGGTGTGTTCAAACCAGCTCAAGCTAGTGAAAGGTATCTGATTTTATTGCTCCTGTAAACAATTTTTATTGTACATTTTTTAGATGGGTAAAGAAGAGAGTACTGGCGCCGTTTGGCATGCTTACTCGTATAGGGATGCATGAATATTAGTTAAAGCGTTTTGAGAAAGAGAGAAGGGAAATTAACATGTAAGGACTGGTAAGTAAAAATAATAAAAATATAAATGAAAGGATGTGAATATTAAATCAATGCATGAATAAAGGAGAGAAATGTGGAAGTACTGCAATATATAAATTGGTAAAATATAAATAAAATGATGAAAATGATTAAATAGATGCAAATAAATGCAAGTAATATGGAAGCGGTGGTAAGTAAAAATAATAAAAATAATAAAAACACCAACAACAAGAATAATAATAATAAATGTGAAGGAGATGGAGAGGAGGATGGAATATGTGTGAATAAAATGAAAGTAATATAGAAGTACTGGATGGAGTAAAAATAATAAAAAATAAAGGAAGTGGACAGAATGATGAAAGATGTATGTGTGACAAATATATGAAATGTGGAGGACTGTGTATGTGTATATAAGGTAAAAATAACATGGATGTACTTGTTATATGTATATGTAATAATTACAAATAAAGTGTAGATAGCGGTGATGTAATAAATATGAAATAAATATATTTAAAACAGAAAGAAGGACAGAATATGTATGAATAATATGAAATATAAAATAGTGGTGATGTAATATATATGTAATAATGATAAGAAATGGATTAAAAGTAACAGAAAATGTAGAAAATTAGCGGCGTGTTTATTCTATAGGAAAATGGTGAATGTACGATTATGTTATTGTAACGCCACCCAAAAGCCAGGCATCTGCCGACATCGGATATGTCGATAACACATAGTCATGCGATAGCGGTGAGAAAAGACAATAGCCGGACTCCCACCTATAAGATATGTGAATCATAATGAAGACATAAAAGCCCCAGCCCTTTAGTTAGTAAGTCAGTCTGTATTCTGCAGTTAATAAAGTATACGAATGGGCTATTGCTCATTCGCCTTTTTATAACACATCGTCCTTTATTACGTGACATTATCTTACTCCACGTACATTCTGGGATACTATGCGTGCGAAATATAAATGAAATAAATATAGATAAAAGAAATACAAAGACAGATAAAAAAAATATAAATGAAAGAAATACAAATATAAATAAAATAAAATAGATGCAGATAAAATAAATATACATAAGAGAAATGCAGATATAAATAAAATAAATATAAATGTATATACATACAAAAAATATTGATAAAAGATCTCAGATAGTGAAGAATACATTATTTGTATTGTTGCTTAGCAGTGATGAAGACGTAATAGAGAAATGATTTTAGTATCGTTTGTTTTTGAAATATGTTTGAGAATGAGAAAAATGTGTTAAGACGAGGGTAGCAGAATATACATATAATAAATATAAATAGGGTGAAGAGAAGGAGAGACGATGGGCGAATAATATGAAATTAAGATTGCGTTTATGATATATATGCGTATATGTTCGGGATTTGGAATAGCTGTCAGTTTATGACTGGGACAATACATCTCCCCCTTTTGGGAAAGATCGAATTGCCTATCTCCCCAAGCTGTAAACCTTATGGTACTGACCTCATTAAGAGGTTAAAAAACACCTTAAGTGCCCGATTGGTCAGGGCAAAGGTAAACAGTTGGCAATACCAGAGGATATACGCCCACGAGAGGATAACGTCAAACTCCTCGTGTATACTAAACAAGTGCAAATAAATTACCAACCATACTAATAATACTTGATATATTATATTTACCTCTCTCCCCCCCCCCCCCCAACCGATCGGTTGAACCTGACCGATCGCTATTTAGTTGAAAATTCGCATCAGTATATATATGTAATAAAGACAATTAATATGTAGAAAAGGACTGAATACATATAAAAATGATATGTATATAAAAGTATTTAAATGAAATGAAATTTAGATAGTGACTGTATTATCGACCTTTTGCGAAGAGACGCGATCTGAAGTGAGGTGGATAGGTCGTGATATGTGCTGAAGAAAAATTAGAGTATAGTTAACAATATATTTGTCGAGTTCTCATTAGGGTTAGGGGCGTGTAACGAATCTTCATTTGGATTAGCCATCGTTGTTATATAATAGAGATAATATTTACTGGTACAAATATGGTTATTACAGAATTTGACAAGTAATCGTGGTGATTAGACACTCGAGATGTTAATGACAATGGTCTTAGGTTCGATAACGAATCCACAGTCAACGGGACAGTAAATACGCTTTCTTCTAAAGTTTAAGTCGAAATCAAGTTACTTGTCCACAGTACAAGTAGGACTCGTGATTACTGTTAGCGGTTCGCGATTACCAGTTCGACTTCTAGGCGATGCGTTACGACGCACGATACTTGATCGGATGATGATTGCTTAAGATGCCGAGGAATTCGGATCAATTATTACTGCTAGCTACCAACTATCGACTCTGACTGATGTCTAACGACTGACTTTCCGTTACGATAATGCTGTCGAGGAAAACTATGATGGGGTGTGTCTAAGGATACGAGATCATCGGATTCGTCGAGGAAAGCCTTCGTTCGGAAAGTGAGGGAAATGGATGTTGCTGTTAATTGGTTAATCTCTAGGTTGGTGGTTGAGGAAGAATGCTAACCACCCTTGAGAGAGAGTTTCTAGCGGGAAGCGTCGTACGTGAGAAAAGCCGATTTCCCGTATCTTCCCATAGTAGGTGATAGATTTAGGGACTGTTAAGACAAGGACTATTTGTCCGTTTGAAGAACCTTAACTAAATAAATCCTAAGATTTATAGCGGACCCTTAGGCTAGTTAAAAATATGCTATGGAGATGTTTCAACATTTGGCAATCATCTTGTCCGATGGATAGGGTCTTTGTGTAGCAAGCCGTTGGACAGAAACCGTTGGAAAATTTGCTGTTGAGTGCCGCTACACAAGAAACGCGCCAACAGGAGTCGTAAATTCTCGTTACGATATACAATCGACGCCACGAAATTGATCGATCCCCTATTTCGTTTAGCATAATAGAGGTAATTGAAATTAATTATAACGCAGAGGTAATAAGTTATAATATGTTATGTATTTCCAACAACTTGTAGACAAGATGATTACGCTCGTTGTGTATGTTAATCAATAAGTTTTTAGAGTTTGGTATTTATTGATTCACTCAGATTAGATTTGTATATTCTATATTGCTCCACCAAGTACAAATATGCGAACACACCGGATACACTGAGATAATTAACACGTGACCGACGCCTAAGACAAAAGAGCGTCATTAGAAGTCGTGCCAACTTAGCTTGTAGGAACTAGTGATCATACTAACCCACTATTTCCTCAACAATCCCCTTTGTTCATAGTTTCTACAAGCCCCATAGCTTTGGTAAAACGCTGAGTCTTAACACTATTTAAACCTTTGGTGAGAATATCTGCAATAGACTCAGAACTCGTCACGTAGACATAATTTAGTATTCCCTTTGACACGCAATTCTTAACGTAAAAATAACGGACTTGAACGTGTTTAGAGCTTTCAGCGACTATCTCGTCTTTGGACCATGAAATGGCTCCAATATTATCACAGAAGATTTTGCACGGGCGAGGACAATATGATAATTGACCCAACTCCCGTAACAGCAAGGATATCTACACCGTATCTCTTGCTGCCTCTTGCATCGCTACAAACTCTCTTCACACGTCGACTGAGATATTATTGGTTGTTTCTTCGACAACCAAGATATTGCACCACCAGCGAGTATGAAGACATACCCACTCCTAGATTTTCTATCTACAGCACAGTCCGCAAAATCAGAATTGCAAAACACCTTCAAAAGTTGCCCTGTTTTTTTGGTATATTAGCCTCAAGTCTTTGGTTTTAAGCAGGTACTTAAGAAATCGCTTCACTGCTCTCTAATCAGACACAGTCGGATTCGCACATCTTTGGCTTAATTTTCCTATTGCACACGCGACATCAGGACAGCTTACAGTGGCGGTGTACATTATGTGCCCAACAGTCTGTTCGTATAACTTATTGTCAAAGGGTTCGTCGCATTTAATGTCGAACCCAGCTTCGCACTCCTTAATGGTGTTGATACTCCGGTTTCATGAGTAATATCAAACAGATCCAGCATTTGACTTATCTGCACAGATTGGTCAAACACAACAGTAGTGCTGTTTGGCTTACTCAAATGAACGGACAATAATTGGAGTATCAGCATCTAGCATCCTAATATTTAATTTCTCCTTAATGCTAGTTTTGAATAATTTTATCATAGTCTTTGTTCCAACCACAAGAATGTCATCCACATACACGGCTACAATCAGATCTTTGGATGCATTCACATACACACACGGATCCCTCATACACGGGTTCAGGTTCATACCCTTCAAAATGTTATTAATGTATTTGAACCACATTCTCCCAGCTTGTTTCAGTTTATACAGGCTCTTTTTAAGTTTGCACACATATCGAGTTCTGTCCTTTCCTGGAACTTCAGAGAATTCAGGTTGCTTCATGTATACGTCCTCATCCAAAGGACTGTTCAGGTAAGTACACTTTACATCAATATGTTCATAATCCCACTCATTCTCGGCACATAAATAGCTGAAAAACGAAGACTTAGAAGAATTTGGCAAAATCATAGAACGCCTGAAGATAAGCGCAGGCTTAACAATGCAACTAGGAAGCTAACCAGAATCATCAGAAATCACAAAAATAACTGTTTCCAAAAATACCTTGCCAATCTATCTCCCACGTCTGACACCAGCTACTCACTATGGAAGGCATCCAGGAAACT
>JACXIT010000086.1:1048209-1067992 GCA_014737525.1 Bombus difficillimus | reverse complement strand
TATATCAAAATTATGTTAATTTCTTTTTTTTTATTTAAAAGTCCAAAGATGAAGTTCAAGAAATTGCTGCAGATATTAGTAGAACATTGATACAAACACAACAATTGCGAGAAAAATTATCTTCTAATATCATGGGAAGAAAAACAAAATATTACGCTTATGAATGTTTCCAAGAAACTGGTAAATATGTAAAGAAATTATTGAAGTTATTTAAAAAGTAATATATTCTTTATCTTACTTAATTATTACGTTTGTTATCAATAGTAGGAAATAAACAAAAAAAGGTAAAAAGTTTAAATATAAGCAATAAAGATATACATTCGAGACAAGACCCTTCTGGTACAAAATTAAATGTTGAAAAGGCAAGTATTGATAAGGGAGTACAAAATGAAGTAACACAAAGAGATGCACATATGACACCTAAAAAAACGAAGAATGCTAATAAACAATCAATATCGCACTCAATGAAATCGTCAGAAAGCAAGAATTTCCTTGCAATAAATAAAAAGAATATTAAAAATATAAGGGACGTTAAAGACATTAATCGCAAAATGAAAAATGATGTTAAATCTAATACTTCCATAACAAAGGTAATTTTTTGTGATGCATGTATATGCATTATTTTCTATATATTATGCATTAATTGTATTCGTCTACTTTTAATAAAATATGAAATATAGTAATTTTTATCATGAAACTTATCATATATTCTATTTACACAAAATACTTTTATTTACATAAAGGTTGTATATATTTAGTAAATACTTGAATATAAAATATCATGAATAAACAATGTTCTAAAATTTTGACATTTTTTAGTTTCATTATGGTTTAAGATATGTTACATACAGTAAAATATAAAACAATATCAATTTTTTAATTATATGAGTGTCCAAATTTAATTATTGCATATTTAATTAGTTGCTATTTAATATATTTTTGTTTTTATGCAGTCAAAATGTATTAAATTTGGTCAAAGAAATTCTGCAGCATCAACTAGTGAACTGAAATGTCTAATACAGAAAATGTCAATTAAATCTGATAATTGTACACTTCCTAATGAATATAGAATGAAGTGTCCAATACACGAAGATACAATTTCACAACGTACTTGTGGACAAAATTTAACACTTAGGACCATTGTAGATAGTTTAAATACAATTGATATCCCCGAAGAAATAATTAAGTCACTGAGAGTTTATCATACATATTTGAATACTGAATGTACAGAAAGATCATTCAATGAAAAACAACAAAAAGTGTTACATACATTTTTGCTAGAATTTAATAAAATGGTAAGTAATTATAGAATTTATAAAAGTAAACTATATATATCTATATATATACATCATATATAAATATGTAAATGTATATTACAGGATGAAATTGCACAAAAACAATTAGCACACAAGAGTTATATAGTAACTACACTCCTTAAATTTATTTCTTTATTTCAAACTCTTTTCTCTAAAAACATAGGGTTTGATGTAGAAGATATTAGATCACTGTACACAAAATTAAGATCTACATGGAAAATTTATGAAATGAACGAATTTAAAAATAAACAAATTTTGAGAAATGATATATACAAAACACTACATACTATTTCTAACATAACAGAATGCATGTCAAATGGACTTTGGAATCCTTTTTATAATCAAAATCTTGAAGGTACAATTGTATTTTTTTTTTCATAACTAATATGGTATTTTATCTTATTTTGTTTTCTAGGGATGTCCAAAATATGTTGTATGCGTTACACAAATAAAGATCAGTTATTATTCTTCTTTGATGTAATGCAACAAGTACAACATATACAATACTATGATGATTTAATGAAGATTATTGCAGAAGATGTGCTTCCTAACATGAACATCTTTCTTGATTGTACACAATTAGAATATGTAAAAATATATAAAATGATTTCTATTCTTTACCAAGGTTTAAATTCGAAAATTCCTATTTTAGTAAGGACTGATAAATAAACATTTTAACATTTCTTATTATTCAGAAATTGAGCATTGATACATTTATCATTTATGTTACTATAGCAACTAGGAAACAGGAATATATTGGTATTATTTATACATGCAGTGTATGATTTCAATATAATATACTAACATATTTTTTAATATCAATAAAGTAAATCTAAATGATTAATTTATAAGTGATAATAATAAGTGTTATTTTAATTGTTTAATAATTCACTCTTTTCTATTAAGCTTTTTTGAGATCATATTTAAAAGTAAGTTTAAATAAAATGCTAGTATGAGTTATTTATTTTATTAAATAGATTATTGATTAGATTAAAAATGAGAATTTAGAACATGAAAAACATCAATATGCAATACACTTATACAAAAAAGAGATTACAATTTGGAAAACAATGTAACTTCACAAATTATGATAAAGTAGTAGCTGATATTAAACCACATGCAGAATCTATGACTCACTATATTCAAATAGATCCTGTAACTCAAGGAACTCAATGTAGCAAGATATATTCTGTTCATGAGGTATAAATTGATGTTAAAAATTATTTATATATATATATTATTATTATTATTGTTAACAATATATTTAGGTAAATACAAATACTGCAACATTCCGAGATAGCGGTATATATCATTCTGAAGGTGGTTGGCCAAAAGATTTAAATGCGAAAGATGTAGAACAGACAGTGAGATATAAACGCAAAATAGAAAAAGATGAACTGTATATTCATACAATGCTTCAATTGTTGCCTGTAACAATATTTGTTTATATTTTCAACTTATTTGTTTAACTATTTTACTATAAATGAATTCATGACTATGCATTCCAATTATTTTTAGCCAATGGAACAGTGTATTTTACAGAATAATGTTTGTAATATTTATGAACAATACTTCGGTTATATGGAACCAGTTTCTTTAATACAACGAGTATATTCACGTACAGTAAATGTATATCGTGATATTTTACCAATAAAAAGACAAATAACACATCTTTCTTGGTCACCAGATCAAGGAAATCGTTTTGCAGCTAGCTACTGCAATACTGACTTTAAAAACGCAATAAATGATAATCCTCAGTCATATATTTGGGATGTAGGTAAGTTAAATAAAAAATTTCAGGATATATAAAGAAGACTGAACAGATTTATGGTCCAAATTTATAGAAAATCCAAATACGCCTTGTGTAATCTTAAAACCATTTTGTCCAATTTTAACATTGGAATATAATCCTAAAGATAGTAATATACTGATTAGTGGCTTAATGACTGGTCAAGTGGCTTGTTGGGATATTAGAAAAGGATCAGAACCAATTGAAACAAGTTTAGTGGAATTTAGCCACAGAGATTTATGCAACGAGGTGTTATGGATAAATTCTAAAACTAGCACAGAATTTTTCAGTGCTTCCAAAGATGGACAAGTATAACAGGATACAAAATGAAATAAAAAAAGTACATAAATGTAATATGTAAATTAATATATAAATGTAAATTAATTACAGATAATGTGGTGGGATATCAGAAAATTACAAATGCCTACAGAAACATTGGTAATAGATTTATGTAAACCTGATGATCAAAATATTGATAAAGCAACTGGGATTTCAGCATTACAATTTGAACCATCTATGGGTACACGTTTTATGTGTGGTCTTGAAAATGGTAACTAAGAATTTTAATTCACGTACTTTTATTTATATTCTGATATATCTATTTACACAGGTATAGTAATATCAGGAAATCGCAAAGGGAAATCTTCAAGTGAGAAAATTGCAACGAGATTCAAGGCACAATATGGACCTATAATAAGTTTAGAAAGAAACCCAACATTTGTTAAAAATTTTTTAACAGTTGGTGATTGGACGACAAGAATATGGTCTGAGGATTGTAAAGAATCTTGCATTGCATGGACACCGTGAATATATTTAAAATCATTTAATTTACATTTATATTAAAATTGACATAAATTATTAAAGTTTTATTCAAATTATATTTTAGTGGTCATAGAGATTTTTTAATGGGTGGAGCATGGAGCATAACACGATTTTCTGTATTTTTTTTAATAAAAATGGATGGAACTCTGGATGTATGGGATTTGTTGATTCAACAAGATTCTCCAGTTCTTAGTGTGAAAGTATGTCCAGTTTGATGTATTATTTATATTTAAAAATTAATATAACATATCCTAGGTTTGTGATGAAGTGCTAACATATATAAAACCACATGAACAAGGACAATTAGCAACAATTGCTAATAAGAAAGGAACAACATTTTTACTTGAATTTTCAGAAGCATTAACAGCTAATCAAAAAAATGATAAATTTTTATTTACAGCAGTAAGTTCTATTAATATTATAATGTCTAATTATATTTTTTCATCACATTCATATAATTGAAATTAACAGCTTCTTGATAGAGAAACACGCAGAGAAAAGGTAAAGGAAGCTAAAAATAGAGAACAGAGATTGAAAATGAAATCCCTTCGAAATATCAATACTGAAACTGAATGCACTACAGGAAGTACAAAAAATGACGAGGAAGATCTAAAATGTTCTAATTCTAATACTAATGACGCAGTACTAATACATTGTGAAGAAGACTATGATAATGCTATAAAGGCAGTGAGTTTGGAATGTTCTTAAAATAGATATATGTATATAGTTTAATACATACAAGAATAACAGTTAATTTTATAATTTAATTATATCTTATTAGGAATTACTAAAAGAAGAGGGGACAAATAATGAAATGTCATAATAAATATGCAATGAATGAAATAATAAATGAATTTTTATTATATGTATATAGATTCAATAAATTCTTACATTTCTGTATCTTAAACTTATTTTGTTTATGCTATTACTTTGGACATGCGTATATTTTTAATCTGTTTTATTATAATCTCATTACAATCATTTAAAAAATGATTTTACAATGAATAATTATATATAATTATACTAGTGCTTGTACCATATTCATAGAAAACAAATATTTATTATATTATAAATATTACATTATAAATATTTGAAAACAAAAATTAGATTTATTTATATTGATTGTTGTACACCTGTATCATAACGGCATAAACTGAAGTTTCCGATCAATTTTGATACCTGCCGCGTGTTCGTTACGGAGAACCATATATTAATATTTTTTTAACTATTTATTTTTAAATGATTTATGCGTTCAAATTTCATCTATAGTGTGCATGTAAGTGTTATAATATAATAAAAAGAATTAATTGCAATGTAATACAGCATACAATTATAATCTTCATAGAAATATAAAAAATATGAAATTATACTTATATCTGTAATGTGTTCAAAAACTCACTGCATAAATAATTTAATGCATTCGATTAGTAAGGGAGAGTCAATGATGTCAATGTAAACACTAACCAAACAAATTTTAAGAATCGCAGATGAAGATTCACATAACCTCTAAGAAATTTTACTTCGAAGAAACGGACACGAAGAATGAAATAAAACATATTTTTACTAGTAAGACGTAATAAAAGGGATGATATAGAATTAATTCACATTATTGCACAATTCATTCAGTAGTAGGAAACATTAGAGGGCAACAATTCACAAAAGATTTTATTTATTTTTCAAATAAAATATTTCCAAAAATGTATGGTTTATTTGCTTCACCATCATGATATAATATGTTTATTGTGAATACACTTCACACAAAATACTAATAAAATGTAAGCAGCATTATTTGCAAATATTTATTAAAAGGAAACAAAATGTAATTATATTAGAAGATAACATATACAAATACCTCGAACATGGTTCAATAATTTTAAAAATCAAAATTCTAATGAAAAAGATTCCATTACTATAAGGTCTTAATTAGACTCACAATTCAACTAAAAATAAAGTGGAACATGGAATTACAAACTGCATTAACAAAGAATAAGAAGAAAAGACAAAATGAAACCAATCTACGACCGCTCATAAATAAAACTAACTACAAAACTAATTTTCAAGATAGCGACAATGAGCATTCGTTTTCTAATAAGGCAAATATCACAGAAGATATGGAAGATTGTTTCCCAATATTCAATAGAGATACATCCAAATTATTTACTAATACAGACTCTATGAATTCATCGGAATTTGCATCGAAATCAGTGGACGTTATCGTTGATATTCATCAAGAATATAAAGAAGAAAAATCACATGATAATAACATCGAACATGATGGAGCATCAAATAAGAAAAATTCATTTCTGAAGGAATCCGAAAATGTGAAAGCATTTTCGACAACAAATATTTTTCACGAGAAGATCGGGAAATCAAAAACCAATTCAAAACATGAAAATCTTTCAAGAGACGATGATGATATAAAAGTCATAGATTCATTAGATTTGATAGAAGAATTTGGAGAATCTCCGGTCGCTAAAAAGAATGGAAAAGAGATTCAAACGGCGAGTAACAATAAATTAAGTGATAAATTAAGTAAAAAGAATATTAATCAGTCGTCTGTCGAGGGAAAGTTACATGGCAGAAAACAATGGATTACGCCGAAAGATGAGAAAGAAGAAGTAAAGAAACCAACGAGAAAACGATGGTCGAAAGATAACACCGTAATTCGATTACCAGAGACTAGGAACACTTCTTGGACGATTGTATCTTCAGAAAGTGCATCCTCGTTTGTTCAACGTTCCGAAAAACCACTACCAGCAACTAGATCCTTCTTAAAGAAATCGTTGTTCGGGTTTGATAATGAGGCCTTCGATTCGGAAGAAATTCTTACGATTGAAACTGATCATAATCGAAGTAACCCAAAAATCAGGATGAAGAGAATGATTCACGATCCAGAACAAATGGAGCTTTCTACTTTCGATAATCGAAGCATTCGAGATTCGTTGAGCGAAGAAAATAAGAGTTTCAAGGAAACAGCGATTGTGACCAAAGATTTGAAGGAGTCTGCAAATTTGGACAGTGAAACGTCTGAGAATCGAAGAAGGAATGCAATATTAAATGTTGAACGTATTGATAAGTTTAACCGCAGTGATATATCTTTGAAAGATAGAAGGAATCGTGGATTAAGAAATAAGAGAAGTTATATAGAAAAGAGTAACAAAAATACTTTTAATAGTTCAAATAGTTCTCAGAGCTTGGAGGAAATCACTGCGCAATCGGATGACGATTCTAAGGAAGTATCGATAAAAGATGATCGATTTTTGATAAGAAGTGGTCGAAAGCATTCCGTTAACAGTCGGAGGCATTCAAAGGAAAATTCACTACCTGTTACTGAAGATGATCTTGATGAAGATCGTTTAAAACGTTCTAGTCAATATTCGGTGACTACTTCTGAAAACGATGATTTTGACGAAAATCGCGCTAAAGAAACTAACGATGAAACTGAGTTAAAAAGGTCTAAAACAAAGAAAAAGAAATCGAAATTTATAGAACATCGGTTGCAGAAAAATGACAAAGAAAAGAGACTTTCTAAAAATTTGACGCCGAGTGTCAATGTCGAAGAAAGTTCAAAAAGGAAGAAAAAGAGGAAGAAGAAAGACGATATAAAATATATATCCGTAACGATTCATAGAACAGATGTGTTGGAGATTGATTACGTGACGAAACATCCTATGGTAAAGGTTCATATAGTAAAGGCTGAAAATGGGAAGTATTTGAAAAATGAACATGGTGCGTGTACGTATTTGCAACCTGTAATAACTGGGAAGTTTGACTTCAAAGAGAATAAATCTATAGTTCCGGTATGGGAGGAAGAACTTATTTTCGAACATGATTTTAAAGAGCTTTTGAAAATTGATAATGAACAGGTTGTGATACTTTTTGAAATCGTCGATCTTTTGAGTTTTGCTGAGGCCAGCTTCAATTATGATAAATTTGGCAAGTGTTTTGGTTACTATATATGGTGTATATACATAGTTAATATCTAACATTTAATTTAGAAGAATTGAGAAGCTTATAACAAAAATGACCAACCTTCTCCATGTTTATATGTTACGTTATCAATGTTATAATACATTTCAGTCCTTTTTAACAAAATATATTAATATAGGTAATATTAAACAAACATATTTATTATATTCATTATTATTATAATTAATCCTAATTGCTATAATAATTGTAATTAATATTACATTAATTATATTTTATATTATAATTAATTATTTTTACAAAACCACTTAATTTTCATTCGATAATAAGTTAGAACACAGATTATTTTTTATAATTTCGATTCCACAATGCTATGAGCGTCGTTTTTGATTACTGAAAAGCATTATTATCTTAAAAATCGATATATCTGATAAGGGTCATCTTTGCTATAAGCTTCCCCATTAGTTTTAATTAATTTAGGATTAAAATTAATCGTTTGATTTTATTCGTTAAAATAGGTCATGAAGGTTGTTGGTACAAGGTTGCATGGGCTTTTTTAAAGCCTGTAGGACGAAACCAGGTGTTACATATTAACAAAAAAGTCAGATTACAACTGTATAAACCTCGTAAGAATTCGCAAAAATTTGATAGATTTCATACGTGTGAAGTAAGTGATTACTAAGTGAATAGGCATAACGTAAACATTATTATTTTCGTCATTAATGGTTCGATCAAAATCTTTTTTTATCCTAAATATGTAACATGATTTTATAGGACTGCTTTTTCTCCTTTCTATATAAATTTTTAAGGTCAACTGTAATCTTTTATATTTTCTCTTTGTTTATCAGACACTCCTAGCAGGCGTTGAAAAGAATTTAAAATAAAGATATTTTTATATTTTAATGTGAAATAAATTTCATTTTAATATGTACATATAAAATTTTGATATATATGCTTTTATTGGAATATAAAAATGTCTTGTAATCGTATATAGATATATTTTTTATCTAATGGAACAACACAGTAGTAAAAATATTTCTGTATATAAGATCAGTTGTCAAATAGATATCAAACGCAAATATACTTACATTATCTGCTAAAATGTAATTTAGTTAGAAGATTACAAATACAAATACACAGCGCGATTTTATTTTTTATTAGAACTATCATAAGATATTATAATAAGATGAAATTTACTTCTAAACATTAACACGCAATTTATTACCTTTGGCATATTTGGCTGTCAAACAATGTATGTAGATAAGATTAAGGAGAGACTATTAGTTTTATTGATTTTAGCAATTATATTTGAAATCACTTGAAACTTCGACGATTCGTGTATTTAATTCTAATATATCATTGATGAGATTTTAAATACTTTCAATTTTCAAATTGAATTTTCTAGGTGTATACGTGGTGGAAATCGAACGTCCGAGAAAAGTATCCTAGCAGTTTATTTGTTACCGCAAAATCCATCGACCAGCCTAAATTAGAACCTGTTCTTTATCGGCAATTATCGTTATATGATTTATCCAACACACGTAATGAATCACATGGGATGTCTGTTTGTACTTCAAACCCTATAAACTTGCCAAAATGGACTAGATTAGCCGCACAGTCATGTAAAATACCAAATGAAATTTTCTTCGAAACGGATATTGGCGAAAATGGATGTTTTTACATTGCTTTTAGTAACGACGGCAAATATTTGGCTTGTTGCTTTTCCGAAGAGCGCGACTATCCCATTGTCGTCTACGAGGTGAATATTAAAATTTTTCATTTTTATTAATACGAAGGGTAAAAGATTTTGATGCGATTACATATCTTCTTTTTATTTCTATTACGTTCTTTCGGTCATTTTCGATCCAATTACATTTTTTTAAGATTAAAAAATATCTTTAATTTGAACAAAAATGAGAAAAGTATGACTGATTTCTCATCCCAATTCTATGTTAAGACGTTACAAATTCTTTCTGTTTACTAAAATCAGAGCAAGATTGAAATATAAAAATTCGAGGTTTGTAGCAGGATTAAACAGTAAAAAATGTAATGCTGAAGAACTAATCTTATTAAGTATTGAAGAAATAATTTCAAGTATCATCATTAATATATTTATGTTGAGTCCACATCTTATGATAATTTTAAAAAAACCCAGTTAAATATTTTTCATATATTTTATTTTTTTTTAGTAATTGTTGTTCAAATGATCTGGATTGTTTAAATATTAGATTATATTTCTTGTGATTTTAAATTGTTTTTATATATTACAAATCAATTAAAGGGACTACAAAAGTTTTAGCAAAACATTATTTAATCCTTACACGTTCGATTGTATCTTTCTAAGTGATTCATTAACTAAATGATAAATATATTTGTTTTCGCGAGAACTGGTTTCAAATTTTAGTACATTATGTCTTCTTTAAATAACTATTCGAAAAACGAGTTTCTACTTTTAATAAGTTATACAAAATTTATAATTATATTATTCGATGTTTAATTTTAGTGTGTGAGAACATTGTAATTCGTAACATTCATAATTTTACTAACTTTGGTAGAAAATACTTTTATACGTTGCAATAAACACAATTGAACAATTTCAAATTTGTCAAAATTTTTCCATGTGATGTTACATATTATTATATTATTTCGTTACGAATATTAAAGTTCTTTTAATTGCTGTTAGGTTGAAGCAAAGAAGATCTACGTACGGTTTTCAGGACATAAAACTTTCGTTTACTCCCTCAACTGGTCCAACAATGATAATTATTTGCTTTCTGTTTCATCTGATCAAACTGCTCGTATTTGGGATGTACAGAATCGAATTGTAGAACATATACAAGTAAGAATTTAAACAGTTATTAGAAGATAACAGAAGGTAAACGAGATATGTTCATTTCGTAGAATTTTTAAATTTGGGTCTCATCCAGCATTGATGCTATTATTAATATTATGTCTAAGTTAAAATTTATATTATGTTTACACAGAATGTCTCATTTCTTGACATCCTGATTATCGTTGTTATTACTGCCGTAGCGAAAAATGTTTCATCTATATACATATATAAATATATGTGTTAACTGATAAACTTAATCAGTTAAGCAGTGTTGGGCTTACAGAGCATCCTGTGTAACTCCTCTTCCCACTCTGAAAACCTCCGTAATTTCCTTTTCCAACCTTATCACACTCTTTGTTTCTTCGTACATTCCCATAATCTCTTAGTTTTTTGCTTGTGCCTACCTACCTCAGCATCACCTTCAACCCTCATCTGTCCATTCTGTCGAACGTCGCTTTCAAATCTGCAAATAAAAAAAACACGAATACCCTCTCTCTTAGTTTATTCAACTCCTTGTTTATTACGTAATGATTATTATGTTAATATATATTATCATGTTTTCTTTCTGCAGTCTTCACTTAATAATATAATTTATTTGATATCATGATGGTAATATCAATCGAAATTAAATTGTATATCTTTCAACAGATGATGCCTCATCCATCCTACGTGTACTGTGGCAAATTTGATCCCGATATTTCTTCGATAGTAGTAACTGGTTGTTACGATCGCATAGCACGTATTTGGATAGAAGATAAGAAGTCGAAAAATTGGGATCTTAGCCAAGAATTAGAGGGTCACGAAGGATTTATAAATTCTATGTATTTCCAGAAGAATAGTAACTTATTAACAGCAGATAGTGTCGGAATAATAATCATATGGGTGTTGAAAAAGAGTCGAAAAATATCATCCATGAAGGAATGGCACATATCACGAAAGATAAAGGTCAGAGAAATCGATGGCATAATAATTAACACAATTATTTTACATCCCTTGGAGTCCAGACTTCTCGTTCATTCAAGGAACAATGGGTTACGAATGTTAGATCTCGCAACTGGAGTAGTATTGCAAAAGTATACTGAATTGAATAATCAAAGGTATTCTTCATTGTATAATCTTACTTTTAATGATTCATTCTTGTCTGATTTCTTTTACGTTGTCTTGAAATATTTCTTGCAGAATACAATCAACAGCTTGTATTTCTCCATGTGGCAATTTGATCTTTTGCGGTGGCGAAGATTCATCTTTGAACGTGTGGAATTTAGAAACCGGGAATCTTCTCGCAAAATATACGTTTGATCGACATTATCGAGCAGTGACTTGTGTAGATTATCATCCATACGATCACATATTAGCTTTTTCGACTTTTGGTAGTCCTGCTTCGGTGAGAATTTTAAGATTTAATAACGATGCTACGGGCGAAGATATAGGATTAAAAATGATAAGAGAGACTGAAAACACAGTGAATAATAGCGATGATCCCATGAGATTCCTAAAGACATCCGTAATGCCTAAAGAAAAATTAAGATCGGGTAATTCAAAGAAAGTAATCGAAGAGACTTCGCATACGAAAGAAAAAAGCTTACAGTTTAATCAAAGCCATAATTCTAGTCTTCTTAAGTTTTCTGATAGTGTTTTCGAAAAAGATAAATACAGCGATATAATGTACCATGATACAAAGATGAAACTTCAGCGATTAAATGAAGCTGGACAAACGATGAAAAGTCGCAGTGCGAACCGTTTATATAATATTATTGAAAAGATTGATAGAATTTTATCAAATTCATCAAAATCATCAGGTGATATTGAATCTGGCAGGAATTTTACCCTCCTCCAACAATCAAGTGAGAATAAAGTCTTAACGTTTTTAAATGAAAACATAGAAAAACAGAAGAAGAAACTGAAAAAAAATAAGTCTGCGTATTTAACCATCGAAGATCAATCCAGTTCTTATTTTGAATCAAATACAACAAGTAGTGACAAACCGAAAGTTGTTGAATGTTATACGTTACAAAGTGAAAGAACAAATGATCGGAATAGGAAGGAGAGATCGAGAAGCGCGAAGGAAATGAGAAACAGTAATATATTTAGGGATGACACAACGAAAACTTTTTCCGATAGCGCCACAAATTATCAGAAGATTAAAGTACATGACGAAATCACTAAAACTCTATTACAAGAAAATATCGAACCGGATTTCGCTATTGAAATGGAAGAAAATAATAAAAAGTCAATAACTTATACGAGTAATCGTCTTAGAAAGGACGATTCCGATTCGACTGATAGTGCTGGAACATATATCATAGAAAAGAATGATGTAAAAGGTAGTGATAAAGATTCGACGAAAATGTTTGAAAATAGAAATATAGATTTAAATGATACAGAAAACGATTCGAATATAAAAGATTCCACAAGCGGTAGTTCAGTACTTAGCAACGCGACTTTTACTATTGAGAATGAAATCCCCATATCAACACCAAAGAGAAACGGTAAATCTAGTCTAAAATAATGCTTATTTAATAATATAAACATAAAAATCCAGTATTTATTACCATTATTTAATTTACAATGTCTTTACGTATTGTTATATTTTATATTTACGATTTTGTAATTTAAAAAGCGTATTATTTCATTACTTCTCATGCGTGTATTTTTCATGAATTGTTAATACATTTTAAAATGAACTATACTATGCAAAACTCCATTCCTGTAATGGTGCTCCTTGTAGCTTATTAATAAATGTTTTGTTTAATACGTTTGTTATAATTTATCATGTAATGATTATTTTCGCGACAATCAAAATGCGTTATAATGCATGTAATCACAATCATAACGCATTTTTGCAGCTGTTCATGTAACTAAATTAATTTTTTTTTGTTATATGAAAATTTGTTAGCGCTTTACATAATTTATATACTCATTTTTTTAAATTGCTGAATTGATTGTACAATATTCAATTATAATATTCGATCAGAGAATAAATTAGAAATTTATTAACAATCCTCTACTGACTTAATTAAATAATTTCATTTTTTAAATTATTGCTAACTATCGATCTTTTTTAATTAAAAAAATTTATTTTCAATGGTAATACATTTAATTCGACAAACTTTTAAAAATAAATGTATACAAGATTTATTAATTAATATTTATTAATTACTTATAAAAAAAGTAATACATGAAAATTCTATTACACAAATTTGTTATCATATACATGAAGTTGGTTCGACAGATAGTCATAAATATCCACAAAAAGATGTCTATATTATCAAAGAATAATGTTTCACATTACTTTCGTGTAGTGTAATTAATGAATTAACATAAAAGTTATTTTAACGTAAATAAATCCTGAATCATTTTTGTTTCAAATATGGGATCTTTTTTTGGAAGAATAACTAAAGTTTCTGTGAAAATAATTATTCTTCCCTTTCTATATTTGACATATTTATATGGCACGTATTTATCGAATGTAATTAACATAGCGCTTGCAATTTATCTCTTAATCATATTTAAATTAAATGGTCTAGAGATACGTTTTGGAAATGAAGATGATGAAGAGGTATGAAATTTTTTGTTCATTAACAATAAAATTCAGTTCGAAATCTAAAGAATGCAATCATTTTCAGAAAGTAATTATTTTTTAATAGATATTCTGCATCAAAATCGTTAATTTATTTCTATCAAAATTCGATTTTAATTTTCCATTTAAGATTGATTTTAATTTTTCACATACGCATATTTCATAAATAACAAATCTACTATTCGCTACTACAAATAGTGTCTGCAGTAACAAAGTCTATCAATTAATTAATGCTTTCTTAATTCCACAAAAAAAAAAAGAAAAAGAAAAATGAAAAGTTGAGATTATTAGTGGTTTATTCCTAGATTCGTTACATACATGTAATTAAAAAGTGAATCTCGCGAAAAAAGAGAGAAATGGGTAGTATATTGACAACTTTGGCTACCATTGGCATCAGCATCATTTTTTATCCTTTCTTATTCCTTTGCTATGTTTATATTCTTTTCATCATGATCGTTTTTAACATTGTACAATCATTCTATATTTTTCTTATAATGTTACTTAGCGGTCTCTCGGATAGTACAGTCATTGATTAAGATTATGTGAGTTATTTATCATTTATAAATAAAAGTGTGATTTTCAACTATTTGTCGATTTATGTATTACACAAAGTTTACATTATTGTCTTACTTTCAGGACTTTGAAGATGCTGAAACTAATATCGAAACTGAAGATACTGCCCAATTACAAAATACTTAAAATTTTCTCGCGATTATCTGCAATTATGTAAAAAAAAACTATATAAATTTATTATTTCATTCATACCTAACTAATTAAAATGTAAAATATTCTTTACGAAATACGTAAATAAAGAGTTCATTTTGATGAACAAAAGCATTAATTTTCGTATTCAATTTATCAGTAAATTGTTTTATAGAGAAGATAATTTTTAAGGTTTATATACATTAAGAGATTTATACATATGTATGGAATGATTTTGTACCTGCCTTAATTACCTGAATTTTACTATCCCTATTTTTTATACTAAAACATAATATTTCACTTTATTTATTTATTCACTTTATTATTTATCTATCGTCAGCGACACACAATTAAACGTAATTACGTAATTTAGTACACACACGTTACATAGTTATTACAACACATATTATAATAGTTATGCAATTAGTATGCTTATTATTAGTTGACTATAATGTTTTATTCAATTCTTCATTGATAAATATTTCACTTTAATGAATAATAGAAAATACGATAAAAAATATATGTAGTTATTTCCGATTTTGTCGTGACTATATTACTTTTGTAACTTTAATGAATCAAGTGAATTTATGTGTATTTTAGATTATTTTAAATTTGTGATTAATGCATTTTTATATCTCCGCCCTGCTGTTTTCGTATAATGCATGTAGAGATGCAAAACGCAAAAGTTAGTTCAGAAGATGCCGGTATAAGAATCGTATGGCGTCACAGGACGAAAACATGGTAGAGGTGTATCGGATTTTATCGTGTGCATTTCAATTTCACAGCTAAGAGCGTTAATTACCTTAATTATGTGAAAATAAATTAATCAAATATAATATTTTTGATCTTAAGATTTAACAAAATAGGCTTTTCTTAATAAAAAGCCTTTTTGCTGCAATGGTAACAATAACGAAATTGGTGCTCATCGCAGTTATTTACGGTAAATTTATTCATCGCCATTAATTGTTTATAAGATGTAACTTTGTTGTGGATACTAGTTTGATAAAAACATGAAATTAGTATTAAGTAAATTACTTCATAACCTCCAAATGTTGCCGATCGATAACTTACTAAAGTTTAGTGTTTAGCACTAAAATCTTTAATTTTATTTCATTCATTGAAACTTCTTGTTTATTAATTAGATTTATTTAATATTTTAAAAATGACATTTCTTTTTATTAGTGTTTTTACTGTTTTTAACTGGATATATAAAAACCAATTATGTTGAAATTTTAATAGATCTTCTTTAAATATATTTAATTTTTTTAAACATTTACTTGTGATTTTAACATTTATGCTTGTTATTTGCATACTCTGTACTTTAAAAACTACACTTAATTTATATACATGTAAAGTAATTTAAATTGACTCCATTTATGTTATCTTTTAATACAGTTAGTATTATTGAAACATAATTCAGTTTTTTCAGGTATTTTTACTCCTGTAATAGCATCACGTGTACTTGAACTAAGCGACAGGTATATAATGATTGATGTCTATTATATGTAGACTATGGTTGTTTATGCATTTTTGGGAAATTTAGAATTCCAAAAAAATCTAGAAGTACTTACAATATGCAAAAATATATACAATATTTAAAGTAGATCACTATTTAGTAGACAAAACAAATTTCTACTTAGATTTCATTTTTTTAATTATGTTCATAGAAGTATAAAATTGCATGAACATCCACAGTTTAGTTATATTTTATATTTAATTAATGATATATATTTACATGTATATGTATAAAATTTTAAATATTATTCAATTTCTTTAATAGATTTTTGGATATTCATAAAGATGGGCAGTGGCTTGTTATGGTATAAATATAAAATATCTGATACATTATGTTTTTATGTAAAATTACTGCTTATAAACTACAAACATTACTTTTTTTGTAGATGTATGCACCATGGTGCGCACATTGCAAAAGATTAGAACCAATTTGGGCTCATGTAGCGCAACATTTACATGCAACATCAATAAGAGTTGGAAGAGTTGATTGCACCAGATTTACAAGTGTTGCTCATGCTTTTAAAGTTAAGGGATTTCCAACTATTATATTGTAAGAAGAAAGTTGGATTTATTTTTATAGTTTTGTATATATATACATTTAGTGATACATTTTTCTATTGGTATTGTTTCTCTTTTCTATATAGCTTAAAAGGTGAGCAAGAATTTGTATATCATGGAGATAGAACACGAGATGAAATAGTAAAATTTGCATTAAGAGTAAGTGGCCCGCCTGTTCAAGAAGTAACAAAAACTCAAAGTTTCGACACAATTAAAAGGGAACGTGATCTATACTTTTTATATGTTGGAGAACGATCTGGACCATTATGGGTAAAATAAAAATTTTATTTTATGTAAAAACTAATAGAAATGTTATTAATATTATGAGCCGGAACTTCGAGCAACGCGAGAAGCCGGCGAACGTACTCTTATGGAATACAGTTGCAATATTAGTCTTGACTAGTGGTCTACCATGTAACTTTGATCAATAAAAATCGACGCGATTCGAGTGATAAAGTTGTATCGTGTGGGTACGTTCAATTATGTTGTACAGGATTGCGGGATTGGATGTTAGGTTTTAAAAATTATACTCGAATTTATATAAGAATACAAGTATATGCATTGTAATCAAAAGATTGTTCCAAGTGAGTGTGTCGCGGATAAATGAGTATTACATGCGTTACCTTATGGTTTGGTTGCTCAGTTTTGACGCACTGGCAATGCGGGAACTAAGAGCAGCGTGAGGGATTGCTAAACAGAATTTAGACCAACACACAGACTTTGAAGGGTTAAAGTTTGATCGAAAGAAAACTTCAGCTCGATCTTACTATATTAGCTTTTAATGAACGCAACACGGAATTACACAATCTGTTCTGTCCAAGGAGCATATTTTTTTTGGTTTTTTATATACCGTAAAGATCTCGGAATTTTATTGTAGGGGTGGATCAAGAAGTTTAGTGTACGTATATGGAAAACGTTACTCTTCAAAATTTCCAAGAACGATATCTTCCAGATGTTTATCACAACTAATATCCCAGCGCAACCGCGACTGTATCTCATTGCTTAGATAAATATTTCAAAATAAAGGTGTTTCTGTTTCACAGAATTAAAAGAATACAGGTGAAGACCGGATGTTCTTCATCTGTAACATTAATGAAAATTTTAATTTAAATGAATATGTTTTAGGAATTTTATCATGAGACTGCAGATGTGTTCCAACCACATGCATTTTTCTATCAGTCTCATCCAAATGTTGTTAGTAAACATGCTCCTGTGGAAAATACTCCAGCATTGCTTGTCTATAAAGAAAATTTACATTATAATTTTAGTGGTAAATATTTGTAACATATTGATATTATCTATAAAAATATATTTTTCGTAATTATTATCAATAATATCAATGAATAAAAAAATTAATTTTTAATAATAAATATTTTGTAATAGGCCATGACATAAATAATATAGAAAAGTTAAATGAGACAGTGTACAAATGGATAAATGCAGAACGTTTTCCTACATTCCCAAAAGTAACAAGAGGAAATATAAATCAACTTTTCCTGACAAATAAAAATCTAGTATTGGCAGTAGTAGAAGAAAATCAACTAGAAGAAATACCACTACACATGGCACGGTTCAAAGATATGGTAGAATCTATAATTAAAAGCAAACGAGAAAAATATCATGAGTAAGTTACATTTTATGAATTTGTATATTCTTTATTTTATTATTCAAAATTTGATTGTAATTACTGTTTTGGCATTTAGTCAATTTCAGTTTGGTTGGATAGCTAGTCCAGATCTAGTCAATAGTATAGCAATGATGGTTTTACCATTGCCAAGCTTAATTGTTATTAATACCACAACAAACCACCATCACATTCCAGAGGATGAAACAGAAAAATTGACTCCTCATGTGATAGAGTTGTTCCTAGAGCAAATTCGAAATGAAAGCGCTCCGGTATATAAGATATTCTTTTTAAATAAATTTAAGATACTTTATGTGGTTAGAAAAAATTAACATTATGGCATATGTTTTCAGCGATATGGTGGAAACAGTTGGTTAATTCGTATATATAGATCATGGTTTGAATTAAAAACAACTCTTTCCGCAATGTGGATGGGTAACCCTATTCTAACAATGGTTTTATTTGGTTTACCAGCAGGATTCTTATCATTAATATGTTACGGTATTTGTTGTCCAGATATTTTAGATGCAGATGACGACGAAGAAGGTACATATTTCTTTTTCCGCAAACCAGTATCTATGAATATGCATATTGTAACTTTTTAAATGTTAAATGATAAATGATTTTCCAGATCATCCAGGAGCAAATCATATGAAAAAAGATTGAAATAACTGAATTATTGTATTATTTATATTAAACAGCTTTTAAAATTTTTAATTATTTCTAATTTCATTTAGGTAATATTTATTAATTTTATATTACAAAATTTCGAATTACTGAGATGCTTTATTTATTATTCATTAGTGTAACAAAATTATATGAATTATGAAAGTGATTATTTTTGTAGTCAATGCAATGAAAGAGATTCTATGAATTATAAATAAAATAATAAAGATTTATCTTAGCTAAATGGAACTTTCATAAGACAATACAAATCTTGTAAGTAAACAAGCTTTTTTTAAACTGCATAATAAATTTGTTTTACATTGAAATATGTAAATGTACTAAAGTTTTATGTAAAGAATGTAAGTGGTAAATAATGTTCTGTATACTTATATTTGGAATTACAGATGTATGTTTGTTTATGTAAATATAGTGGAAAGTATTTCATATCAAT
>JACXIT010000086.1:722893-1048174 GCA_014737525.1 Bombus difficillimus | reverse complement strand
TAGGTGAAAAGGTGCATTGTAGAAATTTGAAAAAAAAAAACTGGATTAAAATAAATCCTGATACTTGACTTCAATTTTTTATTTCAATATATCATAAAAAATAAAAACATATGACTAATTAAGCGTACAATTGTATTGTAATGATAATACCTGTTCAAAAATTAAACAGATAATGTTATGTTGCTGTTTGCCAAACCACATATAAATATATGTATATGCTATAAATCATCATCATCAGAATCCAATGCTGCTCTTCGTCTGTCAAACTAAAATTAATTATTTATAATTTTATTTTTTTCTGAAAACATACATACATATATTGCAACTAACCTTCACAACAGTTCTTCGTTGTGTTTGTTGATTTACACTTTCAAGTAAACTGATAAGTTCTTTTTCCCCTAATTTACCAGGTAACTGACCTCGTTGAGCCATGTTTAATATCATATCTTCTATCATTTTTCCTTTTTCAGGTTTTCCAAGACTTAATGTGTTTACTAAAGAAATAGTGTACATTAGAAAATTTTATACATTATATGTATATATATAATTTCATTATATTAATGGTCTTACATCTTGCTCTAGCTGATTGACTTAATACTTGGGTGAGAATGGAATTCTTCATATCTTCCATTTGATGCATTTTTTCCTCCATTGCTTGCTTATTCTCTACATTATTACTCTAAACATTTATAAACGAATCACAATGTAGTAATGGTAAAAAATCAGTAATAAATGTTTATTTAAATAATATTAGTATGCATATACAGTTATAAATAGCTTGAGCTGGCCAAATTTAAATTCAGTAAAATAACTTTAGTGTCATAAGATTAATCGTTTATTATTTTCATTTAATTTTTATTGATAGTCTTATTAAATAAATTATGCTTACATACACTTGTCAAAAATAGTTATGAATTATATAATATTTTGTCTTTAGTACAACTGATTTACCTTATATTGTGACTGCAACTGAGCTAATCGTTGTTGTCGTATTGCTTCAAGTTCTGGATCTGACATGTTTTATAACGTTAATTTTTCACTATTTGATGTTTAATAAATTTTATTGGAACTCAATATTTTCTTTGATGTATACACTTTCTTCCCAACCTAATTCTCGGTATAGTATGTAGCAAGACGATCGACTAGCGAGAAACATGAAGGTAGTCAAATATACACAATCAAACTATCGAACGTAGAATGTTTAGTTAACATTTAGATTCGCAATGAAACAATTCGGTGTAATTACATTTGTATATTAGCAAATATTTTTTAAATATGGAGAGTAGAAGAGTAGAAAAATTGTATAATGCATAATTATGTATGATAACGAGTTGTTATGAACAATAATTTGTTATCTACTTAATACAGTTTAATCTTAATACAATTACAAATTATTGGCACAAATCATTACCATCTAATGACAAAATCCTCAATCACTTAGTTGCCAACCCAATATTACAGTTGACCTTGCTAAATACGTTAATTAAGGTAACTCAATAAAAAATTTTAATTTAACCTTATTTATTATTATTACTTGAAACATTGTATACATGTATAATTTTAGGTATACTCAAAGTTAGTAGTTTAAAGGTATTTAATTAATTTCATACTTTATTAAAATTTAAATAAAATAACTTTTTAAAATCTATAACTTTGTAAAAGTATCTTTTTATAATTATAAGGATTGATATTCTCTAATGTATTTTATGAAATATCAATGTTAACATAATTATCAAAATTATATATTATTATTCTATTATTTGGTAGGATAGCATATGTTTATATTATGCAATATGCAGTGATACTGTGTTAAAATTACACATATATTACACATATATTTGGAAGAATGAAATATTAATAAATATATTATACAATTTATATTTATACAGAAACTTTATTGTTCTTGATCAGTATATTAAAAAGTACAAAGCCCTTTTAATTGTACAGTTAATTTTGCACATTTAATATGTGTTTATTAATTTAGATAGTATTTGTACTATCATACCATGGTGGCATCCAATTCGCTGGAGGTTTTGCTCTTTCTCTAGAAATAGGGAGAGTACCATCAATATTGTAATTTCTATCTGTTTGCCTTCTGCGAATCTCATTTTTATTTGTGTCAAAGATTCCATTATCCAAAACAACAAATGATTGGCCATTAGAGTGTTGCTTGGTGCTTTTACCAAAACTAGGAGAATATGGTCTGATAGTATTATTTTGAAGTACAGAATCTGGTGAAGGATTATGTGTCCTTCCGGAAGACTGAAATGGTGGCGAACGTCTGCGTCGAAAACCTCTGGGTTCATCATCGACATTACAGACATGAAGTCGGTATGTTGGACTAGTTGATCTATCTTTCACTCTGGTACATTCTGGCATATTTACCTGTGTTTGTCTTTGCATATGTGTTTGCGAAGATTTTGAACTCCTATATTGTAATGATATTTGTTTCAATTAGCATATTAATTATAGACAAGCTATGCTTAAATCAAATGTATATATGTATGTAATTATTCTCTGAGGCATTAGCAATACACTAGATCTTTATATAGATATTGAATTTTACTAATCTTATTGAACATAAAAAAGTGTTACAGTATAATATAGAATTTATTAAACTCCTACTTACAAATCAAACAATCTTTTTTGTATTTCTTCATTAACATGTTGGAACTAATTAATTATTACCTAATTAATTTCGTTCATCGTACCATAGAAATTCATCATAAACGCGAAATTTAAGATATCTATGTTAAAATAAATTAAAATTTAAATTCAACGGAACTCTCAAATGCAAACCTTTGGCCACCTGTCGGTGGTTTTCCATAGACATTATCTTCATGAACTCGAGTATGTAGCACTTGGAACGCGTCCTGATCTTGAGCGGCATTTGTGAAACCAAATTGGTCTGCATTATTTATCCAATAATTTTCTTTTCGTCTGGAAGCGCTTAAGCTACGATCTCGTCTACGATGCATTCTCAGTTCGTTTTGTAACTGATTCTCACGTTTCGAACAATAAGCTGTCTTATATTCCGGTTCAAGATCAAGATTACCCTCCAAACGTAAGTTGGCTGGCATTTTTAAAGTTTCAACCCTTGGTATATGACCATAAGGAATATATTGGGCTCGAACTTCACTTGTGAACTCGTGATCATGTCGTTTGGGCTCTTGTCTACCGAAACGTGTATGTTTCGGAAGAATGTACGTTGATCTCAAGTTCAACGGTGGTTTTCGATATACTGGGTGGTCTCTTTGATAATCTAAATATTTCGACTTATATTCCGGATCTTGATCAATTTTTGATGTAAATCTGGGCGTAGGTGAGGGAGATGATATTTTCGTGCCATCAGCTCGTCCAATTTCATCTTCTGGCTTTACGATTTTAGGTCTCTCCCTTGGAAAATCCTATAAATTGTTAATAATTGTTAATAATTTTGTACGATAAAAATGAGTTGCTCATTGAAAAAGGGGTATGTATCGCATCTACAGTGGCTATGAAGATATTTCTATATAAATATATATCCTAATTTTTCAATTGAACGTCTTTGTATGAGGTTTTATTATATTTCATTTTCATACTATCAAATTCCTGTAGCCATGTATGTACCAAATGATGCGAAATTTAATATACTTGAACCTAATTAATTAGTAAGTAGATAGTATAATAAATACAATGATGTACAAATACATTCTGTATCGATTTTTGGTCTCTTGTAGTATCAATTAACTCGTGTATTTTAGTGTGTATATGTAATAGGTGGAACTGTGTTATGTATAATAGGTAGAAGTGATATAGTGAAATAAGGCGTTTAATAGAGTCACAAATTGATCTAACCGCAGCTAGGGTCATACGCATTCGTGTAGGTCCCTACGTCCATTTTTTGAAATCAATTTCAATTATGAGTTTAATGACGAGCCATAAAATCAGAATTGCTAAAATATAAGTTAGAGACGACTTGTAATAGTTTATAATGATTATAGAAAGATAAATCTTCTTTCAGATGTATTGCTTACTTATACTTAGATATACAAGGGAAGAATTTTCGGTATTGGAATTGCAAATTTATTCGGATCAAAACAGTGTATTCAGAATAAGATTTAATGAATTTCGAAGCCAAAACTCGTTAGTAGTTGCTAGATCGTGGATGTTCGAGCAAATTCGCATCTTTATGAACAGATTCAATAGAGATCACTGACACTCTTTTCACCGATACCAAACTTCACCGACAGTAACTTTGACCGATAACAACAGTTTTGACTGAAAACAACTTTAATTGAGTGGCGGTATCAGTACAGGAAAATAAGAGAGCATTCTTACTTACGTCGGTTTATTACTGCAGATAGTCGACGGCCTTATGGTGACAGGATTAAAAAAGCTACTCCAAGCCCAATTTCGTAAAAGCCTAATTGTGGCGTGTGCCCCTTAATTAACAGGACGTAACTATATACTTTACCTTGTACGCGTCTTTATATTCCGGAATTTCAAGCGGTGGACACTTTAGGTCTTCTAACTTCGAGACCAACATTTCCAGTTCCTCGTTTTTTTCCTTTTTCTCCATTAATTTCTTTTGTTTTTTCTCCGCTTCTTCGGCAGCTTTGTTCGATTCACTTGTCAATTGCGGCTCTTTAGTACGAGAATCAATAAAGTTATCAGTGTGCTCAGTACTTTGAAAAAAGGAGTTCCCGGTCTTCAGATGAATTTCAGGTTTTATTGGTCGTGAACGTTCTGCGATACAAAGATAATGACGATACATCCTGTATATTCATCGAATTCAAAGATACAAATGCAATCGAACCTCGATTATCAGAACAGACGTTTTTGTTGTGATCCCTTCAATGTGTGATATCGCTTTCAATTGACAGACAATTTACGCATCAAATTCTATCAAAACTAATTTCAATTGATTTATTGAATTTGCCTTTAAATCCCAAAAACGTCGATTAATAGAAAATTTGAGAGTTGTAAGAAAAATTGGAGAATAAGAATAAAAACAGAAAGCAATTGAAGGGCTTATAACAAAGACGAACAACTTTTATCCACATTTGTCTTTCCTCAGAAAAGCGTTAGATACTCCAGCATTTAATTTCTATATTGCATCTCAATTTCGTTAAACAAAATATTCATTACATTACATCATTTTTATAAGCGTTTCTGTAATTATATCGCAAGAGAATTGTATTTAATTAAATCATAAAATTACGGATTTCATATCAGAGGCTTTTACAAAATTGATTGACTTTTATTCGATAATAAGTCAAGATATATGTAGGTCATTTTCATGATATCGATTCCATTATACTGCAAGTACTACCATGGAAATCTACAAAATCTTCCGACATAAACAGAAATCGAATATATTTTTATACGAGTGTATACAAAGTTGGATTAAATTTAAGAAAACGTGAATTTTCTTCGAAATCGAATTTCTTAAAAACTGGGCACGCTGAAAAAACGATATGCAGATTCGTGATCAAAGTGTCAGAAACGCCATAAAAACGTTTAATAGGAATCGGAACGTCGGGAAAAGGTTGAAACTTAGATTTAGTGCTGTTTGAAAAATTCCCAACAGCTATGCGTGTCATGATTAGTTCAGATAATTAAGGTTCTGCTGTAAATAAATGAGTTTTTCATAATCACCTTTGTTGTTATGTTTTTTAAACACATCGGCGTATTCTGCCACGAAATTAGCCTCTCCATTTAATTTCAAATTAGTGTTCTGCCTTAATAGCTCCGGTCTTCGAATACCTACAAATGGCACATATTTTTCGTGATTTTCCGTGGTAGTTTCAAATTCACCCTCGAGTTTTAAATGCGTAGGCACACGCATAAGTTCCGGTCGGCTAACGTTCAGCCACTGGATGAATTTCTCGCATTTCTCAGTGGTCGTTTCTAAATCGCCTTCCATTTTTAAAGACGTGGGCCTACGAGCTAGCTCGCGCTTATGCTGACCTTCGTAGCCAACGTATGACGAATAGGTTTCGGTATCCGTGTACAATTCTCCGTCATGTTTTAATGTAGTGCCCCTGTTGTAACAATGTAACGTTAAAGTATACATTGAATGATTAAAAGCAACAGAGCGATTAACGCTGCTATTATTTAGCACGACTATAACGGAATGTTTAATTGGTGGCAATAACGTTACGAACGTTGGATGCAACGATTGCCGCAAAGTATTAGATCATTCCATAAGTTCCTCTCGTTTTTACCGTGGTATTTAGAGCAAAATTTGGAACGTACCTGTAAATACGTTAATAAAAATATGATTACACGTTTTCATAGAACTCTCGTTCTATCACTTCTTCCCACCTTTCTGGCAGAGATACTGTGATACCTTTGTGGTTTTTCAAAAATATGTTTTGTAGAATTGAAATTAGAATCGAAAGAAAATAAAATGGAACTGATAGCATTCTAACTATCGAAATGAAATACAACGTAATTAGAGTACTCGTAAGTGCGAAAGAGATATCAAAAACACAGAATATTGGAAAAACTACGATTACAGACATTGAAAAACAGAAACATGATATTGAAAATTATCTAGAGCGCGTAAATTCCTTGGATGCTGGCAACCATAGAAAAACCATAAATATACCGACGTAATGAAATAATTTCATCGCGATAAAGACGATAATAATGACGGTTTTATGCGAACGGGAACAGCAAACGAAAGTGATAACGGAGAGCTGCCTTCTCGTGCCGAAGCATTCGTGGCATTCGAGAAAGAGCTTTGATGGTTCAAAGAATGTAACTTTGTGCGGTTACTTCTGTTGGAAGAGTCATGTGACTTTGCAGTCAAAGAGATACAGGATCCATAAATATTTTAAGAATCTGTCAATTGATTTTAATTTGTATTTGAATAAATGAAATTTCGAAAATTCCATTATTCGAATAGCTTTGTCTGCCTGTTAGGTCGGATAAAAGAGAGTCTCTACTGGATTTGAACTATCGTAGTAAATAAAAGCTGGAGAAGATAAGTTATTCAGCGAAATTCTATTATCGAAACTGTTCCGTTATGCGAATTGCCTTATCCCTCAATCTGTTCGGATGAACGAAGTTCTTCCGTAATTTGAATACCGCAGATTCTATTTTAATTTGGATACTGGACAGTTCACTGTATAATGCCGCGAATAATTATCAATTCAACCCCATTCTTAGATTTTTTATAATATTCATTATAATCAAATGTTGACAAAATCGTTTGTACAATTTCATATTATAATATGAAACAAAACTGAAGATACAACAAACAAAAATTGTCTTCTTCCGAAGTCTGGAAAAAATGACATTTTTTTGTTAAAATTAGCTGCGAAAAAATATTAAATGTTTGATGGATCTTCCTTTATTTTTTATTACTTCTATTAATCTGTCAGGTATGGTATCCACTAATTTATTTAAAGTTTCGTTTTGAATATTCGTCCATGCGGATTTTATTCTTTTCCTAAGTTCCACAATGCTTTCTATAGATAGTTTCTCCTGATCGTAAATTCTTCTTGCTATAATTCCCCGCAAATTCTCGATCGAGTTCAGATCAAGATTCAACGCTGGTCATGATAATAATTCCTATTCCAAAATCTTGAAACCACTTTTTTGTAGTGGCGATTGTACGAACAGAAGCATTGTCTCGTTGAAAAATTCTCTTTTTTTTCTTCTATTTCGGTTATGAAAGGCAATAATTCGCCGTGTAACATCTCCTGATATACTACAGTGTTCAACTTACCCTTTACAAAAACAATTTCGCTTAACATATTCAGACATGATCGGTGGTTTCTCGGAAATATTGAGGAAATAATGCAAAAGATATGTTTGAGTTTATAATTATTCACAGCAATGTATATCAAAAAACAAGTGCCCGGACACGTTTGAGCAGTGTCGTCTGCTAGAACAAGTGTAATTGTTTGCTTCATAAAGTAGTCTTACCTTCTGATCAAAAAAGGTCGTTTAGGAGGATTGGTGTGGCTTGCAAGTTTGGAATTCGTTGTTTCAGTCTCCATCGTTTTATCGTTATTCATCTGCTCTAAAGAAGTCTCGTCCTTTGTATTTTCAATTGGAAGCTCTGTATGTTTCTCCTCTTGTTCTTTGACGCCTTTTTGGTCTGAAACTCTCCTATCCCCGATTGAATCCTTTGTCCGAAAATCTTCGACTCGTTTATTACTTTCCAACCAGGTATTTTCCTACGGTAAGGGGTATATCTATGAATCGGAAAATTATTGCTTAATGAATTGAGAAATGCTCTCACGTAGCTCTGTATCAATTTATATTTCCTCATATCATTCTGTATGTTCTCTCTTGCTTGCCCTTACTTTGCGAATGTTTTCGTATTATTTTACAGTTATATACGCTATCGTGAAACTACAGCAAGAAGGTTAAATTATAATTATTAATTTCTATCTACGATTATTAATATTTATCTATAGTCTATTAACTTATATATATCTATTTATATACTTTTGTACATTTTATACTATTTTCTTACTGATATTTGTAATCCACTTATTATCTAAACTCGTAATGGGTGAAAGCCTAATGCAGAAATTATAATAATAAGAAAAGAAAAGAAAATATTTATCTATTGTCAATGCTTGACATTATATTATCAATTTAATATAATGTATAGTGACAAGAGGTTTCTATTAAAAATAAAAAATAACAAATCATGATTTATTAATAAAAGATTTGAAAGTAGTGTTTTCAGCGATAGCGTTATTATTAGGTGATTCTATAAGCAATATTACATTTACGTCAATTTGATGAAATATTGTACAGTAGAATCTCATTTATCTGAACTTCTTTCGTTGATAATGAAATTTTATTTCGTTTCAATCGATTCAATGCATTGCTGTCAATCGAATTCACTTATCTGAAGATACATTCCTATTATTTGAACGAAAAATCATAGGTTGCTATCAGGGACATCAATAAACTTCTATTTATACTTTCAGTTATGTGAACTGTATGCTTGCTGATGGAATCAGATAAATGGACTTCTATCGTATCGAAATTACACCTTTGAAACAACATTATACATTAAGATAGAGATTAAACTGTGGATGTTTATACATTTACAAGAAATTTAGCGATGCAAGAATGCGTAAAATGTACAAGGTATTAAAAAAATATGTAAAATATCAAAAGTATGGTACTCGTTATAAGATTTAGTGAATGAAACAAATCTCCGCTTAGATTTTCCAATTTCTTTAGTTGTATTCATAAAAATATGTATTTGCATAAACATCCGCAGTCTAGTTATGACCTTCTATTTTTCAATTGTTATAAATATATTTAAATATTTTATTTGTTCGATTCTTTCGAAGTATAATAAATACACTTTTATAAGGGCAATCTATAAGTTTGTGCGATTTTTAATATACATATCCTTTTATACTTTTTCCTGAATGAATAAAATTATTTGATCTACACGCCTAATATATAATTCTGTGTCGGAGTCAAGAATAATAGTTACTTCTTAAATTTTTATGGAATTTTTATCGGTAACCAAAAAGAAATTATCTGATATAATGATCATCGGCAATCAAAATGAATTCTCTTATCTATAATGGTTATCGGTAAGCAAGAAAAAAAAAACTTTCATCGATAATAGTTCTAGGTAACCAGAAACATTTTGATTATCTGTAAGGATTATTCGTAACCAAAATCAATTAAAGTAATCCACTAATTCCTATACTAATCTACTAATTTTAATATTGCAACTTTTTCATTCTGCTTATAATTGTTATTTTTGAAGTGCTCTTTGACGTCGTATATTTCGTTCGATTGAGTAATTGTAATGTGATTATTTGTTTAGAAAGAAAGAAACATGGCAATTCGTGCACTTCAGTACTGGGAGCAGAACTTCGAAGCGATAGAAACGACGAAGAAAATTTCTAAAAATCTATAGTATAAAATTATATATATATATTTTCTACAGTACTTTATAGGCTACAAAAAGCGCACGAATATTCAATTCTTCTATATTCCTTTCCAAACAAATCATGAGATTCAATACAATGAATTAATCAAACGAAATATACATCATAGTGTTCTTCGACGGCTACAAAATGACATATTACACATGTAAATCGAAAAACTATACATTCGAAAAAAAAGTACAAAGAAATATATTTCGGATATGCACGAATAACACAATTAACAATACAAGTATAACATTTAAGAACAGATACTAACCTTCAGGAACTCTTCGCTTCTCACACGAAAAGCTTCACGATACTCGGACACGTGATCTTCGTTTTCAACTTCGACATTAAGTCCAAGATTGTCCTTTGGTTGTCCCTGTATACGTCTTCTCCGATAACGAGCCAATTCGTCGACTGTCAGCCCTTCCAGTAAGGGCCATTTTTCCTTCGATTTATTCTTTCGATTTTTACTTTTACCCTGCGCTAGCTCAGTGTCCGAGGAGGATTTATTGACCCCGTGGGAGAACCTTTGCCTGCGTGCAATTTTCAACATGTCAGATATTTTGTGAATCCCTGAACGTGCAATTTCCTTCGATCTAACCGGCTAAAAATGTACGATTCTCTTGTTAGCGGTATTGTTCCGTGGCTATACAATAATATACTAAGTTGTATATCATATATTTATTCTACATTATTATACATTATATCTTGTTATATATTTATTAGGTCATCTTATAAATGATGCAGTCGTTTATACTAGATATTAGATACCAGTATTTTCTCATATTCTTTATAATTTACTAACTTTTTCTATTACGTTTTCTATCGTAATCTTTTAAGACTTCGATAGTAACAACTGCCATTGTTTTAAACTTATATCTCAGCAAAACTGAATTACTTATAGCGTGACCTAATAAATTCGTCCTGTCTTTTATATTGTAATGTTTATACTTGCTATTAGACTGCAGATTTTTATGGAAATTCATATTTTGGAAAAAAAAAAAAACGAAAAAAGTGAAGCGTCGGTAGAAAATTGTTTTACCTGCCAATTATTATAGAGAGCACTACACTTTGGATATTTTTTTATATCGTGTGCAATCTTGCACTTGCAAATTTCCTATAAATGCATAAAAATCAACAGACTATTTGTCGCAACTGCATTGTATTATAACGTATTTGGTACGATACATGTAAAATTGAAATTCCTTGATACTTGTTTGATTGGATGAAAAGTATCCGAGAAATCCAATATTAATGAATATTATTGGATTGTAACGTAAATTACATGTATCGTAATAAATTTAAAAACACGTTGAATTTACGTTATTGTATATTGTGCATCTATCGTAAGAAGTAATGATCCCTTTTATCTTTTAGACTAATGAAATACCGGCTGCCGTTATCACGATGTTAAGTTACATTCTCTAGCGTGTTTACTCCTGCTTGACCGATGCTATCTGTTCTTGAAGAATTGATCATTCAACTTCGTCATTCAACCTACTTTGAGGAAATCGTGCATATTTATTTATAGATTCCATTCAGAAGAACTTGAAGTTAGACTCTACAATTGTTCTCTAAAGCTTTTACTTGAAATACAAAATAATAGGTTTAGCTATGTTCATCACTTTTCTCCACACAAATTATACAACATTACCAGTATGATAAATATGTATTATAAAAAGGGAGGTATTTCTATAATTCTACTTACAAAGGACATTACTCAAATGCGACACACTGATTCTGATGGAACTTTACAGATACGTGATATAGCTAAAAATATTCGACACTTCTTTTATCAACGATCATCCACATTTAGGGTATAAAGGCAGCTATCAAAGTTGGGATGGAAAATGTATTTTCTCGAATATGTCTAAAACTCTTAGAGGTAGTGCAATTATGCAGATAGACGAATTTTATGTTTTTGGATAAATATAGATTATATCTAGAATATATATAGATATAGAGAAAACTAATAAATTTCGGAAGGTATTTGAGCAACTATAAATTACTTTTATTTTCTATAAAATTATCTACACATCGCAAAAGCCGAGAGTAATTAATACTTAAAACGGTTGATCACACAGAACGATGAAACAAGATTAATAGAATTTGTAAAGGAAAATGATTATTAAAAAATCGTATTTTTCGAATGATCGAAGATTACTGTTTTCTGCTACGTTATCTACGAATCACACGACTCTAGAACAGCTAATATTCAAGACACAGTCGATAACATCCAAACAACAGTGAGTCGCGCAAAGTAACGGACAGAAAAATTTCATAGAGTTTGTGAAAACAAATATGTTGCACAAAAGATCATATTTTTTAAGTGATTGAAAATTAAAAAAAAATTCAAGCGATACTTCTTGCGGAAACGCGACGAGTAGAGATACCGAGAGTAGTAGAAGTCGAGAGGGTGGAGCACCGAGCCGGGTGGATGCCCGGAACGGACTGAAATGTTTCAGCGAAGGGATTGAAGCTGTGGGGCGGAAACGGAGGCGGCGCGGCGCGTAGAGGGTAAAAACGTGGAACAGGAAGAGGGTGGTACGAAGCTACGTGCCTTTACAGAACGAGCCTTGTAGTCGCGACGCATCGATCTACGAAGAGAGGAGTCCGAAAAAGAAATTTCGTTACAGACAGCCTAATGGTTTACGTGCACGGAAGCGCTTAGCTTTTACTCGTACCGTAACGGCGACGTCGTCGACCAACTTTCCTTATCGTAACCTGCGTAAATATTTCGAATAGAAGACAACTATTTTAAAACGTGTGTCACGATAATAATGGGAACATAGTATAGTAGAACTTCGTATAACGTGACGATCCGAAGACCGCGCCCTCGTATAACGCGATTGCAAAATTGCTGGTGATTATGTAGAAGAGGGGCACGCCTTGCCAATTTTGACGACCTTGAAATAGTATGTTATCAAGGTCATTATTCTGAGCAACTTATCCATATACACGTTACCATCGCTCGGCGTTAATCTCAGAGATGTTTGCGAAAATCTTCGATGGAATTTATGTTACGATGTTTACGATCATGATTACAGTTTCAATTTGGAGTAAGTGGGCAGATTTTTATGTAGTCCAATCTTAAATTTCTTGATGAGAGAGATAATTATTATTGATTATAGTGGATGTAACTTACGATGGACTGTAACTGATAATGTAACTGCAACTGTAATTAATGATTGTAATCGATGATTGTAATCAATGATGATAATCATAATAAATAAAAAAAGAAAGTGGTTGGGTTATGGGCTGGGCTGGAGTAATATCCTAGTAGTAATATATAAAGTTGTATTTGCACGCAATGCTAACATGAAGTAATTTTCAATGAGTCTATTGATATATAAAATGTTGCATTATGTCTTATCTGCCTGTTCGTCACGTACATGCTAATAATCAAAGTCAGGTGATATACAGGGTGTCTTCGAAGGCATGGTACAATCGGTCGGGTGATGATTATACGTGAAAAAAAAAGTTGAAAAAAAAAAGAATAACATTTTTTCGTTTGAGGCTTCGGTTTCGAGAGAAATGAGTTTGAAGATCAGGTACCCATGGTATTAACTGGAAGGTTCGAGACATAACACTATTCACACTGTACACTAATTCTTTATTAAATATAAGTTTGTAGTAAATATTTCGCAACTTCTGTATATAGTTCAGGATTAGATTCAAATTTTGTTAATGTAATCCTGGCAGTAGCGTCTCATTATAGTGCAAATGAAATATCAAAATGTTTTACGTAAGATGCACGATACGCACATAAACATTTTTTTTTATAGTAAACGTACAAATACTTTTGCGAGTCACTGTATGTCTTCTTTCTATATTTATAAATTTAATACTCTTACAAATTTTTCTGAGATACTATGGGAACATATTTTCATTTGAAACTACGAGGTAACGCAGAAGTTATCCAAGATTTATATCGAACGTTCTGAACTGGAATACTTCCTTAATTGAAAGCGAAAAATGGAATTGTCTATTCGGCAATCGATATCTCAACGTGACCTACAAAATAAGGAACTGAGCGTAATTGACCAACGTTTCTTCGTGATTGGCACACAATTACGCTGCACTTACAAATTGGCCTCGATTCCGAGCACTATGTCCATTATTGATACAGATTTGGAACATGTCCAGGTGCCTTTAAACTCTAAATGAGATCCTTAGACGTATCTCTATCAATTATCCGTCTGCTATCCTTAATCAATTTCAGACGAAAAATTAAGTGTCATAAATTTTCGCTTATTAGATCGTCCGAAAAGTTTCTTTCGTTTTATAAGAAAATAATGGATGCACATTTTCCGTTTTATATTATTTCATCGAATTACACATAATCCATTTTATTCTATCGAACTCAAGATCACGACGTTCGACAGATTAGGTTTCGTGTTTGTATAAAGACGCGTTGTTGTAAAAGACTTGTCTGTAAAAGAAAGACACTTTCTGGACAACGATCTGATTTATGTTATTTAATTCTGTTACGAGCCTCGAATTTCTTATGTCTCACCGTATTTCTTCATCGAATCTATAAAAATATGAATCTGCACAACTAACCGCAGTAACATTTCGTAATTTGCATCGTTTTAGTTACATTTATAAAAATATGAATTTGCATAAATATGCGTAGTCTATTCATAGCGCTTACATCGCAAATAGATCACTTTGTCAAATATTAGATACGCAAACGAATAATTCAAACTTGTCAGTGAAACTCAAAGTTTATTTAAAAGAAGAAATACCATGAATTATTCGAGCAGAGTATTTGTCGTCACTTTTCATGATTTGAGACCATCTGTTAAACGAGTGACGAGTTTCATCACGGAATGTATTGTCTTTAGACAAGATTCAATCGTCACACTCGGGCACTGGCAAAAGAAGACGTTCTATGAAATTACTGTGTGACAACGCTAGGGTACATACTGCTTCTATTACATACGAAAGACATAACAACGAGTCTCGACGATTGGAACATCTTGCAGTGGCCAGTTTACTCGTTAGACGTTACTTCGGATCATCATCTGTTCTGATCAATGTAACACGCCTTATCCGACACTCACTTGAAATTAGCGGATCGGATATAAAAATGATTCAACGATTGGATCTTGTTTAGTGATCCAAGATTATACGGCATTTCATCGTCATGGGATTCGTCGGTTGCCTGGTAAATGGCTTAAAGTCACAGGAAGTAACAGCGAATTATTTCGATCAGATACTGTTTGCTCTGTTGTTTTTTAGATGAATTTTAGTTTCGCTGGAAAATTTGGATTTTTCACTTGTATACTTATGTACTAATACGTATACTTAAAAATTTTTTATTTTAGATTGTAGGAATGAACAAGCGGATATTTTGTTAATCTCAAAGATCAGCTCCAGTGTAATTCAGTAACTACACAGGAGAATTAAAAAAAAAAAAAAAAATCCTCAAGTAAGGAAAATCAGAAAAGACGAAAAACAGACTTCCTTTATTCTTTTACTAACTATAATTAGAAATGATCACAGAACGTCTGCATTGAGCTGATTACGAAGGACAGTCAATCACTGAATAGCTTCGTTGATTCTCGTTTACGCAAAGTTGTCGATCTGCTTATTGCAAGTAGTAAATCCATTGATGAAAATGAATAAAAGTAACACATGATACTGCGAATAAGATAGTAAGAAATAAGGAAGTTTTATAAAAATAAAGGACGAAATAAAAAGGAAATTAATTTATATGAAAGTTGATGGAACAATTCGTTAAAGTAGAATCTATTTGGTCCCTTATATTTCTCTTGATTTATTATCGAAATGATTTTCATTTCCTTTGCTTATTTGAGTGTGCCTTCGCATGAAAATGATTTAAGAAACAGAAAGACATCGACAGCGCACAGTTAGTCTCATTGATAATCGGGCTCCCTTTAAAATAAATTAACTTCTTTAAAATAGCATCAAACTTCATTTTTTTTTTTTTTTTTTTTTTTTTTGAGAAGTTAGAAGGATTAGTTTGAAGGGTCGGATAACGAATTTTCAAAAAAGCTTTTGAAAAAATTCCAATGGAAATTACTGCAAACAATGATGTACGATTTCGATGGAGCTTTTCTTTAACAAATGGATTTAAACGCGCACTTTTGGGATGATTTGACACAGATATTGTAATAATACACACATTGTTGGACGATCACGAGTTAAACAAAGATAAGCTGCTAGTTTTCGCATAAAATAGTCGGTTAACGATGTGTTAAGGATTCGTACGATAATTGAGCAAAATATAGAAAATATAAAGTGGCTCGCGAAAGTATTTGAATGCAGAGACTTGTTACGAAGAGACAGAGACTTATGAAGTAAATATAAATATCATCTTTGAAGAATGAAGAAACAGTCGACTGCTATGTGTTGCATATAAAATTGAAATTTCACAAAAAGTAGATATGCGATATTTGTGCAGTCTGAGCCATCGACATTCTTCCTCTTTTCCAATCATGTCAGAAGCAGCTCGCCGCGATTAATCATCAAACAAGAGGCCACCTGTCGTTTTTCATTCCATATATCGACCGATAGATTAGAGCGAGCGCGTCCTCTAATCGCAATCGAGCCTCATTCCCCTTTCAGTGTTAACGGGCACGTGGCGAATAAAGTCACGAGTAGCTAGGGGCTGTTCTTGTTCGAGATCGTTTCGTGTGCCGAATTATCGCAAGCGTTCAACGAGGAACGCCACCTCCGGAGCGGCGATGTAACCTCGTGACCCGAATTTCCTTTCGTTGTACGGGACGACGAATTTTGCATACACCGACAAATAAATGTCCGTAACGCGTTGACGTACGCACACGCAACTCCGCCAGTAGAATTGGTCAGTAATTTTGCCGGTTCGCGTGATTCGATCTACGGATGCATTTTACCAGTAATGTTTGCACGCGAATCTACTTTGAAAAAGTAAAGAGGCCACGTGCTTTAGAAACCTTCCCTTAAAGGAGCGTTTAGGCCGAACGAGCAGAAGAACATAGAGCGAGAGTATTCGCGCTTGTATTCGTTTAGCGTGAGCAGTAATCGAGCAGTTTGTTCGCAAACACGTTTATATTTCTGTTTCTCTTTGCTTTAAATGCTAAATGATAATTTAAAGTTTGTTCGATACACGAACATTGGGCTAAGAGTGACAGAGAAATGGGACTTTTTTGGATTTCAGTTTGATAACTTAGTGATAATTTATGATGAAACATCGATCACGGAAAATTTTCAATTCGTGCAGGCAATTAGTCTCTGAGATACAAGGAGCCAAACTGTTGAATTACGGTTCCAATTTTGTTCCTTTCACGTTTGTTAAAAAGAGCTTGATCCCAGGATGATGGAAGACGTCAATCAACTGTTGGCTGTGTTGCAGTTACATTGAGACACTAGTATGGTTCCTTGGATACGGTCAAATATCCGTGGGATACATATACTCGATTCCAATATATGTATATATGTAATAAATAATTCTGGTACGTACGGTCTGGTTAACGTTAATCTTATATTATTATAAATGTTGTTATATCGTTTTAACGAGCTTATTTTACACAGCCAAAATTCTAGCAGCTTTCAAAGATGTATACGTAATATGAATTTAATCAGTGAAAATAAAATATATTGAATCATCTCTACGCATATAAAGATGATCTTTATTATAAAATTCCTATTTAAAAAAAAATATTTCTTTGATTCACATTTGTTGAAAGCTTCACTTCGTTTCAATACGATATGATTCTTAATTATTTTCATCACCTAAATAAATATTAATATTTCCGCGTGAAAATTGTCGTTTTTAACATAATCACGTAATTCAACTAGATTGTTTAATATTTACATATTTAGAATCTAGGTAAGAATTAATTATACGTGTATTTGTAATTTGTAGGTCATTTGCTTAGTTCTTACGATTCAAGAATTAAAAGTAGGACTGGGGCAATCAAAACCTCGAAACCTCAAAACCTCACAACTATTCTAAACTCAAAACTTTGTACTATTTTGGTGCTTCGAAACTCTCATAATCCAAATAAATAATAATTTATATAAATCAATGTAAGTAATACGACTATATTATATCTATAATAATATATATATTATATCTGTAATAATTATATAATATCTATAATATACATATGCGATTTTTCACTATAATTGTTAGCAAATCAGTATTTATATGAATTTGTATAAATATTTCCAGTTTATTTATTTAGTATTATAATATTTATCATAGGACTATATGTATTATATATGTATGTATACTTTGATCTCTTCAAACTTCTTAGAAGTGTAGAAAACTTAAAATTCTAAGTGAAATAGGAAACAGCAGAAAGATATAATACTTAATAAGTAGAAAATATTATAATAATTATATAAATAATAATTATTAAAAATTTTAATTGTCTATAATATAAATTTAGTTCCTATAAATAACTCATGAAAATATTAAGACAATATGAATTTATTTTTATTTAGCTGATAATAATCCAATTGAGCTTGTTTTTGGACTTTGAGATTTGTTATAATCATTTATATCAAGAGAGAAATATTTGATTTTCTGTTTTAGTTCCTGATAATATAGATACTCTTTAGAAGAAAAAGAAAGTAGAAACATTTCGTATTCAAAAAGTTCGAGATCTTAGAAACAATGTTTCGGATTTAAGTTTCGCGAATCGAACAATCAGATATCGACCCATCTCCAGATAAAAGCATACTTGTTATAAGAATGGCCGAATCGAATACTCAACGCAACCATTTAACTCTCACTTGGATGATGAATAGCCAAAGTGTAAGGGATGCTTTTAACCAAGACAGGAAATTAAACCTCGATTCGAATCTATGGACGATCATTGTCAGTTTTCGTTCGAGCCTAACATTTATCATCCTAAATTCTTTAAAGTAATCGACTACGTTCTAAAGTAATTCAATCAATCGATTAACAAATACCTAAAAGCAATTCGATACACTATTACTCTAATTAGGTTGCAAGGTAGTTTACGATATCTGTGCCAAGCACACCTCGTGCATTTAGGTCTCTAGTTTTAGAAATCATTTCAAATTTACTCTCCTTTCGTGACAGAAGTTTCGATCTTTATAAAAGCACGAATCTACCAACCATAAATTTACATTGTAATGCAGGGATGCCTATGAAACTCTCAATTTACATATTTAGAGTATACTGTAACTGAAATTCCGTTTAAGTCGATTTCTATTAGAATATTTAAAAATCCTTCACTTTCTATCGTACCGTTAGGACAACCCAAAATATTCGATTGAAAGTGAAAACAGGGAAAACGTAATGAAAAAAGATAAAAGGATCATCAACGTCTATCCTCATTTGCAATCTTTTTCAGTCCATTTATATTATTGAATTTTATTTTTTATCACTGTGGTTAAAAAAATAATTCCAAAAATTTACTTAGTACTTAGATGTACTGGAACTTAAATGGGGATTTACTAAATATTATGAGTGTTATTTTTTAGATATTATTGCATATTACGTATACTCTAAATATTTCCAAACTTTATAAGTTTCTATAAATGCATAAGTTTCCGCAGTCTGATGAAATTCCTACGAAGCTCATATTTTATGATTCACCAGATTGTTATCTCCAAACGTTCCGTTAATGAAACCTGATACTCTTCAAACGTTCAGTTACTGAAACCTGATGAAATCCTTCAGTGATTATTTCTGTTACGAACAAAGATTTTTTTCTCAAGTTTTGCCAATTTGCTTTTTTCTAATTAAAATTTTCTCCATTAATTTCTTAATTATCCTCTCCTGTATAATAAATGACAATTTTGATTCTTCTATATTTACTTTATACGAAACCGATTTAACTTTACAATATTATATTTTATATTTATATTATTGTATAATTAAACTATGGATGTTTATGCATTTATGGAAAATTTAAACATAAAAAAATGCACAGAATGCACATAATGTAAAAATACATAAAATATTCAAAGTATAACATTTATCCTCTAACCTATATTCATATGTGCTACTGTAAGAAATCCTGTTCCTTTAATTGTATTCATAAAAATGTGAATTTGCATAAACAATCGTTGAGTCATAACTAGAGTGCGGATATTTATGCAAATTCATATCTTTATAAATATAATTTAAAAAATAGAAACTAGACAAACATTTCATTCATTTACTAATTGTAAGTATTATAACTATATTTTTTATATTTCGTACATTTGTGCTTATTATGTGTATTCTGTGTATATTTGCATTTTTAAATTTCTCATAAGTGCATAAAAATTTACAGTCTAATCGTAACATTTTCCATTTCAAAAACTTCAATATTCTCAGACAGTTTAATACCATCGCGTTTGGTCAAAGACTTATTGCCAGGAGTAATATAACTTCTTAACATCTCATGTGTTTTCTTTCAATGGCCCTATAAAATCTATAAATAGCTTACGAACGGTGTCCTTAGCGGTTCGTTAAACCTTGCGAGTTCGATAGCCTGCAATTTGTTTCCCGCCTAGTCAAGTTGACGGAAATATTACCTTTTGCCAGAACGGTCGCTTCTACCCCCGTCCATTGCATCCTCCTATCGAATCAGCTTCCGGTTCTCGAGTCTATCACGTTCGAATGATCGTTCTTCTGATTGTAAATAGCTTATCGAAAGCTGCTTTGTCTAGATGCTAGCGAAACGAAATCGATTGATGACTCGACCGCACCAGATCCTTCTGCTGGCGTGACTGGCTTTTCGGGCAAGATGTTAATGAGAAGGTGCCGGTGATACACCTGCGCAGCTGCGGACTCGAAACGCTCGACCGACCGGGCGCTAGATGGTGTAAAGAAGACGACCACCAGCGAGCCCAGTCGTAGCGCGCTGTCCGGCCGGATTGCTTTTCGTAGAATTCCACAATCACTGGATTGCACCAGGGAGTAATAGCATGCCCTATCGCAATTTCCACGTAGATTCTCCAGTTCTTGGGAATTTCAGCTGATTAACAGGGAATTTTGTATTAGTTTCTTTATCTATTTTTGGTTATATGTATAGGTTATAGGAACTGTTCACAATTGTACAATAAAAATGAATAGCAAAAAATACATGATGTAGAATTGATATAAAAATCGATTTTAAAATTTTGTAAACTAATCTGTGCTAATACTTTTGTTGCTATATATTACATACAGTACATTCATATACTACATAAATATCAGTTACATTTGAAGTTGAAGTAGAGTTAACTCAAAAAATTTGAAACGATTATTTTTAAAAGAAAGTTACCTCTGAAATAATTGTTAAATTTTATTGGATATTCTGTGTAGGCTTCACATTCAGATAACAGAGAACAGATTATTCTTATTCTATAAATTAATACAACTACCTATATGATTGTAGAATTCCATCAAAATTGAACTTTTTACTGCTTGAAAAGTAAAATATTCATTTGTAGTAACCCTTATATTATACATACGATTTTTTGTTCGATTTTTCTTTGATGCTTCATCAGATAACTGATAATCATCAATCCTATACGCAATCGTTATTTGCATAAGTATTAATGACTTTCCGTGACATACACGCAATATAAACTGAAGTACAAACGCTGCACGTTCAGAGCCATTGTCAAGTACATCATAATATCGATTTCAACAACTAATCAATGCATCGCAGTTATACGATGGTTATACGTAAGTATTTACTTATGTACTTAAACCTCCTTAACTTACTTTTAAATCAAGTATTAGGAAACATAATTTCATATTAAAACATGTTTGGTTATGTAATTATATTGATCCTTATATAAGTACATTTTTATCCTCAATTCGTATTGCTAGGTTATATATGTATCTGTATAGTAGGCGGCCACTCAATTTAAATTAGATTAGAATTAAGTTTCTTAACTTAGCTGATCTGAATTTCTTAACTCTAATTCTACGAATAATAGTTTCAATTTATATTTTATACCTTTCTCAATGCCGCTGATAGCCAATTGAGAGTTGATATAGGTTAGTCAAGCAATATTTATTTTGTTATGCTATTGATATTATGTATGTTTCATTCATACAATAATTGTAGTAAAATGATATTTCAAACAAAATTTTGATGTCTAATATCTGTAAAGTTATATTTTATTCAAATTTGAATATGTATGTTAATTAAATAAAATGCTATTCATATTATATTCTCTGATATTATTATGTGCTTATAACTTAATACAGGGCCATAATTGAAACTGAAATATATTGGAATTATTATATAGATAAAAACTTATCTCAATAATTATAGTTAAGTAAATTGTTATGCGAATAAAGAAATATATTCATCGATAACAAATGCTTCAGTACTTATTTCTCTTTCCTATTTGTTACTCATTATTCTTTATACTTTTAGAGAAATATTTTGTATATATATAGTTTAAATTATATAGAAGTTAAAAAATATATGCGAGCTACTTATAGGGAGTGATTTTAGATGTTAAAACAATGAAAAAGCTTCTTGCACTAAAATGTGGCGAATAACGAATAACATCGTGATCCATCACTAGACATTCCCCATTATTCGGTCAAATGCCTACGCCGCTGTATAGCGGGTTACTTGCATACAGGCGATTCTAGCACAAAATTAAATTACTTATAGTGTGAAAAATAAGCTGTTATCTTTTTTACATAAATTCTTTTCATTGTCTTAATGTTTAGATAGAATAAATAACTATACTGACTGTGGTTGTTATTATTTAAAAAATAGTTTTAAATAAGTATCCGAAAAATTAACAAAATTTATAACGAATAGCATATTCTTTAAGCACGATGTTTTTTACTATCTATCTTTCTACATAATATTTAAATTTCACTAGAAGAAATATGTATTCAAATCGACAGAAATATTTCGAAAAAATGTTACTAATTAATTATTTATGTATGTAGACAAATCACATTCGCAATCAAAACCGATCTCTTAAACCATATGAGTTGTAGAAAGTTTAACTACATGCATATAGAGCCATTAACTTTAATCTTATTGCTTATGAACAGTTTAATCTTTTTAAGAATTGGATCCATGTATATCAAGTGAAGTGATTTGTCACTGTCTGATCAATCCGTTAAGGACCATATATACATGCATAGTTTTAAAGGTAACATGTATTCTGTATTCGTTACACAACAGTACATATTATATTGAAAAAAAAAGAATGATTTTAAATATAGTTACAAGAAAAAGAATATTAATTTGAGTAAGACCAAATATTTATAAATGTAAATTAATTATACAGAATCAACACACTGTGAATTACGTTTAAACTATTTTAATTATATCTTTTTTTAAATATAAATTAGAGTATAAATTGTCATAGATATAGAACATATTTGAAAAATCGTGTAATAATGTTTATAGCGGCACATGGCCGTAGAGAAAGTTTCAGGGTTGAAGCGCATTTGTTGACTACATGGCCTGCGAAACGACGTCCGAGGCCAGGACGTCGAAAAGAATAAACCCTGGGACTTACTGAAAAACGCATGGACCTTCGAGGAAAATTTATTGTTTTACCATCTACAGGTTTTTCCATCCCCACCTCGGAAGAAAACTTTCTCTTCCGAGGACCTCGGCATATGTAAAGGGAAACGAGGAAAAGCTCCGGAGTGAGTATCGAGTCAGTATTCGATCAGTATCGACATCGCGTGAGTTCGACGTGCGTCACGTTACGTAGTCCAACCTAAAACGACGCGCTTTAGTCATCGAAATAAACACTGTTGAAGTTTACTTTAATAACACCCTAAACGTCCTCCACCTCAAATTGGTGACCCCAACGTGATCTGCAGTGAGAAGAGGTGCACGTGTAGCGCGACTTAAACAGTGCTTCCGCGAATCAAGAGTCTTCGAAATGACTAGCACCAACGGGGCTGAACACGCGACGAACACGAACGATAGCGTAAACACAGTGAGTACACCGCTTCGTATACCGGAGTTCTGGTCTCACGATGTAACGCTGTGGTTCTTGATACTGGAATCACACTTCGAGGTTGCCCGCATCACCAGCGATAGGGCAAAATACCACACCACCATCGTGAATCTTACAGAACGGTATATACAACTAGTCCGGGACATACTGTTCGACCTACCGGAGACGGGGCGGTACGAATATCTGAAAAAGGAACTTATTAAAAGAGTGGCTGACTCGGATTTCACCAGAGTGCGAAAGCTGCTAGAGGGTGAACATATGGGAGATAGGACGCCGTCCCAGTTCTACCAGGACCTGAAGAAACTCGCCACAGTCTCAACACTCGATGACTTGGTCGTCACACTCTGGAGGAGCCGACTACCGGTTTACATGCAACGGGTCCTGGACACTACGGAAGAGGTGAAAACCGAAACTCTGACCCTGATAGCCGATCGGGTATACGAGATCCGTCCTGGAACGGGGCAGATTATCGCGGCCAGCGCAGAAAGAACGGCAACGGACAGCGAACGACAAAACCGCGTCTTGGACGCGATGGAAGACAAGCTAAACCAAATGCAGGCGCAAATTAACGCACTGAGCCTCGACAGCCAGCGCCGTCCACGATCACACCCGGGACGCCGCCGTTTACGTTCCCGAGAAAGGAAGCAGTAAAGGGGTCTTTGTTACTACCACGCAAGGAAGTGCCGTGTCTCTTGCAGCTGGAACCAGGGAAACGAAACCAGGCGTCTGTAAACGTAGCATGTGTCACGTAAACTTGAGGGTTGGGAGATAAAATATTATAGCTGAGTCGTAACACAACTATTAATTTCGTTTTAATCAAAGTTTATTATGAATTCAGCAATCACAATGGAATACACACTGAATTGACACACATAAATCCCAATTCACTCCAACCACATTATGTAAAACTTAGTTACACTGATAAGTTAAGTACGCGACTGTTATAAGGGTAGAGACAGGTAAGGATATGTTGACTATTCTAAGGGTACAGAATAAGTAAGTTTTTCTGACGATACTGTGTCTGAGGAAAGCTAGGGATGGGTGCGTTTACAATTTTTTACTTGACAAGTTTTTTGTAGTAATGAATCTGAACTTGTTGATAGTTTTATTGCATGGTTTTTTTCTCGCGATTCTTTATACAAAAGTAATGTATGGACCAGGTTTATAACAATTTTGTGAATTCTCTATAAATCGGTTCCATACTGTAGATACCATTGCAAAATTATTGGTTCGTTGGCTTCCTTCGCTCTTCTTATCAAATCGTATTGTTACGTCGGCCGACTCTCTACCTAGATCGGGCCACACACCGCGGGCAAGATGGCAGCCATATGTCCGCACATCCTTACTGCGTACCCTCAATATTCTCAAGAACCCCATAAATCTCAACAATTTCTAGCTAAGGTCCTTCAGACCGGCCTAAGATCCGTTTACTGAAGCGTCTTCTAACAGCTATTGTTTACCACGGTTAGATATTGGAAAGGTCAGTTTTCTCACGTACGATGCGCCCCATTCTTACTACTCTTTCTCGGCGACGATTAGCATCCTTCCTCGCCCACAGTCCTAAAATTAACCAATTGTCAATGAAGTCTATTTCCTTCGCTCTCCTAACAAAACTTATCCCTAACAAATCAGCTTTTCTCGTGTCGTTAGATCCACCCATCACTAGCTTTCCTCCGACACAGCATCGTCCCTAAACCTCACTTATTCTTCACCGTTAGAATAGTCAACATGTCTGTACCGGGTCTCTACCCTTAAATCAATCACCTACTTGTACATACGCACCAGCGTAACTATCGTCTTTACAAAGTTGTTGGAATAAATATTAACTTATACCTGTTAATTCAGTGTAAACCCAATTAAACCACCCTTATTATCCTAACCGAAATAGTCTCTCCGCGAATGGTCGAATAAACACGTATAAACCTCATAATTTCAGCAAAGTCATTTCTGCTCATTGTTTCTGAAAAAAAATGCAGCTCCCCAAATTTTATTCCACAAATATGAGACATCTAAATTCTTTGCCTGATATGTACCGTGGGCATATAGCAGAGCGATAAATGCATCTAGTTTTGTTGTATCCCCAATAATCTAAACGTTTCTTCTTCTTCAGGTAACGAGGGATGGCGTGCTGATTATTTCACGCGACATAACACCTACTTTTATATAAATAATATATTGCTTAAAAAAAAATCAATTATTTAATACATGTTAATAAATTACATACAAATTAATTTGAACTTATGCATCAAGTATAATTTGTGTAAAATAGTATTTATACAAATTTTTAAATAAAATACATCAAACTTAAATACTTTGTTCATAAGTATTTTTAATAATTTTATGAAACATTTATGTTTTAGATTAAATCATAAATAGCCCGCGTATTTTTATACATTTATAAGAAATTCGAAAGTGTAAAATTGCACAGAATGTACATAATATGAAAAAATATGTAAAATATCCAAAGTATAGTGCTTTTTACAATACTTGGTAATTAAAATAATTTTCTACCGTTCTATTTTTCTAATTATTTTCTCAAAAATATGAATTTATATAAAAATTCGCTGACGAATTATAAACAAATTGTAATAAAGTTGATACGTGAAATGTCAAGCCTATATGTAGATGAAGTAATGCTATATTTTTAATTTTTGTACATTGTGTACAGTGCCATCTGTAGCAAGCGTAAGTGTATTATGATATAGGTACGCAAACATCTGACATTTCTGTCAAAATCTTTTAGTCGTATACGTTGGTCGACGTAGATACGAAGACAGTGTCTAGTGAAAAGTTCATCCTAAAAATGTTTATTGGAAGATAGCATTGAACAAAATGAACAAAAATATGAACTCACCGTCTAAACTTACGGAGTTCGCACCGTTAAGTCCTGAAGAAAGCCAACCTGTTGTAGCTTCTCTATTTTCCAAATTTTTTAACTTCACTAAAGGTAAGATATTTAATTATTGTATTGCAATATATTTTCTTCAGTATCACAACTTGGAATAACTTAATTTACTTGTGGCTTGCATTTTAGTATGTATAAATGCGAGCTAAAGAATGAATGTTTAAATTAACAATTAATATATATATATATATATATATATATATATATATATAATACATGCTCAATTTTTAGGTTCACAAAATGTTGATGATTCTACAATCTCTTCTACTACCAATGAAGAACAAAGCTCGTCTGATTCTGAATCTTGGAAACAGTCAGAGAGTACTGAAAAATCACCTGAAGATGACAGTTCAAGTATGATGAACTTTCCATTAGATACTCGTGAAGGAAGAAGTTTACCAAATGTATTAAAACGTATTAGTAATATTGTAGCTTTGAAAAGTAATGTAAGTAATGAAACCTGCCTTAAGAATATTAAGCGGTATAAATTATTTGAAGTACTAATGATATTAATGTTGTTAATTTAATGTAGAACTTACGTTCGTACAAAGATTCTCAATTAAGAAGCTATTGGATGCCAGATAGTGTAAGCAAGCAGTGTTATGAATGTGGTGAACGATTTACAACCTTTCGCAGAAGACATCATTGCCGTGTTTGTGGACAAATATTCTGTTCAAAATGTTGCTCTGATCAGATTCCTGGAAAAGTTATGGGATGCACCGGTATATAAGTGATAAATGGTTATTTTTTATTGTATTTATTTGCATTTGATAATAATAATCTTTTTGTAATAGGTGATCTCAGAGTGTGTACATATTGTTGCAAAGTAGTTTTATCTTATTTACAATCATCAGACATGAGAAGCGATCTATCAGCAGATTTAAAGGCATTGCAAGAAGATCTGCAAGTTAAATATGGAAATAATTCACCACCTGTCACACAGAAATGTTCAAATGAATCAGTAGAAGATGAAAGTTCAATCTATAGGAAACCAAGTGTAGGGTATATGGAAGAAAAATATGCTATTGGACGGTATATTTTTACCTGTTTCTAGCTAATGTCTCTAATGTATCTAGCTAAATATTATAATTTAATATGATTTAAGATTTGTGAAATATGATTTTTAGGCCAACAACTAGTTACTTAACATCACAGGAACGTTCTATCGTCTTACAAAATTCAGCTTCTTTGAGAATGATTTATGAAGAATTATTTAGATCCAGTCAAGCAATTATCTTACAAACACATAGAGTTAGACTAAAAAGTTATCATAATTGCTTTCTGGCCAATGAATTAGTAAATTGGATGATAGCACAAAATAAAGCAGCTACTCGGTAAAGCTAAAACAAATTTAAGAGAAAGTATAATAAAAAGAACAATGATTATTGAAATGTAATATTTTATAGAGTACAAGCTACTGCTATAGGCCAGGCATTGCTGGAAGCTGGTTTCATAGAACCAGTAGTTGCTGATAATATATTTAGTGATACAGCAACTATATTTAAGCCAGTCAAATTATCGAATATGCAAAGCATGGATTTGTTAATTGAAACTCAAAATACCTGTGATGCTCAAGAACCAGCATGGGTAAAAACTATCCCACAACATGATTCAACAACTGGTAACATGAAATATTTATATAAACTATTTTGTATATATAAAATTGTTAACATATGTAAATTTTAGATTCAGAAAGTGAAACAAAACCTTCGAATTCAGCACAACAAACAACTGGACGTTTACCATCATCTAGTTCAAGTTTTTACTTAGATTTAAACTTAGAAGCATCTACTGTTACATTAAAAAGACCTACATCGGAAGACTTAACTACAATTTCTGTAGATAGTAGTGATGGCATAATTGAACAGAAGGAAGTCACAGTAAAATCACATAAATGTAATTTTAAGATTGCTGATGATCTTTTAAATGACACACTACAAGTGCAAGAATTTAAAGAAAAGAATGGTTGGCATAAACCAACAAATTTGCGAACTGTGTTTGGAGAACTACATGCGTATGAATGTCTAACGTGAGTATCAAATACATATATTAACAACGATAATAACATTTATATTTAAACATATTTAATTATAGATCTGCGTACAAGCAACATGAAGATTCACTAATTAAGCAACTTCTTAATAAAGAAGGTTTATCACAAAGTTGGTCAGAAGTAATACTCCCCATCGCCCATCAAATTATTGATTTTGTTAGACCAGATTTAAATCATAATGTGGACGATTTGGATATTCGACAATATGTACAAATAAAAAAATGTCCTGGCGGAAGTAGAGATGATTGTGAAATTGTGTCTGGTGTAGTTTGTACGAAAAATGTTGCACACAGAGGAATGAACGCAATGATAGCTCATCCAAAAATTTTATTACTTCAGTGTGGACTTATGTATCAACGCGTAGAAGGAAAATTATTAAGTTTAGAACCTGTGATGTTACAAGTATGAAGAAAAATTTAATAATACTATTATTTTCACATCATAAATATATCAGAAAAACATTGTTTTGTAGGAAAATGAATATTTGGGTCACACAGTTGCTAGGATTACCGCACTTGGACCAGACGTTGTACTGGTACATCGTTCCGTTTCAAGATTAGCACAAGATAGACTCAGAGAATGTGGGGTAACACTTGTTTTGAATGTAAAACTCAGTGTTCTTGAAAGGATTGCACGGTGTACAGGTGCTAATATCGTGAATACTATTGATGCACACATAAGTGCAAGGTATATGCTTGGTACATGTAAAAAATTCTATTTGCGAAACTTTTCAAATGATAAAAGTGAGTAATAAAACATTACAATTTTTCTCCCTATTAAATTTTTCTTCAATAAACTAAACCTTAATATCTTATTTCCTTTTTCTAAGATGGTATTAAAACGTTAATGTACTTTGAGGGATGTGCAAATCCACATTTAGGAGCTACAATCTTGTTACGAGGTGGTTCTCAAACAGAATTAAAAAAAGTAAAGAATGTGACTTCAATGATGATCTTTGCTGCTTATTCTTGGCGTCTCGAAAAGTCATTTCTTATGGATGAATTTGCAAGACCACCGTCGCCTAAGGATAATCCATTTTTGGATGAAACGTGCAAAGATTTCAAAGACTTTCAAGAAACCAATAAAATATTACATGCTAAAGCTAGCGAAGAAAATGATTTGTTATTGAGTCATTGCAAAGAATATACAGAGAGTCAGGAAATTTTAAAGGTATCAGAAGTTCAAGAAGATTCTGGAAGTGTATCAAGCGATAAACTATGTCTACAAATAGAACTTTCATTAAATGAAGGTACACCAATAAAAGACATAGTTTCATATCAGACTGAGAATATGTTGTCTTCAAACTCCATTAAACAAATATCTTCTATATTATCTGAAGATATTGATCCTTATGATACTTTAAAATTATTTAAGCCCAAAACAAAATCTTCTGTAATTGACGAAAAAGCTGCAGGGAATTGCCTAACAAGTAAAATAAACAATGATAATTTAAATAATAGTTCTGATCCTGATATAGATGACAAGCAAGATATAAATAGTACAGTGGAATTATTTGGTGGAAAGACTACGATAAAAGTGAATAGAGATATTAAAGAAGAAGTTGAAAAATCAAAAATAAAAGATAAAGTTGCCTCAGAAGAAAAACGTATTTATGGTGAATCTATTAGCGATCGTAGTGATCCTCTTCATCAATACTTAAATGAAGATGAAGAAGACGTCTTTAGTCAAACTAGTCCAAATGGACAACATTTGAGCGTTGCCGATTTACCATTATTAAATAAATTTAAGAAAGCATTAGAAGGTACTATATTAAGCGTATCACCTTATTTAAAATTTTCTGTTCCTTATTTAGAAACTGAGACAGGAAGAAATTGCATATTGCGAAGTTTTTTCCCGAGAGAAATCTTCTATTCTGTACAATTTATGGATAAAGTAAAAGAAATTAAAACGGGTAATGTATTTACAGAACAGTCTGTAACTGAAAACCCATTAATGAATTTAAAATTAAAACCACAACATCCATTTGTTCAAGCCAGATTAACTACAGATGTGGATAGCCGAAAGGTACAAGCTTTATTAGCCAATTTTAGAGCATGTGGTAGTCGCTTATATCCAACGAATAATGTTTTATCGGATAAACAAATTTTGATACAATCAGAAGTAACTGAACAACCTCCTATGTGGCCCGATTGTTTAGATCCTGCTAGTCATCAACGTTTATCTGTGTTATTTTGTAGTTTCTCACATACTGGTAATAGTGATACACCAGCATTTTGTGTAAATCCTTGGGTAGTTAATATGGATTTATATGGAAGAAATGATATTGCGCTTGGACGTTTCTTGGAACGTTATTGTTTAACATCTGAATATAAATGTCCTGCTCAAGCATGTCGAGCACAAATCGCTCATCATATCCGACGATTTGCACACGACGGTGGATGTATATATATTAGTTTAAGTGAAATGAGCACCGATCCATTTTCTCAAGAGAATGCAAATCAAATTTTAATGTGGAGCAAATGTATGAAATGTAAAAGCGTTTCACCAGTAGTTCCAATGTCGGATGATACTTGGTCTTTATCTTTTGCAAAGTATTTGGAACTACGGTTTCACGGAAGCGCGTACACCAGACGCGGAACAGACACTTGTCAACACTCACTTCATCATGATCATTATCAATATTTCACAAAGAAAAATATGTTAGCTGTGTTTAAATACACAAAAATATCGCAATGGGAGATTTCACTACCACCTCCGGTGATAAATATTATGTATGATCCAAAACAACATGCAGACGTGATAGAAGAGATGAAAAGTATAGCATTGAAAGGAGACGAAGTTTTTTCTTGTATACGAGAAAAATTGACAACTTTACAAACTGATATAGATATTTTAAATGCTGTTAAACAGCAGCTATCTAAGGATCAACAGTATTTCAAAAATAAAATTGAAGAAATTCAGTTGAAATTGACGTCCCCCACTTTAGAGAACAAAAAACTTGAAGGAAAAGTATCTGAAAAGCAAGTTCAAGCTCTAATGTTTAGAATTGAAGATGGAATAGTAATCCTCAAACGAATAATATCGGAAGTTGTATTTACTTGGAATGCAAATATCTTAGAAATGTCCGTTAAAAAGAAGGATGAAAGACCAAGACGATTTACCGAACGATCGTTGACGACTGGAAGTAATAGTATAATTGATACAGATGGATATATAACAGAAGATACTGCATCAGAATCGCAGTTAGAAGATTTAAGTCCTATGTCAGCGGACTATAATGCCGTTGATGCCATTGCTGCTGCACAAAATGACTTACAAGGAATGGAAGGTTTAGAAAATTCAGACAACGAAGTCTTAGAAAATAATAATCCTGAAGAGATTGTTATCATTCAAGAATCTCCAAAAATGCATCAAAGATCACATTCTGATGTTTTGCCTATTACTTTTGATGACATGCCAGATAAAAAGAAAAAGAAAAAGACTATTCTATCACAACTATTACCTTCCGTTCCTGTTACTCAGCCGATAGTAAATCCTTTAGGAACTTTAGAACATCATTTACTTCCTCTTGGGTTTGTTGATTATATTAAAATATTTTTATATATTTAGTATGTTAGAAAATAATTATACATAATTAGTTAATATTCTAAAATATCTTTGTTTTACAGATCAGTTGTACCTATAGTGGTATATGAATCAGAGCCTTCATCTATAATCGCATATGCACTAGATTCACACGACTATAAACATCTACTTCAGGAATTAATGCGTACGACGAAAGGACCTGATTTAAATCCCAGTCCCTTGAATAAGCGTAAATTCCCCGAAAATAAAGAGAATCTTCCTGATGTGATCCAATCTGGAGAATTTAAGCGGCCATCTGTTTTGTCATTTTTCCGAGGAAATAGTCCAAATCCTGCAAGTCCCTTAGACTCTGATAAAACTATTTCAAATACGGATTCTAGCATACAAAATTCATCAACGATAACAGACACGGATGAGGATAAGAAAACAACAAAACAACAAAATTACATCGAAGTTCAATTTAACGATGCAACGACAAATTTCTATTGTAGAATATATTTCGCTGCACAATTTGCTGCTTTCAGAGAAAATGTTTTACCGTGTGGAGAGGATGGTTTTACAAGAAGTTTATGTCGAAGTGTACAATGGGCTGCAAGAGGTGGAAAAAGCGGAAGCAGTTTCTGCAAAAGTCGAGGTATAATATTATATGAATATACGTATACGTTTACGTTACGTAATAAAGTACGAAATAAACTTTTCTATGTATTAATTTTCTTGGTCGATACATTATTTGTTACAGACGATAGATTTATTATAAAAGAGATGTCTAGACTAGAAATGCAAATATTTCTTGATTTTGCACCAAATTACTTTTCCTATATGGAAAAATGTCAACAGACTAAGCAGCCGACATTGTTGGGAAAGATAGTCGGCGTTTACAGAGTATCTTTTAAAAACAATACAACAAATGCAGCACTTCGAACTAGTGTATTAGTGATGGAGAACTTATTTTACAAGAGAACGATAACGGACAAATTTGATTTGAAGGGATCAGTGAGAAATCGTCTCGTAAATCCTGATGATACGTGTCACGAAGGAGAACTTGTATTGCTCGATGAAAATTTATTGAACAGTAAGTGGTGTTATGCTAATATTTTATATAGATATATGTATAAATGATTTCTCAGTCAAATACATATAAGATGTATTTCTAGTGAGCTGCGATTCGCCGCTCTATATTAGATCACATTCCAAAGCGGTTTTAAATAGAGCTATTGAACAAGACACAAAATTCCTGGCTGATAATTCTGTGATGGATTATTCACTATTAGTAGGTTTAGAACCAATTTCAGATGAACTCGTCCTAGGTATAATAGGTAAGTTTAGAGAATTATGAATGTAACATTTCTAGATACAAGATATTTTGGAACTATTATTATAATTACAGATTATATACGAACGTTTACTTGGGACAAGAAGTTAGAAACAATGGTGAAGAAAACGGGTATACTAGGTGGCCAGGGAAAATTACCAACAATAATATCACCAGAAGAATATCGAGCTCGTTTCATAGCCGCTATGCACCGATATTTCTTACCTGTACCGGACAGGTGGTCTGGTTTAGGTAGAGGAGTAGAAACATGATAAATATGACTTTCACATAGTGAGATTTTCAATTTTTCACAAATAGTGTATACTAAAAATATTGTATATATATTTTCTATGCAGCTGACATAAATGTAACAGTGTTGCATATAAAGATACGTAATTGGATATTAATAATTTATAAAATTTTGTTTTTACTAGTCGACATTACGATATTTTATAATGGAAAAGTGATAAAAATATGTTACCATTATTATAACGGAAAGTCTCATTGTACAGTTTTAATGTCATAATTTATATAGCGATGTAATATTCAAATTATGCCGCTTGTATTTGGATTTATTAATATATTGGTCATTGTACATAATACGTTAATGTTAAAGCGAATTCAAGCGAATTGTCTTTCCAAGTTCGAAGCACAAAGGGCGTGAATGAGAATTACGTAAAATTATATAAAAGTCTATGAAAGCACCATTATTAATGTTTTATTTAGATCAATTTTCAAAATTATGTACATAAACATTATTTATTATCATTGATAGTCAAATAAACAATAATAATAATTTTAGTAATAATAAGAGTTTCATAACATAATAGTATTTTCATAATAGTTTAGATCAGTGTTTCAAAATTTCTATGTATTTAAAATGGACAAAATTTTTCTTAAAAAAACATCTTGTCATACCAATACACAATTTTAAGATACCGTATATATTTTACGATCAGGTCACAAAAGAAAAATATAATAACGTGTAAACTATAATACATTATACGACACTGATCTATACGTTACAAACACAAAAAAAGACATTAAAGCGTATACCTTACAGAAAAACATCTCATACTCAATTTTCGCATAACATCATTTCTACCATATTTACATAAATGAATGCATAATGATGAAGCTGCAGCGAAACTCGAATACTTGAACTATTCCATCTTTAAAAATTAGATTATACTGATCATAATGTCCCTTGTATCTTTCGAGACTATGACTTTATTAATTGCTGTAAGTAAGAAATCTGCAACTGGGTGATGTATTTCAACATTCTATATTCAGAGGTTTATTCAGAGAGGAATAATGAAATGTCTTTCATTTGTTTGAAACTAAATACGAATCGATAGTAGATGCATCGCGCGATTAAGTAAACTATTGTGAGAAAAGATTGTTCGGAGCGAAAATGAAACTAAACTTTAGATATACGTCATCGATTACCGATATCTATGTAAGAACGATTGATTGAAATGGAAAACAGTTTTATTATATACTGGTTAGGTAAATTACAATAAGCTGTCGTACAAGAATTTCTGCGAATAACACGAACTCTAGGATCAAATCATTTCAATATGTGAAGTAATACGAAATTCCTATTTGTATTCCTATTTATAAATTCAATTGACGATGAAACAGCTCAGCTAATATGGCTCCACTGCCTTTTTCCTCGTAGAACAAAAATGACCTACACTGGATATACTATCTGAGCAAGTGATATTCTCGTGTAAACGACGTTTTAAGAGATGTATACATATATAATTCTTCGAGTAACTTTACATAAATACTTAGTGGACATTACATAATCAGTAAATTCCTTTTTACAATTTTTTACATAATAATTCGTCATAATTTCGCATTCATTATAATATTAGCCTCGTGTTTCTATTCATTGCTCTTGTCACGTTGAGCATGAACAATTCTTTTTTTTTTTTTTCTTTTTCAACCTTTCGTTAGACATTTTATATTATTACTATCATTATAAAACAATACCGACAATGATCGGATTTTACATAAAAGTCTCTGTATCAAATTCGATCGTCATCAAAAACAAAACATACGACAAGAAATACGAGTATAATAACATTTTTTCAACTCATAGTCAACCGGAATCGAATTACATTCAAAATGTATCTTGTTCGACTACCAAAGAAAGAGAAAAAAAGGAGAAAGAAAAGGAAATAAAATAAACGTAAACTACCATTCATCGCTAAGCGCTATCCAGTGCCGGCAATTTTTTGTACTATGGCGTGGAAGTGGTATTCGATTTCTCATTGACTTCCGCGGCCCACGAACCGCAAATGTTTCCTATCTAGCCGCGAGTCTGTAGATCGAGAAACAACAAGGAAGATACTCGGGACGGTGGAGGAGGCTTCTCGCTACTCATTTACATCAAGCGGCATTCTGGACGCATACTAATTTCATAAACACTAAGGAGAGTATCGCTGTCTTTCATAACCATAGGAACTACCGTCCCAGCAGCACGTTTGGAAAGGAAATGAGAAAGAAAAAAATAAAAAATAGTCTTTGCAACTTCCGTTCTCGTGTTCTTCCTTCTTCTCCGTGTGTTTTCTTTTTCCTTTCTTTCTTCCCCCTTACCCCCTCTCTTACTCGTATCACCAGAATAATCCGACGGAAGAAGAGAAGAGCTTTTTTTTTTGTTTCTTTTCGAGAGGTCCTGAAGGGGCTCGATCGTGATCGACGTATTGTGTTTCGATGTACACCATATATATGTATATATCAAAGAATAACAAGAATAAACGAGGGTCGTATCGGCTACTCTAGAGATCCACGTACGTATATCGTGCAATTCAATGAGGATAGAGATGAGGATTCCTTTCTATTAGAGACAGAGGGAGATCTTGTTTTCTTCTAGAGACGTGCACGTCCTAAATGATTAATCTGCGTTTTTCTTTCTTTGCGCACGAGATTTTTTGTTTATTTTCTTTGCAGGAAAATCATGCGTCCTTCTTCTAGGGATAAGGAGATACGAGCGCGTGAATCTCGGCTAATAAATCGCTCTCGTGGTTACGCAGCGTGTAACACCGGCGAGTCAGTCGATCTTTTATAAACCATTGCCTCCTGTTTTTAAACACCGTTTACGTGCACATCGTGCGACCTCGGGATCTTGCGCACGGGCCGCCGAATCGCAAGTCTCTTTTATCTCTGCGGCTCGCCTAGGCCCAATTGTTGACTTTGCGTTTGCTGTTGCGTGTTCCCGGTCACGCTACACCGTCCTCCGTGGTGTTGCGTCGCCATCCCCATCTGCATCGAGTTCTGATGCAATCCATTTTGGCTCGGCGACATTCCTGCAATCGAAGAACCAATTTACCATTTACACTTCCAATTTAACTCACATTTCTCTATATAACACGTACATGTATATATATATATATATAAACACATATGTATAAACATTACAATTTTCTGTGCTGAGTAATTAAATACTTTCACGAGCCACTGTACATCTCTGGATCGATTTCAAATTTTATCAATACAATAATCGTGATAATCGCCTCTCATAACAGTACTAACAAAATTTTATGTATATAGTAAATATGGTTATATATATACATAAAGGTTTTCTGTGGAAGCTAAGTGTTGGAATAATTTTATGGGCCATTGTACATCTCCACATTGGTTTCAAATTCTATCAATATAATAACCATGATAATCGTATCTCATAACAATGCCAACAAAATTTTATATATATAATAAACACAATTTAGTGTACAGATACAATTTTTGTGTAGTGGATGATTAAATACTTTCATGAGCTACTGTGCATCTCCAGATTGGTCTCAAATTCTATCAATATAATAACCATGATAATCGTATCTCATAACAATGCTAACACAATTTTATGTATATAATAAACACAATTTAGTGTACACATACAATTTTTGTGTAGTGAATGATTAAATACTTTCATGAGTTACTGTGCATCTCCAGATTTGTCTCAAATTCTATCGATATAATAACCATGATAATCGTATCTCATAACAATGCCAACAAAATTTTATGTATATAATAAACACAATTTAGTGTACACATACAATTTTTGTGTAGTNGAATGATTAAATACTTTCATGAGCTACTGTGCATCTCCAGATTGGTCTCAAATTCTATCGATATAATAACCATGATAATCGTATCTCATAACAATGCCAACAAAATTTTATGTATATAATAAACACAATTTAGTGTACACATACAATTTTTGTGTAGCGAGTGATTAAATACTTTCATGAGTTACCGTGCATCTCCAGATTGGTTTCAAATTCTGTCAATATAATAATCACGATAGTCGTGTCTCATTACAGTGCTAATGAAATTATGAGTCAGTGCTATGAAATAGAAAAAAAAAAAGAAAAAAATGCACTTGCATATAAAAGAATGTGCTATTTTGCATAGCACATACAATAGACATATATGTCTTCTGTGATAAGCGTTTAAATACTTCCAGGGACCGGTGTATATACACGTGCAATATACATGTATATGTATTTTTACGTATGCTAAAGCGAAATGGCACTACTACAATGAACAAGATTCTAGAACTAATTAGTCCGTTCCAGCTATAGCACATTCCGCTGTATTTTCTTTTGTAACGCGTCGTGAGTATTTCTCACTGTGATTCTTTTGAGAAAAGGTTATAGAATGTCCAGGAAATCGCTGTTCTAGGAGCTCGCTAATTTTTCTTCACTGTTTATGAGAATGTCTCGCGTTAAAAATAACGGAGAGTTTGACTCATTAAACGCTGTCTGAAACGCGCAATGAAAATATTCAAAGAACATTGGCCAATTAAGAACCACCGTTGCGTCTATCCAATATATCATCTGTCATTCTTTTTTGGTCAATTTACATGATTGAAGTCTATTACACTTTTTGCGATCTTCCGATTCCTATAAGCACCTGTCAAAGGTTTCATCTCTTTATTTATTCTGTGACATAAATTCCAACAATTTGCTTAAGATTTTTTCGCTATTGTCTCTTCTTCTAGCCAAGCTCCTCGATGATATGAAATTCGAAGAGATTGAAATATTTAGAGGAAAATAATAAAAATTTCTTTAATGTTTCTGATTTGCATAGCGTGCTTCTGTAAAGTATGCGTTTTTTTCTTCTTTTTTTTTACGAAGTTGAAACAAGTTGCGTTCTTTATACCTTGCGATAACGTTACGCGTTTCCGCAACTTTTGTTCGTTATTCTACTACTTGGCCCTTAACGGATTAAAGAAAGGCGATAAAGATATTTGTGGACTTGATGGACCTGGAGTAAAAAAAACCCTCGGTCAGCGAAGTTCCGCGAATCGATTGTTTCCAAACAGACAATAATTTATCGCATCCTGATAAATTGCTGCTGTTAATTAATAACGCATGGAATAATTTTTACGAGCCCTTAAACAAATTATCTTCGAAATAAATAATCGAGTGATGGAAAATAATAATACTTTGTTTTTACGAAAAGGATGAAACACGAAAAGCATGCGATCTCCGTGACTGAAATAAACAAGTTTAATTTATGTTATCCAGATTATGTTACAGATTTGCAAATTTCTCATTTACTTTATAATAAATTATTTTATGTAAATTGTAATATGCGCTGTAGTAAACGTACAGCGAGGAAGGAAGGTATTCGTACAATTTAAATGAAAAGATGAAGGGTCATTAACACGTTGAACCTGGCGTGAGCCACCGGTGTGCCACAATCTGCACTTCTATCTGACGGCGTGGGCCACCGGTGGATCACGCCGCCTGATGGTAAAGAAAAAAATGTGACCCCCGGATGATTCACGCCATTTGTGTTTCTAATTTCAATTTATAAAAGCGTAATTTAACAAAGACGTTTCTCGATGTTACGTAGCGTTTATGGATTAACTTTTGCTTCTGCATGTTTATTACTGCGAGTGACCGTAGATACGTAAGATACAATAACATGTTCTTTCACGAAGAAGTAGACCGCAACGTCTACGAAACATTGGTGCAAAATATAACGTGCACATCGATTGCTCCCATAAAGTCAATAACATCTCTTTCTATTTCTGCAATCGATCGACTGTACGAATACTTTTATCTCTCACCACGGTACATATTTCTTACAGAACTGAATAAAATGTTTCTTAGAATTGCATAACATTGACAAGTTTCAAGCGCTTACGTTTAATACCATCTAAGATTCCGTAGGACATAAATTGTCTTCGTAGAAAATCGCCACATTTCATAAGCGTATTAAACTTGTTACATAATGGCATGCTAAATCAGAATTAGCAGTGTCAACGTTAACGTCTCTTCGAAAGTTCGTAGATGCTTTGGATCATATTAATTATATATTTTTGTACGTTGTATTATCAGATATAACGTATACATTGAAATACATTTAAATATTTTCTAATTAATATACAGATATTTAGGTATTACCTTAACTCGTTAAAGATCGAGTAACGAAATAACGTGTAAAAGTTACGTAAACGCAGCGTAAAATACTTTGCGTGGAAGCTCGCTACATAAATCAGATAATACGCGAAGAGAATTTCTGTGATCTGGAAAAAAGGAAAAATAATTTATTACGCTGCTGTAGACGTTCGAGTAGCTCCGAACTTTACAGAACGAATCTTTAAGAATGAGTCAACGGGATGAAAAAATCTGGACAGGAAAAGAAACAGCGACGAGAAAGATATCGGAAGAGAGGAATATTTGGAATTCCTTTTTCGCAACAGTAAAACGAAATTAGAAAAATAAGATTTCTCTAACGTAGATTGGCTGGAAGATAAGCGAAGTGTACGTTGTTTAGCGTTTGAAAGAAATAAAATTCAATGATATAAATTGGTTGAAAAAAAAATGATAAATGAAATGTTGCGTTAATGCAACATCAATTAAATAAAACGTATTGATTGGTATCTTAGTCGTATAAAGATTTCTCTGCATAAACAAAGAGCTAAAAAAGGTCGATAGATAATAAAATTCTTGGAAATCGTAATCGCGTGATAATTTATGCAATTTTAAGCTCGACACGAAGGATCATAAGAGCGCAGTTACGAAATAACGTCCAAGACTTACAAAGTACAGGAATGTACCCTCCCATCCATATAAATTGATTAGTATGCGCAATGCAGTTGAAAACTATTCCCGCGCCGGAAGGAAAATAACATAGCGAACGTGAAACGTGATTCAGAGAAAAATGGCAATGCATTTTCGTGTTGCGTTTGCGGAGGAACCGTTTAAAATGTTGCACGCTTTTGCGATATAAACAGACAGCTAAAATTAGAGGTCTACCTCGTTATTATAGTGGCATATTCTTCTGATGGTAAAATTAATATCAAAACAAATTATAACTAATAATAATTGGATAGAGGGGCATGGGAAATACAAGGAAGCAACGTGACAAATAAACATTATTATGCAACGTATTGTTACGTAATATCGGTTAAAATTTCGTATATCGATATCACTTTTGGGGTGTGAAGCGAAAAGTTTAAAGTTGACTGAAAATTTCTGTACACAGCTGTATCTTAATAGCTTATTAAAGAAAAATTTACAGAATGCGCGTAATATGAAAAAATGCATCAGATGTACAAAGCAAAGCACACGTTGCAATATTTAGTAGGTGAGACAAATTTTTGTTTAGGTTTCACTTTTTTAATCAGCTTGATAAAACTATGAATTTGCATAAAAACCCGCATTCTATTTAGTAACGTCATTTTACTTCTAAAGATTACTATACGAAATATTAAATCACTGAAAAGACGCATACAACGGGAAATTACAAATATCGGAACAATTTTTCGATATGAAAAAGTCATTTATTAGGTATAGATACATCGTAAGAAAGAAAGAAAAAATAAATGATACAGGTTGTCTCAGTTAAATGGAATCACCTAGATATCTGTCTTATTTACGATTGTATGAAAAAGCTAAGTTAGATTAACAGAAAGTAAAATAAATAAAACCAAGTTAAACTGTTTCAAGGAGCACGTGTAATGGTGGAAATAATTTTTTCTCGAGGTCGTTTCTCCACGAGATCTCAAGCGTAGCGGTATATTTTTATATACATCTCTATATATTTTTTTTACAGCGGCGGATGTGATTTTTTATTCTCTATACAAAAGTATTAAAGGTTCTCGTGTCTGAAAATGCTTACTTCGAAAGATATCGTAACTTGGATATTGTAAAGCTCGGCGTACGAGAGACAAGGAAAGGCGCGAACACTCTTCTGTTTATGTTTTCCTGGTCTTCCATACAGTACATTTTAACGGAATTAAAATCGAAATATCTTTTAAACTGTGCGTTTCCCGACATACTTATTTTTACTACATATTTTTTCGATACTTTTGTACAGAGAATGAAAAATCACGTCAACTGGTGTAAAAAAAATATATAGCATGTATATAAGAATGTAAAAATGTATATATATATTGAAATCTCCTAAAGAAGTAAACTAGAGAAAAGATTCTTTCCATCGTTACATATGCCCCTTGAGGTAGCTTAACTTTGTCTTGAGAAGTTTCCTTATACAGTCGTAAATATATAGAAGATCTCATTTAGTTGAGATATTCTGTATATAAAATAAATATACAGGGTGTTACAGAATTGGTGGTACAAGCCGAAAGAAAGCGAATTTACATGAAGAAACAAATCGAAAGTGTAGAGTGACATTTTTTTGTCCGAGATTTTATCCTCGAGAAAATCGAGTTCGAACATTTATTTTGTTTTATTCTATTTGTTATATCGTGTGTGTGTGTGTGTGTGTGTGTATGTGTGTGCGTGTCAAGAAAACTTAAAATTAGCAATATAAAAGAGGAAAGATGCGCGAGTAAGTGAGTAATCAATTAATAATTATAGTTATTATGTACTTAATAGCTAGGATCGGTTCTGGCTAATGTGCGATTAACAAAAAATAGCTAAGTATTTTTAAATAGAACATAGTGTCAAGAATTGCCAACTAACAGAATAAGAACAAAAACAAGGAGACAAAGATCTATAGCGATATAGGAGATCGTTGGAATTTAAGCAAGCGAGATGGTTGCAGAATAAAGATCAGTGGATGTATATGCACTATTGGCATGTAGTATCATAAGGTTGAGGCGGCTAAAATAACCGTACAATGTACGACGACGTTCAACTCGCAATAGCTCAGGATGACGTAAGTTTTTCGATGGGACATTAAGTTTAAATTTCTCTATAATGTCAGGACAGGTCATTAGGCTATATGCTTTATGTACAAATGAAACATCGTATACTTTTCTCGCGTAGTTCAAAGTAGTAAGACTAATGCTGGCTAGCAATATGGTCGCAAGCGCGGCAGGTTTGTCACTTGACAATTAATTAATTAATTATCGACTGGATATAAGTAAATAATCGGTAGGAGGTTGTTCTAAATGCGAAAATAAGTGAGAAACATGCAACGAGATTGTTTCCTATAAGGCTTCATTTTCAAGAAAAAAGGGATATTAACACGCTTAGTTAAGAACTGGTCTATGATTTAGTACACGTCTATGATCTTTTTATTTTTCTCGGGAACAAAGAGTCTTAAGTCGAACATGTAGAATAAATTTTTCTCATTTCGCATCTAAAATGTCCTGCTATCGATTATTTATTTCCGTCTAGTCCGACATTAGCCATATTCAAGCGTACTTGATTTTCAGACTCGATTTTTTCGAAAATAAAGCTCCGTACGAAACAGCGTCACCCCACATTTTCGACTTAATTTTTAATATAGATTTTCCATTCTTTCAGCTTGTACCAACAGTTCGGTGACACCATGTCCAATGTAAAGTAAATATAAATAGTATAAATAAATAAATATAAATAATATATATGTATAATAAATATAAGTAAATAAATAACGTAGAGAAAAACTTACCTGATGGAGTTTTGTCGCCTGCGGACATTTTGGAGAACGCCAAAAGCGCGTCAGGGAAATTTGGTGGTGTGGCCGGGGTGTTGCATGGCGTTATCTACAAAAGAAACGTATTTTTGTAAGGATTACGTGTTTCGGTAACGCCATCGATACAGCCGTCTTATATTACGGTAGCTGCATATGTTTGTTTACGTTCCTGGAACGTTGCGTGCATGATTATTTAGGTCGAGACTAGGGCGCATGTCTGCGTGGTCATAAACATAGATTCTTCATTTAAAGATCGATACCTACAATCAACCTCTTTCGCGTGTTTCGCTACAAGGCCTAAGAGGATACAGGTTTTACATGCCGATTAGGGATAGCGTTCTACATACTCTCGCATTCTACTAAGTAAGAGTTGAATATCAATTTATAAACTGTTACGAAAGATGTTTTGTGGTTGTCTCTCCTCTCGATCGAGGATGTTTTATTCAATCTCCTTTATGTTTCGAAGTAAACATTTTCTTCGCGTTATACACGTTGGTATATTTTTTGCAAGAATTCATAAAGCTTATTTACATTTTTTAGAAAACGTTTGCGTATAACGTACAAATCAGATTCTTTTACTGGTTACGTAATTATTTATTTTGCGCGCAAGATACAAAGATCTTATGTTTTTGCTTGAACAAATTAATTATTGTTATAGGTTGGACCGTTTATTGTGAATATTGTGGATATTCGTTCCTAACCTCAATTGTATAATACACACACATATATTCATATTTTTTCTGGAAGAATTTTTGAATCTTATTTACATTCCTTTTAGAAAATGTNTTACGTATAATGTACAAATAAGACTCTTTTACTGACTACGTAATTATTTACTTTGCACGCAAGATACAAAGATTTTATGTTTTTGCCTGGACAAATTAATTATTGTTATAGATTGGACCGTTTATTGTGAATATTGTGGATATTCGTTCCTAACCTCAATTGTATAATACACACACATATATTCATATTTTTTCTGGAAAAATTCATGAAGTTTATTTACGCTCTTTAAAAAACATGTATACCAAATAGAAATTCTTGTTTTACGTCTTTTACGCAAATCAATTGATTACATATCGTTATATTTTAAATGGTTTATTAGAGACGTCATGGATACCCGTGTCTAATCTCAATTATATATAATATTTCTGTATTAGTATTATAAGAGTATCGATCTCTATACTATGCAGTTAGCAACTAACTATACTTATCATTATCTATTGATTGTTTAAGTGTCAACTCCTTAACCTGTCATTCTAAATTCATTTTCATGAAAGTCATCAAACACGATGCAGTGAGATATGACTGTTATCGCTATATCGATCAAGCTCGAAACCAATCTGAAAATGTACATAGAAATTAGGAAGATGTTTATTTGCAAACGTGCATTAAACAAAAAATTAGTATACATCATGAATAGCCGTTTTAAACACGTAATAAGTAATAAATATGGTCGAATCGGTATTTTAAGATTTATTAATGTAATGGACGATCTACTGTGCGAAATATATAAGGTGTCCTGTAGCATTTGGGAACCAAAAAAAAAAAGAAAAAAAATACAGAAGAGAAGTTTATAGAATTCAAATACAAGGAGTTCAACGTCAAATATTGAGTTCTTTCGGCAAATAGATAGGTAAAATTAGTTGAACCACTTCTATCTCTCGATAGAGAATTATTTCGACAACTTAAACTAGTAATTGGCAAACAAGGTCAAACACGTCCGTATGAATTGTTTTTCATTGTTTTCACGTGCAGAATCCACTCTGTATGCTTATATATAAATAATATAAATATCTTGCAACTTCAATCAATTTAAACGGAAAGTTCGTTTCTTTTTTACGGTCAAACCGAAGGACGTGCCTTCCCCTTTACGTGTATCGTTTTCAATCGATGTATGCGCCATTCCTTTCGATGACTTTTCGCCACCTTCGCGGTAGCTTCGTTATTCCATCGGCGTAGAATTGCTTGGTCTTCCGAGAAAAAGAAACGTTCCACTCCGTTTTTCCAGCCTTCCAAAGAAGACAAGTTCTCATTGTTGAGGTAGTTTCGCAACGAGCGGAATAAGTGATAGCCTGAGCTTGTAAGATCGGAAGAATATGGTAAATGGGGTACAACTAGCTGTCCAAGTTGCACCAACTTTTATCGTATGACGATTGACACGTGTGACATTGCGTTGCGTTAGTGAGCCATGTTTGAACTTGTGCCAGGTCAACGAGAAACAAGTACTTCCAAAAATGTTTGTTTTACACTCTGGCCGGTTGTTGTCTGTTAATTAATCAACGATTAAGGTTGGACCAATTAAATCGAGGCTAATAGTTATTGTTTAAACTCCGATCTATCTTGCTACGAAAAAAGGAATGAATTTTCTGTTCAACCCAATTTAAACTGAGATATAACACACGATACGGGTATATTCATCGAAAGAGTATATCTGCCTATGCTATAAAGATAGAATAACTATACCTAAGATAAGAAAATGTATACTAAGGAAATCAATTCGCTGTGCCAAAAAATAGACTATTATTGTAATAGACGTGAAGTCTTATACGTAATAAATATTATTATTATTATTATTATTATTATATACGGTAGAGCTTGCCTTGTCCGATCTAACAGGGGAGGGAAACTGTTCGAATAATAGAACAATCACTTTTCCTATGCGAAATCTCATTGATTCGAATACAGATCGAGATCAATTGACAGACTCTTGAAATATTTATGGGTCCCGTATCCCCGTGGTTGCAAAGTCACATGATTCTTTTAACGCAGGTATAACTGCGTAGAGTTACATTCACTTTGTACTTTGAACCATCGAAGCTCTTTTTTGAATGCCACGAATGCTTCGGCATGAGATGGTACCTCTTCGTCACCACTTTCGTTTGCTGTCTCCTGCGTTCGTATAAAATCGTCATTATTGTCGCGTTTATCGCGATGAAACCGTTTCGTCGCGTCGCTATATTTAAGATTTTTCTACGGTTGCCAGTGTCCGGGAAATCTACGCGCCCTAAATAATTTTCAATATCGTGCTTCTATTTTTCAACGTCACGCGTTTCTGTTAATTCTGTCGCACTTACGCCAGTTTTTTCTAGTTTTTCAATGACGTCGTCCTATTTCCTCTCGATATTTGAATAGAACGCTATTAATTTCATTCTAAATTCTCACAATTCGAATTCGCTCGATCGAACGAAGAAAAGGAAGGAAAAGATATGTATATATCTGACACGGAAAAAGGCATCCATTACTGGGAAATGTTACATGTTCGAATAACAGAGCGTTTGGATATCAGGGTATTTGGATATTAGGATATTCGGTTACTTTCACGGAATACTTTCGTGAGCCTGTGCGCGTGTCTATAAAATTAATACACGCGATGTCTCATAGCTACGGAACCGCATTTTCTATTTCATTCGTCGAATTTGTTTGGTCAACGTAACTATTTACTGGCAAGGAGAGGCTTTATTATGGAGAAGTTACGCTCGTTTCCTATTTGTATTTTGGAAATACGGAACAAGACGTCGGTTTCTCCTATAAAGCTAAAAATATCGAACGAACGTTTTACGTAAGCCGCAACGAAGCGGTACATGCGTCTATGGTAGGCGGTTGAAAAGAGAACGACAAAAGTAGCTTTCTGCGAGTGAGAACTCGTCGGTTGTTAAGGTCATCGAACCTTCGGCTCCTGAATGTGATGTCAGTGTACCAGGTGGACAGAACGCAACAATATGAGATGCACACGTGTTCCTACACTGTTCACTGACTGATTACATAAATAAATAGGAAGACGCGTGACAAGATTCTCAATAATTTCCCAACGTCTTCCTTTTTTTCTTTGCTTAGGTTTCAGCTTTGCTCGAGCAATTAGCGTATATCGAAACAGATAACGTAATAACGAATGGCAAACGAAAGTAATAACGAATATTTGAAAAATATTGTAAACACATTTTGATGTATATAGCAAACTACATAAACACGTGTATCATAAATTCCATAATTTTATTCGATCAGCTCCAATGTCAATTCTCCGATGTTGTATGATATTTGAATATTTGAATTGATTGGAATAATCGAGTACAACGAGTTGGAACAAGTTATAAGGAAAACCTAAATGATATCACAACCACCGATAAAAAAAGCGAATGGTCAAATTTTAGCTTAATTAGATAAACTGCTAAAATATTTTCAAAACACATGCTCCTATGTTTATATATTCACGTAACGATATAATTTGTCCTCTACAATACGTACAGCAATACTTAAGTAATAAACATTTTATCGACACTCTATTTAACGCACGATGATGATCGAGGAATTTCCCTACTCCTTTCTTTCTTCTCTTCGATACTGTTCGATGTAAGGATATTAATATAAGACAACAAAAATGCTAATAATTAGTTTCTCGAACGTGTGCAGTTAATAACGATGCAATTTATAATTGACTGCCACGATCTCATAATGAACAACATACACCACCGCTTAAAAGTATTGTTTATTTTTGACCGGACATATTTCAGTTACAAAACTACAATCAAATCAAGTTGCGATGATTTTCTTCTCCGTAACCATCACACTTACGAATAATAATATATTACAAATCGATTGAATTAATTTGTAATATATTATGAATTGATTTTCGAAAGTCAATATCAAGTAAGAAGTTGGCGTTTGTAATTGTCATACCCTAGAGAACTATCTTATTAGTCGACAAGCTTTTTATCTTTAAATTATTTAATTTTTAATCACGAGACAGAATAGGAAGAGTCTTCTAAGCTGATAGAGAAACTTTCGTTGTTAATACGACCAGTGGCATTTGAATAGGAAATGTACAGTGCATCAGAAAAGTATTCGTACATTTACTATGGAAAATTTTCATGCGCATATTGTACGTGTTATATAAAACATTTTAATATTTCATCAGAGTTATAACGAGATGCAGCTGTCAATATCATACAGAATTTAATCTGAAAATTAAATTAACTTCTATATGCGCATATAGAAGTTGTAACATATTAACTGCGAACTTATATTTAAAAAAGAATTAGTATGCAGTATGAACAGTCACTTTAAAACATATAATAAGTGTTAACGATGGTTTCGCTAAATGCTGAGACTTGTTGATATTGCGCATGATTGTCTGTTTAAATATTTTTGTGATCTCTGCAATATATATACTTAAAAAAAATACTTTTATACTATACTTAAATATATAACTATTAAATATATTGTAATTTCTATATATATTTTCAAAATTATTTAAAATTTTGTCAATGTAATAGCGATAATTGGATGTCATTACAGTGTTAATTAAATTTCCAAATGTTTCCAATAACACACGTAATATGATTACAAAAGATGTCGACAAAGCGACTTGACACGATTAATCTACTGCGTCGATGATTGTTCTAGACATACGTATGACAAATATTTCCAAGTAGAATCATATATACCTTTTTAATTCGTTAATCGAGTGTAACGTATGATAAATATTAAAACATATCGCTACAACTTTTTTCGAACTGTAAAGTAAGTGTAAGTGTTGCTTCTAACGAATAATTTATCAGTAATACATCGTTAATTTGTTCAGTTTCGTACAATTCACATAAATTACCATAAATCTGCCAAAGTGTTCGTATACGTTTAACATATAATTTAGATCTATATCTCAATTCGATGAAAAGATAGCAAGTGTTGCTTCTAATTACTCATTCGTCACAGATTTCTTCAGTTTCTTAAAATCCGCACACGGTTACTGCGAATCTACCAAGTGTTCGAATACGTTTAACATGTCATTTAGATTTATATCCTCGTTCTGTAAGAAGATAGTTAGCGATGCTTCTGACTACTAATTCACCTTTCATTTCTTAAGTTCGGTGTAATTCACATAGTTGGCCACTACGTATTTACCAAAGTGTCGCTTATACTTAAACTGATCGATGGCGTATATCGTGAGAAAGAAGACGAAATAAAGATGATCCGAGAAACGCAGAATTTCGCCCTTAGATTTGAACGTTTCCGTTGGTCCAGTGTTGGGCCGAGATTTGGCACACGGCTTATCGGAATGCCGCCGACCGAGAATAGTAACACACCTAGCGACTGTCTGCTTGCAGTGGTTCTCTGTTTTTCATACCGTTTTCAAACTTGCCAACTGAAATTCGCAGTGGAAAAGAACGTCTCTCGCGCGGTGGCTATAGTTTCACGGGGAAGTTTCAGCTGTGGTCACGCTACCTGACGATTATGATCGATAAGTCACTGCGTTGACAAGCTTGACCCATTGATTTCGTCGACAAAATATCAAGCGTAGAATATAATTGAAATGGAATATGATAATTACAGACGATAGGACTTGAATTATGTACCACTCATTTTTGCTCTGTTTTTATTTCACCGATTAAATATGTTAACGTAGTTTTGCCGTAATAATATACATATTAAAACGGAGTGGAGACCAGTACTGACGGTAAAAATCAGGTGGAGGTGATTTCGAACGAGGAGATAAGTTGAAATTATGGAATAAGCATTTTTCATTCGAGGCTCCGTTTTCGAGAAAATCGTGCTTGTATCGGAAATTTGTGTATACGTTTCAAGTATATTTGAAGCTGGCTACTTCCAGACTGCAAGCAATTCTACGTATAAAAATGAGTCGAAAATGTAGAATAAAATTTCTTCATAGGATGCTTCGTTTCTGACAAAATGAGATTTGAAAATTAATCTTTTCTTTCTTTTTTCGAAAATGATGCTTTACACTGATACATTTTATTCTACATTTTTCACTCATTTTTGCATATAGAATAACCTTCTGTTGGTTGTTTACTCCCAATTTTACCCAATTTTTAATTAGCCAAATCCACATATGTTAGACAAATTTTCCAATTCGATTTTGTCTGTAAGGAAGCTTCAAATGAAAAATATTTGTTGCATATCTTCGACTTGTTTTTTCATGTAGAATCGCCCTCACGCTGTGTAATATAATTTTTATATGATTCTTGAATCCTTTATTAGGATATTATTACATGAAATAGATATTGGCACCATGTATTATATGTAACTGCATGAATTTGTAAAAATGAATTTATAAAACTGAACATATCAAGTTCTATTATATTATTTTACTGTCATCTACGATCTTTTTTCATTGTATTCTTTAATAACGAGTGCTTTCAGGCGGCAAGCAGGGTTTTTCGTTACCTTTTATTTGAAATAAAAAGTAACCACAACAAATAAAAAATAAAACAAGTAACCACTGCAAATAAAGCAACAAACAAGTTTATTTCAAAATAAGAACGAATGCAAATATAAATTCCAATGTCTTACTTGAAAAATAAATTATTTCCAAACGATAACTCCAAATAATAACGTAAAATAAGAAACGGGAGTTTTTCCTATACGTAAAAGACATACCAATTATTATAAATTCGCTCTTAATACAACTCGAACATTTCACCAGATGATCGAGTCACATCGCCATTAAATAATAGTAACGAAACAGTCGTTCAACTGGACCTCATAATGAGAGACGAGTACTTGTTAACGAAATCAATCATGTTTGAAACGTTACACAATATGCTCGTCGTATTAAGTGTGCGTTTTGGGATGAATATTCCATGACACGATAGAAAGAAAATTATTTTCTCGGTAAAGACAAATAACAAATATCTGAATGTCAAATAAAATAAGAAGATAATAAAATAATAAAATAACTTGGTCTTCAGATACATCGTTACTTAAATAGCATCGTCTACGGTGCAGAACATCATAAAGTAGCAGAGCAAGAAGCAAATAAAGCCAAAATTTTATTAGGACAATTATTTGAATAAAAATTTATTTCGATAATACTCAGCCCTGCCATCAAGTATATGCCGATGTAATGTATTTTATCTAATTGTAAGTCACTTAAGCGAACATGCGTATCACTGTGCTTTACCGTCTTTCCTAGGAATTGGTAACGTACGATACTCTGCATTCGAAATATGTACCGCGAACGTTGAACCCGCTTGTAAACATGTCGCTGTATCTTAAACCCTGTCTTTACAAATAAATTCCCGCGATCTTACCGGATTTCTCTAACTGCTTATCTATTGTATTTATAACAATACGCAATTCACAATCCTGTGTACATACATTATAATAATGCTTCAAGTTACATTGAACTATTTATCTTGAAACATCGATAAGTAAAAGTATCGATGCTTATCTATAAATCAGAGTGATAAAATTCTCTCTATATTTGATTCATTTCTCGCATATTAGTTGCGAAATTAAACGGAAACGGATGACATTTTATATTTTATATGTAGTTATGAAATATAAATATAAAATAAAATAAAATATATTGGGTTGGTAACTAAGTGATTGCGGATTTTGTCATTAGGTGGTAATGCAAAAATCTGCGATCACTTAATTGCCAACCCAATAAATAGCATGGTAAGTAATTTATCGTACCATCCGTACATTTCAATGTTTAAATGGATATGGATATAAATGTAATATAAGTCTAATAATACTTCAGCAGTCTATAAAATATACACGAAGAAAATCGTAATATTACTCGGATATTCGAGCTGATTTTCTTCTTCGGTCGCGCTTCCCTCCCTCTCTCCCATGGAAAAATAATAAATTATAAATAATAAATAAATCTGTCGTCTTACAATCTTATTTATTTTGATTATTTACAGATAAAATGATGTTCCGCTTTATCAATATGTATCTTGCAGCAGGATATTATGTATTCTTTCGAATATCGATAAAGTATTTGCGTAGTCTGTTGAAGCGTTGAAAACTAGATATTTTATGAAATATAACTTGCATATGTTTGCTACCTTACACCGTGTTATCTACGAAGATTAAGCAATTCGCATTTATTTACTTTCGTGGGAAGTTTCAAACAACCAATTAGTTATTTTCGGAAATAAAATATACACAATAAATAAAGATAAACTTATCTAAAGAAAAATTACATCGCTCGCAATATTCATCTATTTTGTAGCCTACGTCTATATATTTACAGAGGACTTATAGACTTCGAAATACAATTAAAAAGCTCTGGAGTAGATAACTTCTGAACGTGTTATCGTTTAGCGAAGAAAAACAAACTGTCGTAAAAGCGAAGTGAAACTTCTGTGTACCGTTCGTCATTTCAGAATTCTAGCTCAACATAACCTCAACGCGATGACCTCTTAATTCGAAGGTTAGGAGATGCCCGGGAAATTCTCGTGGAACGTTACAAAATCAACTTTGTCGTCAACAGCTACGAAACTTCTTCCATTAAACATGGAAAATAATACGGTCTCTTTATATCGAATTCACTGTAACTTCGTTTAGATTTAGGTTAAGATCAAGTATTTTCCCGCCATTTTTTAGGATTTCAAGATCAGTTAGTGGGTTAGTCCGTAAGCTCGTAAGTTATAGAGTAGCGTCCTTTCTTCGGATATATCTTTTTATTATTTTTTAGGATGGAGACTTATTCGATTTACAAGTATCCAGACACTTCGATCGTTTTATCCTAACGGTATGTGAATCTGGTCGAACTATAGAAATTAATGACGAATTATTAATTAGAAGCAACGCTTACCATCTTCTTATAGAGAATCATCAGAATGTAAATCTGTATCACGCATTAAAAAGCAATAATTTTATTTTAGTATTTATATAATATATGTAAAAAAATAATTATATATTATATAATGATTCATAATGATACATTCGCTGTTTGAACATCACTGATCGTTTTAGCATTAAAGCATTTTTATCGTTTAGTTTAGAAGATCTTTCTCAACCTGTCTTATAATCCAAGGATTGAAAAATCTGAAGATAAAGAGTTTGCGAAGTAATAAAATAGTTTTGTAAGATATGACAATTACAAATGTCAGTTTTGTTATTGCATATTGACTTTCGAAGATCGATTGAATCAACTTATAATGTACGTAATATTATGGTACTATTATGTTACGTAGCAGGAACAAAATCGAGGTCGGAACATTTGTCGATGACAGAGATGGAGCGTTGGCCTCAAGGTATTGTCCGATATATCGGGTCATCCGATAAGTAATGCGGCTTTTCTTAGAGTTAGTTCAAAACAATGGAAGTTGTTACTGTCGGAGTTTTAAAGAATTAGAATAGATAACTTTACACGAAGAGATAGTGAATTATAAAAACACGAGGAAATTTATCACTGGTCGATTATCAACAGGTAACTGTTTATTTTCCTTCTGATAACACGAAAACTAACGATCGCATTACTTAATATAAATATATGGTGGACTTAACAGAACCAAACAGGGAAGGCTATATAAATTAGACATACTGCCAATAGTCTGCAGCAGATGCCGAAACACGTTTGGCTGGAAGGCATGAATTTAGTATATTAGGGGAAAAGGAGGAAAGAAGAAAAATAAATGATGCAGAGGCATGCCAGTTATGTAAAGGAAAGAAACCTTGAAGCATTTTATATCAGCATGTTCTCGGTACCAACAATATGGTATGCAAGGAGAGAAAAAAGCAGACACTTGGTTCCACGTACTAATCACTGAGACCGGAGAAGGGGCTAAAAACATCTTCAATTACGTGCAATCCACCACGAAGACAAGAAGACTGTACTTAGATGAATAATAAACTATCTTTTTATATATAAATATAGATGTAAATACAGCTACATTTATATTAACTCATCTTAGTAATGCAGATTAAAAAAAAGTAAAATCAGATTAAAAGAACAAATTACCTTGTTGACAAAGTGATTTCCAGTATAATAATATTTTAATATAATTTTTTATAATTCACTATTTTTCCCTATTAAGTCTCCGATTTCAATTTTGTAAAACTTCAATAGTAGCAGCCACCACTTTTCAACTGAACTCTTGGAAAAACCGCATTACTTATGGTATCACTTAATATGTATTTGTCAAATGTCCAGCTGGACAAATTGTAAAGTACAAATTAAATAATAATAACAATAAACTCAATACGTTGCTGTACTCTATACACTTGGATAGACACATACATACTAATTATTAAACAAAAGTAAGTAGTATAGCACAATAAAATGCAAATATAATATAGTAACTAAGAGTTCAATAAGTTGATAAGAACTTATTATATAGGAAAGTAATATAGCGTAAGAAACTAAATATGAATACAAGAATCTCCTTGTAATAGACGATGAGTAAGTAAAGTATGAATAAAATATTTTTTTTATTATTACAGCATATTATTTAGATGTAGTGATTATGTAAAGAACGAAATCGTCGTCTAGTTTCGTAATTAAAAATATGTCTTGCCACAAGTAAGCAAGTATCTGAATACTTTTGAGTAATCTTATGAGCGTATATGTGTAACATGTTATTCTGCAATCATCGAAGTGCGCTTTGATGTCGTATATTTCATTTGATTAATTAATCGAATTCTATCTCACTATTCGTTTAAAAAGAAATTTTGACAAATTTAAAATTATACATTTATTTCGTGGTTCAACTTTCAAAGTTACGGTATTTTCTTTTCAGCTTCTATCGCTTTGAGGTTTCGCAATATAATTGGCAAAAATAATGACGCAAAACGAATTTCCGATCTTTCCATATTAATCGTTTCATATTATTCCGCGGCCTGTTTATGACCTAACGATACCAATCGACGGTTTAAAAGAATACCAAATGGGTACCTTCTACATTTAGCAAAAAGAGCCAGACAGAAAATGAACTGCAAAGTGCGGAAACCGAAGGCAGAGAAATTAACGCGGAGGAACCCGTTCTGCTGAATCAACGTGCTCACGCCACGTAACTTTACGAGTCTTTTAATTAAGTCAAATAGTTCGTTACTGTGCAAATGTCTGGAAACAGACTGTGAAATTAATACGATTTCTCATCGGCGAATGAATCGACTTCAACGATTACATTAAACAAGGCACCATACGGGATCTGATTCGAGCAAATGGATAGGATAGGTGTTTAGTAACACGGCAACAGTATTACAATCGATAAACTTACCACGTTTGCATTGCGTGCTTCGTTTGAGTAACTAATTAAGCTTCGGGACGTATGTGTACTCACGTCCGACTATATACATACTTCTATTATATTTGGTTCGGGTATTTGATGAATGATCGTAATGCGTATATATATATATATATATATATATATATACAGTGTATGTAATAATATAATGTAATATTTTGATAATAATAATATAATGTGTAAATGTATACCATAGTATATATATACACTATATACATAATAATATAATGTAATACTGTGATAATAATAATACAATCTGTATATATATCATAGTTACCTTCTTATACATGTATAAGGAATTATATATATAAGAAAATAACTATGGTACTATTACGCCTAGATACTATAAAATAATGTAATGTTTTTGTACAGGATGATCCAAGAAGAATTAGTTTAGAATCTTATTATTTTATATTCCTAAGGAATCCTATTATTATATATTAAAATTTACTTGAGCATTTAAAACATTATTTTTGAAGATACGAAAGAAACTTATTAACGAAAATTGTTCAGTATAGGGGGGGGGGGGGCTATAATATTTTTTGGGAAAGGTTGTAATAATTTTCTTGTAGCTGAAGGAACAGCTGTGGAAATACTATATCTTGGCAAAAAGTACATCGATAAGCAAATTACAATGGGGCGTATAATTCTATTTTTTCTTTTAAAAGAGATTTGCGTATTCTTCTTGCGTTTCGATATTAAAAACGTAGAATGTAATTAATCATAACAACCATCTTGTGCCAAACTGTTTGAAATAAAATACTTTGCAAAGACTTCATACTTGGACTAAATCACTCCTTAATGATAATTTGAAGGAGAGAAGATAAAAAAATTTTCATTTTAACGATATGTTAAAATTCATAAAAAAAATAAATTATGCAACAACGTTGATTTAATCCAATTACGCGCTATATATTCCTACACTGTATCATTAATGGCTTTGTAGTTGATGTAACATGAAATACTAATGAAAAATAAATCGACCCATATATGTATATTTTTAAATGCTCATACTTCGTTCGTTATTGTATAAAATATACATATTTTCCAGTTTATAGTACGATTCAACATATTTATTTCACTTTGCTTATAAGCAAACTAAATTCATGAAACATTCTCCTATGAAAATTATATTTTACATCAAAATTATATTTTACAATGAAAGTATGATCTTTATCCTTCTTGATCATAAATTATTATAATCTTAGATTCATGTTTATTAAACACCTTCTATGTATTGTTTTTATGATTAGTAAACAGCGAAACTTTATGTAACTTAGCGCACTTTTATGAATATAGTTAAAGAAATGGAAGAAGCTGAGATTTTACAGCCAGCACTATACTTTAGATATCTTACATAAAGGCCGCAGATAAAAAGGCGAGTAGTCATATTTCTCAACTTTTACAGAATATCAACTTTATAGTTCGATATATCGTCAACCGATCTTATATCTTTTTATTCGATTTTCAGATACGTGTATGCAGAGTAATGTTAATTAAATAGAACTGGCGTCATAACTACACTGCAAATTTATGTATTTATGTATTTATTAAACCTTTAATTTAATAGAGATAAAAATAAAAATTAATAGCGAATGAATCTTTTAAGAAACTTAAAGCATTCGATGTGCGAACCACAGTGTTGCCCTGTTGACAAATAAAATTAACATCTTCGCTTCCTTTTGTTAATGCTAGCAAAACCATTTACGTACACGCGTGTTCCTTTTCTAGGATCCCTGAAAAGGTATCACACACTCAAACTTGTCATTAGGCTGAAATAATTATAAGATTTTACCTAAAAAAATATAGCTTTGGCTTTATGCAAATTTCGGTCATTGTATATACAGGTGAAATAGAAAGCAAACAGCGTATACTACGTTAATGTCCCATATACGCGAAAAAATCAGGCCAGATACACCAAAGAACGAGCAGTGGTCAAACACAGAAAAGACAATCAACGAGAAGCAAATATGAGAATCGACAAAATTAAGGGATGCGCGAAACTAAGGGCATTTTGTCTAGAAGAATAGTATCAGCAACAATGTTAACTCAAATTGGAACCAAAGAAACCTCTGAGAATAAGATAGTATAAGACTGAGAATTAAGACACTAGAATTTTAAGTCATTTTAAGTAATTTTAAGTCTGAAATACACTCTGCTCTAGTTCTATCTATTGTCTTGTTATCATTCATGCTATACTGTATTATATTATTCCGCGTGTTATATTATATATCATATTACATTACATATATATATTACATTACACGTTGCTGCGTTCTATTCCATTAGTTCACCGGTTCTTAACGCTTTACCGACCGATAGCCGATTAATCGGCTGTTTGTCGCCGACGCTTATCGACCGTTAGCCAATTAATCGGCTTTTCGTCGCCGACAATCTTTCTCATTATTTGAGCAGTAATTTGTTATTTAGTACTAAGATACCATGCTCAGTTGCGTCAGTTACGTTGCTTTGTAAGCTCCCACAGTTTTATACCAATTTGACAAACTTACCGTTCGCGATGAACGAAAAGAATGGTATTCTTGAAATATGGAAAGTCTAAACCGAAACAGAGCCGGCGCCAGAGAGAATCTGCGCCTAAGCTGTCGTTTGGACGTGCGTATGCTGTTGAACCGCTAGCGATCAGTAAAGTGTTAACCGTTTACGGACTCCCTTTAAATTCTTCGCTATCGCGGCCCCCATGACTCAACTGAACACTGAAATCCGTAATGTGGCAAATATGTAGAATTGGAACACTCGTAAACTGCTCGTCAACAACCTTCAAATTTGCAGAGAAGAGATCCGTTATGTATAAATACGCGTATTAAATATTTTTTATTCCCATAGTGGGGACCTAGCGGACCCACGGAGGTCTGCAGACCACAGATTAAAAACCGCTGACCTAGTTCGTAAGATAGACGTTACACCGGTACAATAGTAACATAGTATTGGTTTATAGCTGAAAAATCAAAATTACATCAAGTGTGTACGTTTGTAACAGATATTGCGCTAGGCTTTACGTCTCGCAACAATAAACAAATAATAATACTAATAATATGCGGTAATGCATAAATTATTCGAAATAATAATACTAGTAATAATATGTAGAAATATATAAAATATTCGAAATGTAACATACCTTATAATATTTAGTGAATGAAACGAAGCTCTATTTCAGTTTTGGATTTTTAGTTGTGTTCATAAAAGTATGAATTCGTGTAGGTACTCATCCGCCGTCTACTAATAGCTACACTAATATTATCGGTTTCTTTAGAAAACACGGAGGATTTATCACCGATCCACGAAGGCTACACTAACTATTCCATGTTAAAATACTTCTCCTTAACTATCAAGTGCCACGAAGGCCGAAAAATTAATAGAAATAAATTTATCGTATTTATCGCGTATAATTTTCACATATTTTTGCACGCTATGCACATTCTTACATGTACGTTAAAATTATCCACCGATGTACAAACATCAGCAGGCTACTGATTAGATATCGATGAATAATAATAAATAATAATAAATAATACATAAGAAGAAATATCATATCTTATTAATGGAATCGAAGGTATAACAGGCTCGTTGAATCGGATCAATGAAACGACGCGCAGCGACGAAAGCGATGAAAACAACCGAATCGAAAGTTTGTGTTTCTCTTATCAGAAACGTTACGCAATATGCTCCGATACGATAGAAAATCTTCCGCTCCTTTTTCCTCTTCTGTGACTGATAAGAAAATCGTGCATCATAATAAAGCTTCTTTTAGACAGGAAGCAATCGATCAAAGTTCGACGAAGGTTTGGAAATGAGTAAAGAAGATTTTATGTAACGGGTAACTTCAAACCATATTTCGAAAATAAATCGTTCATCCTCTCACCCTGCGATCCTCGATTTTCTATCATTCTTTCTACGTTTCTTTCTTTCTTTTTTCTTTTTTCAAAATTTTAAGGAAATATTTATAGACAAAATCGAACCAAAGAATTTTTTTTTATTATTTAATATGTACTATACAATTTGTCCAACTGGACATATGGTAAATAAACCGAAAAAGACACACACTGATAAGAAATTTTGTTCGTATTTTGTCGAAGCTTGAGACGTGCTTAACGTTAGAGAAAACGATTGTGTCGAGAATGATGGAAAGACGCGAAAGAATGCGAAGCTACGCTGCATCTTATAATTAAAAAACGGCTGGAAAATTCTCAATTCTCGTGCGGGTACGAGCTACAAAATACGACGTGGCAGAATTTGATTAGACACACGCATTTTCGTCGCAATTTTGCTTTTTTTTCGTTGTATGTCGGATCCGACTTTTGCGTAACAGCTAGACCGCAGATTTTTAAGTATTTATAAAAAATTTGAAAGTTGCACAGAATGATCTTTAATATTGATAGATGAGCTATGACAACTTGCTACGGAGCTCGTACTTTATTAATTGTATTTTCAAAAAAGTAGATTTGTATAAATGCCAGAAATCTGGTAACATTTTTAGCGTTATAATTATACTGGTTTTACAATGTTGAAACAAGAATAAACTAGTTCCCTTTTTTCAGGAAGAAATTAATAAATTATTGATTCAAACGTGCCATGACTTCAAACTTGGTTCAAGCTTGAACACCTTTTGGAGTATTGCAACACCTAGCGTAAAATTTTCATGTGAATATGTATTAGATTGCCCGAAAAGTGTCTTTCTTTTACAGACACGTCTTTTACAACAACGCATCTTAATACAAACATGAAACCTAATCTGTCGAACGTTGTAATCTTTATCTTGATAGAACAAAATGGATCATACGTAATTCGATAAAATAATATAAAACGGAAAATGTAACGGATAATGTAATGTATGTTCGGACAACCTAATATATTACGCACGTTACACGAAACTTTGCGAAATTTCAATAGCAGTGTAACGAAACACGATTATCGCTATTACAATAGCAAGATTTGAGACCAGTGCGAAAATGTATTGAGAAGTTGCATTTATCGCGGACATACGCTTAATGAAAAATTAATACACAGCATGGGTAGTAGCGTGAAACGTACAATTAATGCTAAAGATAGTCTCACTGTTGTGGCTTATTAATATAGCGAATAATTAAATAATCGTTGAAATTCTTTGACAATCTTTATCCTACGATAAATACATTTCTAACTTCTGTACACACATTCGGACCCCTTTCAAATTTTCCGTTTCAAGTTATATAAGACGTTAGAAAATAAAATTTTCATCTATCCGATGAGCGCCTTGAAATGTAACATAATTCATTCAAAGCGATTTGCTTAATAATACCAATGGATAACTGAAGTAGACTCAACCTGTATTACGTATACGTAGAAACAAGAAGTTTCTACGAATATTCGAATACTTTTGTAAATAAATAATTTGGTAAATAATTTCCTAAAGTATATCGTCTTTTCTATAATGCTTTACTGTTGTTGGCTAAAGTATATGGTTTCAAATTATAGATATCGAAGTTATAATTTGATACACACAGGAGTCTCTCGAATAACACGCTATTCTTACATTTCTTACGAATTCGCTGTACGACGGTTCGAGAATCGGAGAAATTGGAGAAATCCGCGCGAAAAGAAACTTAATGGGAATTTTCAACCGTCGTTCGACGTTTCCTAGACAAGTGAAGCTACCTCAGATTCGCGCATGGAATTTTGCAACATTGAAATTTTGTAATATTCCACTTTATAATCCGTTTTTAGTCCGTGAAATCGTATTGACTCTTTCGCGTTCGAAAATTTGCTCGCTGTAAGAGTAGAAAATGCCAACTTCAAGCTTTTCGGATAAAAGTCCGGTGACATTTTTTGTAACTAACATGAATAACGTTAATATGTAATATTTCATTATCATTATCGATTGTTCTAATAAAAGTATATTAATTATAAGAAATACATACTTTTATTAATTATTACAATCTAGTTGGCATTTCTCAATTAATTCTACGTTTCGTTTAACACGTTTCGCGTGATACGTCAAATCCGTTTTTTTTTTCGGAATTTAACTACCGGTGTTGTGCGGTACCTGATACCTGTAAAAATGTTTCGCATGCTACTTTAAAATTTTGTAAGATAATGAAAATGTTGAAAATCGTGTTCTACGGTACGCGAAATTACTAGACGATAGAAAGATCGAGAATTTTTGTCCACTTACGTATTCCAATAAAACTATGTTTAGGCGTGGCAACATGAATGCCGTATTGATAACTTATCATTGCACGATGTTACAAACGAGTACGTATAATCATCAACGTCGACGATCACCGAAGATTTCCTCGTGTCGGCTAAATTAATCGAAGAAGAAAGTTTTCAGTGTTCGAGTTGTACGTATTACAAACGAATGGAAGAGTCGTAGAAGATCGTATATGTTGGATGCGAAGGAAGAATTTCTCAAGGAAAATCCAACCAGTGCAAACTTTGACCATAAACGACGAACAATAATATTACATCGTCTTGGAATAATTTAAATTGGCCAATCTAGATTTATATACATTATAAAGTTTCCTTAAGTTAGAAAAATTTACCAAATGTCCAGTTGGACAAATTGTAAAGTATAAATTAAATAATAAAAAAAAAAATTATAAAGTCTCGTTTAATTCAAGTTTCGTATATCTTTATACAAAGATTTCCTTCGTTGTTTTATTTATTTATCCTATGTCGCATCAGCTTTTAAGTTACAAGCCTTTGGTTACAAATAAGCATTATCGATACGATCGTTTATTGTTACAACAATAATCGTTTAAACTGAAGCTATCAGCCACAGCTGTTACGTTGCATTGCGATACAGACTATAAAGTAAGGATGTACGCCAATAACTTTTGCGATCACTGTATGTACATACACAGCTAACGATTATATACGAGTTATATAAATCGCTTCGGTGAAACATTATCAAACGCAACGCGTCTGTTCCGATGATTCACTATGGATGAAAGAGTAGCACCGTGACCAGGCAACTATGTATCAGCGAATCTGTTGAGAGAAATTCGCGTGGTAGCAAAGAACGAAATCCCTTACGTGTAAAGGTTATTTTCGTCCGTATCATTCTACGGTGAAAACACGATGTTCCTTTTTGCCCGTTTCACTATGCTTTTGTACAGAATACGAACGTAACGATGATGTTGCACTGTTGCACTCGCTGGAAATACACTCGTTGCTGATTTTGTTGGCGAGGATATCGCTCCGTTTACCTTAATCCTCCTCTTTTTTCTCTTTTTTTTTTTTTGTACTCGAAAACGTTTATCGAAAAATGTCGTCGTGCAATCAGCGACGAAAAGATATGTTTGAAATGTTTATTAAAAACGGTTAATCTTCATAGCTATCGCTAGATCTCAACAGAAATTTTTCGACAAATCAAATGATTAAAAAATAGTAATTTTTTTATCGTTCCATCGTTTTAAATATCAACTTTTAAGCATTCCGATCACGAATAACCACCGTAGATGGTCAACATTTATTTTTATTTACTTATTGTCGCATCGATTAATAGTCATTAGCGATCGTTAATTAAAACTAATTTACGTAGTTTGGTAGGATAATTACCTTCGCGTACTTGTAATTTTCTTACGTCTTTAGGTAAAGCAGCATCACAGTACACAGCTATATTATTATTACTACAATAGTTATATAGTTATCGAAATACAGTTATACAGGTAGAAAGAATATAATTAAAAGTAAGTTTAATAAGAATAAGTTTCAGTATATGAATCATGTAAATCAATCTTATTTTATAGCTGGTAGGCAAAGATTAATAAAATTACAGTTACATAGTTATAGTAATTGCTTTTGGTTACGAATAACTATTATTCACGATGAGAACCTTTTGTGGTTATTAGTAACCGTTATCGATGACAGAACTTTTTCTGGCTACTAATATCTAACCATTATCGATAATGGAATTTCTTTTGGTTACGAATAACCATCATAGATAACAAAATTGTGTTCTTTTTTTTGTTACCGATAATTACTCTCGACGAAAATAATCGTTTAAACTAACATACTGATTCTTATATTACAATTTCTGTTAAATTTGATTTATTATCGTTATCATCGCTGTGTCAGATTATTTCACACGTGTATTGCGATAAACTAAACGTCATTCTTAAAGACATTGAGGATGGGCTGCTATCCGTAGCCATTCTATATATAATATTATATTATATTATATTAAATATCTTTAGGAATACGTATAATGACATATTGATGCTAAAAACGAGAAGAAAGAAAAATTCATTTCTCCAGGCAATGGGATTGCAAAAAAAAATATATATAATTATAATTATATGCATGTAAATAAAAAAATTATAATTATAATTTTTTATAATATATTTAATAATGGAAAATTCTCTTTTATCATATTTCTTTAAAACATGGGAATTATAGCTCCTATTCGGACGTGGGATTTGTCGTTTAGATAAATCCTTAATGCAAACTATGGTTTCTGAAGAGGAAAAAGAAATATACATATTTAACATATAACATTTCTACGTATAATATAATACATATATATTTCTATACATATAATATATCAAATCTTTATTTTCAGAACTGTCATTGTTGTTATTATTACAATTTACAAATGTTCATTTACAGAATTATCGTAATAATTTTCAAAATTGTTATTTATGGAATTATAAACATAATTGTCGTTATTTGCAGAAATTTAATTCCAATGGCAAGACTTTATAAAATTCTGAATTCCCGTAAAGTTGGGTAAAAACATGATAGGCGTAAGCCTGGCTTCCCTGGTCAACCAGGATAAAAGGTAATTATCCTTTTCTCTCTCTCTCTCCTTTTTTTTGGTGTGATCGACATACTCGGCATGTTTTTTCCACGAGGCTGGTAAACGATTACTGTTTCAAAAATTTGAACGATGCTGCAAGATTAGGTGCGATAGCTTGAGAAGCAGGTTGGGGTCAAAATGTTTATAATTTCACAGCGAAATTAATTGTTATATCCTCTAAATAGTAAGAAAGAATTGAGCAGCTTTATTTCCATGATATGGGATCCTGATTTTTTATATCATTTTGGTGACTTTCATGCGTCAACATAGTATGAAAGAAGTTGATCCATTCCTTTCATATGTTTATTATAACAGCACACGGTTTTGGTTTTTTACTACACAAAATGCGGAGGATACAGTCAATGTGTATCTCTCTTTCATCTTTCCATTTGCATCATCGGTCCATTGTTGGATCATCTTTCCATCAGAAAGTTTCCTTTTTATTATAAAGAGGTAGGATGGATTATTGGTTTTCCAATGGCTCCAAGAATGCGAACCATGTAAGTTTTTCCTTGAAGCAGCTCGGAGGTAAATTATATGTTGCTGTAAAAATGATGTATATATAGAAACCGACCTGAATGTTTCAGGTCGTCCATAAATTTATGCATAACTTTACTAGCGTGTCCTTGTCGTCTGATCTTGTTATCTCTAACACCGACATAAATTAAGAAACGGTGTATTCATCTTTTCCTTTCAGCATATGTAATTTTCTTCCATACTTACGAGTTTTATTTGAAACTTGAAATAGTTCTACAAAATTCGTTCAAAATAGTCGACACCTCCACGGAACTATGGATCCATCTACACAAATTGTTACAGATTTTATTTCTTGGCTCGTGAATCTCTTTCAATGTACGATAAAAATATAAAACTAATTATACTAACTAATTATATTATACATATATATAACGAAAAATATCATATTTTACCGTATTTTTCGTTTTAAACGTTTTCGTACATTTTCATTAATGCCCATGTCTGGGGATCGTGGGGGTGTTTTTACGTATTACGTACGTGAAGAACGATACAGACAACGATCCAGACATCGTTCTATTAGTTCGAGCAAACTCTTAAAATCATTAGCGAAAGATACTGGGCGAGAATCAATACGCGTGAAAATCTTATGGTAAAGAGACTGTATGATAACGCCACCAAGGAGGCTACGTAGATCATATCCACCGCTGGATAAATGCCCAATTGCCAAGTGCCTCCGCTAGAACACTGTTTGAAATTGAGGGGGACAAATACGAATAAATGTGTACGAATAAGTGGAACGAATGAATGGATCGAGCGAATGGTAGTAAAATAAGTACTACAAATCATGTAAAAAGTTTACTAATGGTAAGACTGGCGCATAAGTTACGAGTAATATATATATGTAATATCGTAAATCTCGGGGTAATTCAGGTGATCGATTCTGAAGTCAGAAAATCGAGAATCGATTTTCAACGTCCTCAGCTACCGATCTTTCTCCGTCAATCTTCAATGTTTTAAATAATTATGTCCGTCCGTTTGGGAAATGAGTGTCTCTCAGAAATGGTTGTCGGTAAAACAAAAGAAAGTCGTTTTGTCCGTAAACAGAGAGAGTCCCTATCACACTTAAACTCTAGGAAGTTTACATATATATATAGAGTTTAATAATTTAAAAAAGAAGTGAGCCACGTTCGTTTACTTAGTTATTTAATGTGACCAAAGCAACCGAAGTCTCGGATCTGGACCTTTTGACATTTGCTCGGCGACTGACTAAAACCGATCATCAACGGTTCGATGTCGAGGAATGTTTAGATTATCGGCGCTCGGTTCGCCGTGAACACCGATGACTGACGCGGGTCTTTAAAACTTTGGCTGCCACGCCGAAATCACATGTTTCCCTCAGGACGCCACGGGAGTATTTTTATTATTCAAAGCATATAATGGCAAAATAATAATAAATTGACGATGTAAGACAACATTCTTCCCCAATGGACCGTTTATCTTATTGGTGGTTACGGGTGACCACCGTAGCGCCTTGGTAATAGTTGATAACGACATATTATAACAAGGCCTTGTTTATTTCAACAAACCATTCGCATTCGTTATTTCGTTGTAAGCAAAACGTCCAGAATATATTGTTGAAACGTGTAGAAGATATTAGTAAACGGTATTTGCTCGTTCTATATATAATAGTAAGGTATGTGCACACTTCTAACTTCAATTACATGATTATAAAGCAGCATTTACGATTATTTTCTAAGCTGTGTTTATAATAATATTCGTAGATTATCTCTCAAAGATATGGATACAAACACAGTGCACCGTTAAATGCAAGATTTGTTCTCATTTTTTTTTTTTTATTGACGTTCTAATAAAAATGTTTAATTGTTCTATGGTGCACTTTTTGTTTCAAAGCATCTTCTATTTATCGGTTATATTCAAAATGCCCTAACTGTCAATTTTCATTCAATTTTTACAATTGTAAGAAGTCAAGCGCTCCGGTCATCAATGACCAACGTGGCAGTCAAAGTGTTAAGAGAGGTTTCCACGTTTTATGGCCTACATATATACAACACTTAGAAAATATTAAAAAATATACATATCGCTTTTATTATTACATACATAAAAACTGTTATAAAGAAAATTCTGTGAAAGCCAGTCCATTTTCACTTGCTAGCTTCTTCGGAAAATGAATGATGTTTTTTTATTTTAGATAGTTTCGTTACTTATATCAACAGATTGTTCTTGTGTACATTTTAAGTTTCTGATAAATCCTTAAATCTTTTATTTTTCATTTTTGTTATTACGATTATTAAATTATACGTAGGTGTTTTACAATCAAAGTAATATTATTTTGTTGTTATTTGTTGTCGTTATTTGCTGTAGTTTCGTTGTTTATATATATATGGATAGGTATAAAACGGGTTTTTTCGCACGATTGGTAAATGCTGCACGGTATGACAGTATCTATTTTCAGAATTGTTCTCGTTTCGATCGTACCTCGATATTAAATGTATAATCCTGACAGGGACATGTCAGCTGAGGCTTTCGGTGCTCCAAGAAACGACGAATACGAAGGCTGGGTATACGTGGGTTTCACAAACCAAGAAAATATACAATCATGTTACTGATGATATATGTAAAAATAAAATTTGAATAAAAATGTGTGTTCTACCATCTCATTGTCTCTTTTTTGTTTTCAACATCATTCATCGATTTAGATGGAAAAATCCAATTAAATAAATGGTCAGTACCGAACGACAATTTTTTGTTTCCTACAAATTACAACATTTTTATTCTCGCAAATTGTCAATTATTGTCATTAAATTTCACGAAATTAATTATAATTAATATTGTTCCTCCTTTTATTAACTTCCACTTTTCCACTAGTCCGAAATATAAGAAAAAATTTTGCGGTCGGTACTATACGACTCTCCCCCTAATAGATGGACGCACGAAGGTTATACCAGCTGGGGAATAGAACTTAATCATTTTCGATGTTATCATTGTTAATTTAGATTAGAGGTAATATCGTATAGCGTGTACGGTTTTACCCACCACACCGGGCAAAATCGAAAAAACATAGAGATTTCGTTTTGTTGTTACTTCAAGTATTAACATGGAATTATTTAATATTATTTTATATTTACATTATTATATTTAATTTTATTTTCGTTCTTTTTTCATTATGAAAATATAACTAACAGATACAGTTCGGTTTATGAAAATTTCTTTATTAACTACAAAGTTAAAAATTTTCAAAGCTAAGCATGTGTTTTGCACAGGTTTCCCATACATTTTGTATACAGAGTGGGTCACTGCTTTTGCAGTTATTTTCCTTGTCTTTCGTGCAATAAGCTTTACAAACTCAAATATCTGCTAAATTAATATTTTTTCGATATACGCAGGTTAATAACTTTTCATGGAGAACGTAAAGCTACATCGATGAACGTACTAAAAGGACATATGACTCCGTTTAAAAACACACAATTGAGCTACACGACACTTCCACGTGCCCGCCTACACAAAACCTAATAACATCAAAACAGCTCCCATCGTAACTCGTTTGACTTTTATCCGCGATATTTTCCGATACAGTTAATATTGGGTTGGCAACTAAGTGATTGCGGATTTTGTCATTAGGTGATATTGACAAAATCCGCAATCATTTAATTGCCAAATCAATAGTATGGAAAATATTTCGGCTTAAACTCTCAAGTGACCCACTCGGTGTAAATTGTATAAATTAAATACAAAACTAATTAAATTTTGTATCGTACGTCATCCACGTCGTGATTTCCTCTTCGTATAACGTTAGAACGCTGTCGTAAGAAGTTCATGCATGAACTCGATGTTTATCTCATATTGTTAGTCACATAATGATATTTCCAAGGTATAGAAAAAAAGTAGATTACAACACGAATGATATAGATATTTGCGGCTTGAATATCAGCTACATATTGTACATGTATGACGAACAAGCGTATTATTTAAAAACTGTTTAACAGGTTCGGAGATAAACAGCGAAACGAAAGGTTAATGAAGGTTAATTAAGACACGATGTATAATAATAGCAATGGATACGTTGCATGTTAATTGAAAATGATTTGCGATGCAGAGGGTTGAGATATTATCGAGATGCTGAACATTCGATAGAAAATAGTTTCCTTATATTCGAAGAAGCTGAGGCCGACGAATAAATACGCAGTTTGTATTTCATGTAAATTAATGGAAAATAATTCACCATATTAAATTACTTATAGTTCGCGTAACGTCGTCGTTGTTTCGTTGAAACAGAAAACGAAGTCGTTGGACGTCACTAATTTTCAACTAACCAACAACGAGGAACAAAACCTTACAATACGATTATCTGTGAAACTACGTATATGTTTAAAAAATGTGACTTACTAAGCGATTTAAACGTTGATTAGCACACAAACGTGTATCGTTTACGGCAAGGTGATCGTATCGAACGTTTCATTCAAAATAAGTGAGATTTAGTACGAAGCGAATAATTTAGCATTAAGCCAATAATGGTCAAACAATGAAATAACGCGTAAAAATTGTCTTGTTAGGGTAAAGAAAGAAATATATTCTATTTAGACGTTATATAGATATATTCGATATAAAATACGATTATGTACAATAGTGTCGTTTGTCAAAATCGATTAGACAGCTTCAAAGAGACAATAGTTTTGACAAATTATCCTTTAGCCTGTTGCAGAAGTCGATAGGGATTTCTATTTTTTTATTTCTATTTATTACGAATAATCTGTCATATTCGTATTTGAAAAAAATTAAAATTCAACTAATTGAAATCGATCTGTTATTGACTTTAATTTTATGATTGCAGAAGTTCCCAGTTAATAAACGAGGAATATATTTTTAATGGAAAAAATATCTAAGTGATCGGAATTCTTCGAAAGTTATTTCAATTGATTGAACTATCTGTATAATTTCGAACTAGGGAGAACCTCGCCGATTTCGACCACCTTAAAGTACGTTGTCGAATATATGTCAATTTTTTTTTTTTTACTATTTAATTTGTACTTTATAATTTGTCCAGCTGGACATTCGGTAAATTTTTCTAGCTTATTTGCTAAATAACATGTGGATGGCTACCCCCAGGGGGATACCATTTTCGAGTTTCACTATTTTATTTCTTCAGTCAATGGGGTGTTTTCTTTTTTGTCTTCTTTCTATGAGAGTTTTGCTGAACTACCTTTTCTTATACGCACAAACGACTTCGATTTTCAAGTTATAAAGTAATTTACGTTTGTAATAATAATATACGTATTATGAGGTAGATATATAAGAAAAGAGTTTAGATATATATAGACAAGGAAAAGAGTTTAGATAGCTATAAGGGAGGAGGCAATAAGGTGATAACGCCATAAGGCTGAGAGAATGTAAAAAGCGTGATAGGTAAACGAGATGTAAAACCGAAAACTCGTCCAAAGCCGAAAGGCACGGACTAAGTAAAAATAAATAAAATAATAATACGTATTATTCGAAATAACATATGAAAATAATATGATTTTATATTATGTTATTGTTATATCGTATTAGTCTAATATTACGTATTATTTTATTACAAAGTTATCGATATGATGAAATAAATGATTTAAGAGGAACGCGTGTCAAGATGAAGCCTGTAATCATTTTCGCGTGCAATAATCATTTTCAACGTATCTGTCTACTTTATTCTGCGCGACAGCTAATAATAAGAGTGTATGCAAGTATATCGGTCGCTTAATCAAAGCCAAACGGACTTCGTTGCTTTAAACCTGTCATTCATCGAAGGAAATGAAATTTAATATTCATTAGCTGCATTTGCAACACCGTTAGCTTGTTTTGCCAAGTTAAGGAGAACTAGTTCATAGAAGATAGCAAAGTTAAGCAAACAGTTGTAAAACTGCAAATATCGTTTTCCACTGCAGAATTATTTCTATCGTGTTCAACTAACTTTGTTATATATTTTAACGCTTTAAACAAGTCACTGATCAAATTAGGTATTGATTAACCGTTAAGACGTATCATCGTCCTAGTTCTTAACTTTCACGACTCTATTTTTCAAAGGAAGAAAGAAAAAAAAATGTAACTAATCAATGCACGTGTAAGACGTCTCATTTGTACAGAGAATACAAATTCGCGACGATACGAAAATTCTGCTTCTACGAAAGCAACGAATATTCGGCTCGTGCAATAACCAGTCGTCTAAATATTGTAATAATTGTTGTATTACGTACTTTATCGTATACGCTTAAATATGTAATAACGAGTATATTTATCAATTGTACTAATTTATGTAAATTAATTGTGCCAATGATTATTAGTCGATGCAACGGTAAATAAATGAAATATTCGGTTCTTCCAAATTCTAATTCCACCACGCAATAATTTAATATTAAAACGCAAAGGAAACTTTAAACTCGGTTTTCTCGGTTGACGAACTAGAGGAGATAGAACAGTTAAGAATTAGAGCGACGACATGTTATAACTATAACAAACTGTTCCACCACGATCGAACGCTATAACTAAATAATTCGTTTGCTCGTTTGATTTCTATAGTGATAAAAATAATCCTCTTAATAATAATCTCGCAGCCTATGATCTGAAGATTAATTTAGACTAATTAATTTAGTCCGGTGATACAACGTGTAGAAACTAAATAAATCAATTTTATATCGCTTTTATACTTGTTTTTCATCTTTTCGTTCAAGTTTTCCTATTTAAATCTCTAAATACGAGTAGATACAGTGGCTCTTACTTTCCAATGAAACATTTTTTGAGCAGGTTCTACGCTTTGTTTTAGTAGCATCAAATTTTGACACTCATTTGCTGGCTGTTGGTTCTCACGCGTTTATAGGAAACGAGAAAGCGCAAAATAGCATCGTAATACGAAATATCCAAAATATAGTACTTTTTAAATTTCATATTTAATTAACTAGTGTATGTAAATGCTACAATGAATACAATTTTTTATATCCAATATTTTTTACAGTCTCTGTATATGTAATTTAACGTATGGTAAGATGAATTGATAATATAACGAACGAGATTCCAGAACCACTTGGTCCCTGCTAGCATACTCCATTGTATGTAGACAATGTTATTGACCCTAATTCTAAAATCTTTTTGCGACTACGGTCGACTAGAAACACCAGCACGCTCTTACAGCGAAACCTTTTGAAGCTAAAGGTTCTTGGTTTTGCACGAAGTTACTATGGTGGATGATTTAACGTATTGGTTTATACAATAACGAGACGAGTTGATACTTGGTACCGTTAAATGTATTTAAAATTATTCTAAGTACAGAATCCAGAGTTAGTCGTAATCGTCGCTCCCTAGATGCTGCTCGTTGCAAGGATACTAAATGATAATTTTCTGGAGAGCATGATAGTCTATTTATACTGGTCAGGGGAGTACCGGAAAGTTAGAATTTGACTCCGGTTGACGGTTGCACGTAGCGGTGATATTGCTTTGTTTGGAGTTTGTTTATTATTACATTTTGTACATCGTAACGGTGTCAATACTCCGAGGAAAAACAACAACATGAGTCATTCTTCCTCCTATTTCTTCATCGATGAAAACAAAACAGGGAGCAATTACCACATTATCAATGCCATTATGGAAGCATCAATAGACTACAAAGATCTAGATACATAATGTAGGTTTGAATAAGCTGGGACGAGTCATATCAATAATTCATACGGCGTTAATAAGCAAACGTTACGTTATCTTAGAATTTATGGTGTCAATGTAAGTTTTACATATTTCTTTTTTCTTAGCTTCGCTGCGGCTCTCCAACTTGTTACGAGAAATGATTTGAAGAAAGAATTTTTATTATCTTAAAACAATGTTAGCACACTGTCGATAGGAAGAATTACGCGTACAAAGCAACGTTTCGTTCATATTTCTGGTAAATTGAAGAAATTTTCTAACGATAGAAATTATTAACACGAGAAATCACGCGATTTCTATGCATTTTCGAGAAATTTAAGAGCGTAGAGATGTACAGGGTGTGCGTAATAATAAGAAATATATCATCCATCGTCCATAACATTTGATAGATGAAACAAATTTCCATCTGGCTTCCAATTCTTCATTTATAGTTAGGTTTATAAAAATATAAAAATACGCCAACATTCACCGTCTGTAATAATAATTCTTTCATATCTTTGTCAAATGAAAGAAAGGTACGACTCGGTCGAAAATGGCCCAAAAGGCACAATACGCTTAATCACAAGAGATTAAAGTTTCCGAGCGAATAATACTTCGGTTTAGTTAAATATTTGAATTTGAACACGTCTGTCATTAGACATATTACATATTCTGTCCGCAAAGTCGTGCTTGACTATTCTACTAGCAGCAAGGACTATTATTATCTTTACAGTCATCTGTGTTTGACGATTTAGGAACAATGCCAGTTGCATTCTCGCGCTAACAATGTTGTGTCGTATTTAATAAAATATCGTCCACTAAATTAAGCTGACCAGCCGTGTGCGTTTTCGATAGTCGTATTGCACAATTCTTGTGTATTAATTTTGTACTATATATAGAATACTACGTACTGCTCTGCATTGCGTTTTGCTATTCAGAAAGAACGAGGATCGAATCGAGACAGAGATCGATACACTATTCGTACAATGTGTTTTAATCGAACGAAATAAAGTCAATTGAACGCACCGTTGTAATTTGTCCGCAATGTGAACGTGAAAGAAGCAAATCAACGAGTCGATCGTACGAAATCAATAAAAATGGTAAAGAAATGGCACGGACTGCTAATCCATGTTGCAGTATACTAAAATTTTTGGAACTATATTTTGGCTGTATTTATTAATTATATTTACCTGTATATTTATTAATTATTTGTTAACTATATTTAGCTTATTTAAATGAACGCGATCGCTAATGGCCCAAACAGAGAAATTTAAACAGAGAAAAAATTCGAGCGCAATAATTATTCACGTATTTTAATATCTTCGTTATCCTTTTATCATGTCCGATTCTATCGTTGAAAAATCGACTTTAAATAACAATAAATACACTTTGAGCCGTCACGAAGTCTGTAAATGTCTTGCGAAGAGAATTTTTTAAATATCTCTATCTTAATGAAAGAGACAGTATTTTAACATTTTTTCATCGTTTTCATATTATTATCGAATCTTCGTAATTAACCACGGAACACGAATTTTCGAAGCAAGTACCATTTCTGCGCGAATGAATTACAGCGTTTGTGGCTGTTAACGTGAAAGCTTGCGTTGTATTTAAACGTTAATGCTTGTAATTGGTGTCGTTATTTTTTCAGACCCACGAGAGTTTGAAGTTAAATTACTTCTTTTTAATTAATGTTCGGAATATACGATTATTTATAAAACATGAAATAAGATGTAAGATACGAATGAGATAAAAATGTGCCGTCGATTTCAGAAACCACATTGATTGGGTGACCATCTTTGGAATTTCTCTTAGACTTTATTATTATTATGTCATTTTATAACAAATAAACTTACGATAAGTCATTTGTCTCTTGAGAATCGAACGTTGATCTTGCTTTAATGATATCGAGAAACTGATAAAACTTCGCGTCGATCGGATTAATCACACGGCTGATCGTTCGGAATTAAAGAACGTCGCTCGAATCGAATTTAAACTGGTACGATCTGCTGTGTGAAAAATTCTTACCAAGTACATGCATATAGATACAACTTGTGAAATTTTGGTTTTAAGTAGCCACAAAATGTGGAAAGACTTTGTCCATCGAGGTTCTAGAACGAAGAAGAGTATCAAATATATGTCTAACATAAATAATATAAATAATAAATATATATCTAATATCAAAGAATTGATTTAAAAGTAGAAAGTTTGTTACAACGTAGAAAAAGATGGTCGAAAATAGTATTTCACAGAATACTTCATCGACGTAAATATTTTCTTCCCGAAGACTTGCACGAACATGTCGCAACGATAATTACGTTTCAAGTTTTTCCTTCTATCTTGTCGATTCAGTTTACGTAGCTTCCTATTAAGACTTTTCATTCATCGGAAACTGACCGATCTACTAGGAAACACTTGGGCATACGAAGAAATTGAACTGAAAAGAAGAAATAATGGATGCGAATGTATTCTTGTGATGAAATATTAATTAATTCGCTGAACGAATTGGTTGAACAGCGCGATACGAAGGCGATAAATAGCAAAAACTCAATGCAAATCTTTCTCGTTTATAGATTTCTTATTTGCCACTTCGTTAGAAGCAGATGCGCGTTCACTGTGATATTTTATGCAACGATTACGTGAAACGGAAAATTTTCCTCGGAATTCTTACACATAGATTAGTTTTCCTAAGCTTAAAGCGTAAATCGTTTAACGTTAGCTCTAGAAACCTGCGATATGTGACTAAATATATGATACGCAATCAGAATCAAACTTATGTAACGTTATTTTTCAATGAAATGTTTCTCTTCTTCGCAATTACAATTTACAAAATTGTAACTTGCTTTTCTCTGCGGAACATTTATCGTTAAAATCTAACGAGACGAATTACACATTTCACGCGAAAGATATTTACAAAAATACGGGAATTTCACAAATAGACGGACAACAGATAAAAAGTGACCTCTATTTAGAAAAATTCTCTAAAAAAGAAAGAGTGTTTGTGAAGAGTGTGTAGGCAATGGTCGAAATGAGGAAAGAAAATCACGATATTGTTTGCACGAGATTCGATCGTAACGTTTTATATATATCAGTTATATAATATAATTATAGTAAAAATGATAAATTATAGTAATATAATATAATATCAGTTTGTGAATACCACGTAATTCACGGGGAAGAAAAAGAAAGTAAGAATAAATGCATTCGTTTGAGCAAGCGCGAACGAGTAATCCTGTTTGCAAAAAGAAGAAATGAGTTTGAACCAGTTGACGCTAGAAACTGTAACGGGTTGACATGACACGTATTCGACTCGCCATCGCACCTTGACCTTAATTTTCCACGTTTCGCCCAGAGCTTCTTCTCCTAGAATCTCGCTTCAAATATGAATTATTATTTTTAGTGCCTTGTTTCGGGTACACCTTGTTCGTATTATTTGCTATGATTCATACGCTTGTTCTTACGACATTCGCGCCCCTATTACGGCGATTGCATGGAATTATCTTTTCGTGCGGCGATGTATTATTTCTATCGCAACATTGATAAAGTAGTCTTTTTAAATTTGGATAAGACATCGTGCGACAGATGTGTACCTTGGGCCAACCGACGTTTGCTTAACACCGATAACATCTGATATCCGTGACGCGTAAGAAATATTTGTTGTGAAACAGTTGTTTGTTGAACGTACACTACATACCGTGCAGAAGTGTTTTGGACGCTTAATTCGTTTCCATAGAATCTACATATATTACGATTCCGTTATACGTTTACAGAAAGAGAGATTTGTAACTTTATATATATATATTTAAGTGTAAGAAGAATATATGTGTTAAAAAAATTTTTCGAGTTGTTTTGTATCATAATATCTTACATGTAAGGGATGTGCATTATGCAGTAATAATATATATATATATATATTATTTTAAAATATTATATTTAAAAAAAGTTAAAAAAGATATATATATATATATATCTGTTGTAACTTTACGCGATGCAAATCATAGTTCATTTTTATCGCGTCAAACGTAAAACACTATACGAAAGACTTGAAGAAAGGAGAAATATTTATTTTTTTCTGTTGATTTCAAAGGGCAAGCTAGAAAAACTCGAATTCCCAGAGATAGCAAATATCAGGCTTGTATCGTAAACTGCGTGAAGTTCCGAGTACAACGTTATCGTTCAGGCTTCTGTAATGCTTAATGAATCGTCAAGGAAACGCATGTAACTGGAGAGTTTGTGGTGAAATCACGGAGCTTACAAAATACAAGCAACTCGTTATCGATTAGGTTAGCAAGCGTGTGGCATATACACCAACGCCCATATAGTATCTGGAATATTTTGGCACATTTCTGATAATATGTAGTATGAACATATTACAGTATATACTACAAACTATAATACTATACTTAGAATATACTACAGAAGTATATATGAAGATTTTAAAGATCTTAATGTCGTGGCTGGTACACAATTATAAATTTCTAATTTCCAATTCTTATCTTCCATATTGGTATATTTGATTATTCAGCACAAAAATATTTTTAATTCCAAATATCCAGTATTATAAATATATATTAACCAAGTTTAAAATTCTACAAATGGTATTAATGAATCCTTGAACAATAAAAATATAAATTTTTCAAAAAAAAAAAAAAAAAAAAAAAAAAATAGGCAAACTAGAAAAATTTGCCATCTCATTAGAATTTATTTCAATTTTACAAGAGTGTTCTTTACTCTTTTTTTTCGTCAAGTGCACTCGTCATCGCTCTTAAGAATAATTACGCACACAGGTGCATGCGTTCAAAATAAAACACTTAAAGGGTTAATAAACCTCGATATTCAATGGGGCTATATTTAACGCTTATTGTACGCTTAACTTGATTATTCGTATCGTGTATTAAGTTTTTAATACATTATTAAGTTTAAATATATAGCTGCGATAGACATCATGTTACTTTTATATACATTTTCAAATTTGACCGTATAATTACGACTCATTCCGGTCTCATGACAGTGCTGATGAAGTTACGCTCTCATTACGGTGCTAATGAGATTTCAAAATGTTTTATATAACACGCGCGGTAAAACCTCGTTTATCCGCAGCTTGTTTATACGAACAAATTAATTCTGAGCCTCTTTAAGCACAGACCGTCACGTAACCGCAACGTCACGTACCGGTCGGTGACGAATAGTGTGAACGGTCTCATTTAAAACGTATGTTTCAATGTTTTGTCGTGACGTTGCCGTTACGTAAAGGTCTGCGTCGTATAGCGTAAAGTGTCCTTTATTCCTATAATAGAAACATTTATATACACGCGATCATTTGTCCTTCTTCAAAATAAATTCTATCTGTCAGAGGAGGAACAATCGAAATTCCAACACCTGAGGGGCACTGTCCACGAAGCGTCGCTTCGTACAAGCGTAAACGTTTGTTTGCAGTCTATTAGAACGTGACGATACGTCTATGAGCGATGTTGAGTCTACGAGGCGTACAGTAAGATATATTCTGTCTTATTATTAAAACGTCTAGCAACCAGCAAGACGCCTTCGTCCTAAATTATAGTTACGTATGTCTCGCTACTGACGATCTTAAGCTAAGTTCACACCGGCAGACTATTGAAGAGTGCTCGTAGAAAACACTGTGTGGGCGCCAACATCGAAGAATCTGTATCTTTTATCGGAAAGTGTACTACGTACTAACGAGATATACTAACGTGGTATAGAATTTTAATGCAATTTTCCTTTCTAAATAGTTATCAATGATGCTGGAAGATGGTGTCACAATAAAAATATTAAAATATTAAGGGCCAATAAACATTAGTTGATTATTTCTTGTCTTTTGTCTATATCGTCTGCCTAAATGAATGGAATATTGAATTTTCTTTACAAATCAGGGACACTTCTGGCACATATGGGCTTTTCTATAGACTTTTCTTTTTCACGAATTTCGGCAACATTAATTTGTATAAGGTTTCTTCTCCTCCTGAAAAACTAGTTTCTTCGCACTTACAGTGTTTTCTACGAGCGTTTGCCCATCAGTTGCTGGCAGACACGTGTCGCAGAAGAACAGCATCTTTCCTGCAAAATCCACGGACAACGGGAGACAACATTTAAGCGGAAAGACAGCTCGCGGATAAAACCACGTCCACACCGACTGACAATTATCGGCAGACACGCGTCAGGGAGAATCCTAAAAAAATGCACGTCCGCAGTCAAGTATTTTATTTTCCACTGAGATGGAAGGCACGAGAGACGCATACGGGCAAAAACTCTCAGGAAAAACGTGCATTTTACCTGGTTGGGGAAGCAACGATTCCGCTGTGCGACGCTGAGATTTATGACACGGTACTTGATACAGTGACAAGAAACGGTGAAAGTAGAAAATTTGAAAATGCACGCCGTCTGTCGAAATCAATGCAAAGTCACGTAAAGAAGTCACGCGTCGTAAAGAATCGTTCGGAAATAGAGCAAAGGTCAACATTATTTTTATCTTAGAACCATACATTTCCTAATACGTTGATCGATCTCTCTTGAAATTCCCTATAAAAGTTTTATTATTATTCTAATGAATTTTATTATAAAATGTGTTATATAAAATTATTATACTTTATATTATATATGAAACACTTATTAATACCAAAGAAACAAATTTTTCCAACAGTCTAAAAACACAAATAAAATCATTAGATTCTGGGTTTCTGTTAAATATTAATAACCAAACATACGTGCAATATTTTATGATAGAAATCTTTTTCTTTGTTATGGCGTTACGATATTAATTATTTATGTCTATACGATATCCGGTTTTAAAAGCGGGGACGTACGTATTTCGAAGTCAGAATTTCAAAAGTTTAAAGTACTCTTTTTCGTACTGAAAAGGGACGGGTCGCTTCAGGCGATAGTCACATTTCTGCAAAGATACATTTCAATAATCTGTACGTTCCATCTGTGGCGTATTTTCGACTGATCGACATCGAGGTATATTCGGATACCCGGTACAGTTTTAGCGGATAAATGTCGTCGCCTGTAGACAGTCTAGGTTACATTTTCTGGCGACCGTCGACGGATAATGTATACAGAGAGTGTCTGTCGGTGTAGACGACACTTTAACGCCAGTCATCGTGATGAAAACGCATAGCGACGAAAATGGTACGCTGCTGTTTCGCGGACAGGTGCACATTACTTTACAATGAGCGCTGCATAGTAGCGTACTGTTAGCATCGACACGTCTAATATGAGCCTATGAAGACGATAAAGCGCAAACAGCAAGGATAAATCCTCTGTTCGAACGATTTGATCTAATAGGAAGACTTGGAAAGGACAGCTATTTGAACTGCGTTGTTTTTTAGTCAGTGTGGATAAGCGAGATTCTACTTGCGATACAAACAGATGTGCAAATATTGTCGTGAGTCAGCGTATACTCGCATGTGGAATAACTTCCTGTCAATAATCGTTCGCTTTTGCCTAGTCACAAAGTAGCATAGAGTAGCGTGAATACATACGTCTGTATACTTAACACTAGAAATATCGATAGTTAACACGAAACTATTTCTAACAAAACCAGCCGAATGACTGGTCTTTAAAAAATACGTAATACCAGAATATTTTTATATTCATTGATTTATTACTTTCTTACAGAAGGAATTCCATGTTACGTAATACATTTTTGGTATTATTAATCCATCTGGGACCATGATCCCAAAACGAGGATTGATACATTTATATAATTGTAGAATAGGTCATATTGACTGGTGTGGTAGTTCTACCGTTAACAAGCTAAAAAATTGTAAATTATTTTCTCGAATGAAGAAGCCTTCGATGTGACTTTTAATCTTTTGCGATTATTTCAAATTTTTGTCCTATCTCGGAACATAGAACTCGCCTAACTTTGTTTGCACCACGAGCTTTGGTGGAATTTTCAGCAGTTAAAACCCAAGTTGTTCGATAGTTTTCTAGAACATCCGAGTTGCATGCACTATTTGTTAAACTTTGAACTTTGCATAATCGTCGCACGTTATTTTACATTAGTCGCGAGTCTCGCATCTTTTCCTTCGAATTCGCAATTATTTCCAAATATTTATCCACGTTGGAACTTTTATAGAACGTCTGATGTACGAAAAGAGCTTTACAGCGAATGAGGAAGTTGTTCTACGTAGGCTCATTGTCAGTAGTTTTCAGTAATAATAACGAGGTATTATACTGGGTGTCCCACACGACTGGACATCGTAGACAATGAAAGGTAGAACAGAATTTGATTAGACAAAATGAAACGGTATCGTACAATGAGTGATGTAGCGTACGTGTCTGCTCCAAAAATAGTGACGTTTCGAATATTTTTAAATATTCTTCTATAAAAAATACTAAAGTATTTGGGTCGAAACTCGGTTTAAAAGATACTTTAATCTTGTTTAATTTTGCAAATGACGAACGAGGAAAATCACAGGGCAATAGCCTTGCGTTCTTTTCTTTTTTTGTCTTTAATAGTGTCGGTTATAGGCGATAAATTAAAAAATGTAACAATTCTAATCGCGATGATTATTTGATTCGATCAATTTTTATCTGAGGAAGGCGCGTTTATATTTCTATATTGAACTCATAAAAACGAACCGTTACACACTAATCGAAAGAAAAGAATATCCACTCATACTAAATAGATTGCTATGTTTTTCTCCCATTTATATTACAGTTTATGTAAGTGATTGTGGATTTTGTCAATACCACCTAATGACAAAACCCACAATCGCTTAATTGCCAACCCAATATGAAGAAATTTATCTTCAAAACGTTGTATAATCTTTCCTCTCACATGCTATACACGCGCGCTTACTTCTCATAATAACGCAAAACATAGACTAAATTTTGGGCGAAACTAAAATTGAAATATCTTTTAAACGTAATTTGAAAAATCGTAAAATTTTAAATATCTTTTCAAACGTAAGTATCCTAAATACTCTTTTTCTATGTACAGAGAATCAAAGCCAGGACGTTGTTTATATTATTTTGATTAATAAATGCATGCACATCCGCGGTATATTTGTCATACATCTAATGTGTATAACTCGGCAAGAAATAGATAATAACAGATCGAATCGATCTGAAAAAAACGTCAGACAACGATAATGAATAGTTCGATTCTTATCGATGAATGTAATGAAAATAAGCTAATTTAATGGTTATTGATTTTTCACTCGTTGTCAACGATATGATTTAAATACGATATACTATACTTCTATGTAATTTACGTAGAAGTGATTGAAAATAACTTGAGGCGTTAAATGTTGTAGTTTTTGCTGTAAACAGGTAGTTTTTATCCAATATCGCTATGCTTGTGCTATTCAACCTGTTGGTTTCCGCATATTTTTGTCACAAAATTCCAGTTCTAATCCGCTCGTTTAAATAAAATAATATTCCTTTTTTCTTTTTTTCATCGAACATTTGAAATCTCCATGCAGGTTTATCTCTGCTGGTATGAATATATGAATATTCTAATGTTCATTCGACGTTACGCCTTTAAGATTACAAGATTTATATGAATTGCACGTTATAAAATTAATCAGAAATTCCGTATAATTAGTCCTTGGCCGTCTTAATTGTTACAAAGTTTACTAGAAGTTTAAGACAAATAAATTACGTTGTATAAATAAAATTCGTAGACAAATGAAATTCGTATAACGTATATAAAACACGTTGCAATGTCGGAAGGCAAGTAATAAATAAAACTGCTACTTATTTAAATGAAATTCAAGTTTGCTAAAACCGGAGAAAACATGTGCTCGAAGTTGGCGGATTTCAGAGGAAATAAATCTTACATTTGAATCGACTAATAAGCCATATCGTTCATGTTTTTCTAAAAAAAATCCTGTTCTGTACATGAGGAAACCAAATAGTAAATTATAGACCATACTACAGATATATTTACAATTAATTAATAAGATTAATATGAATAGGATATTTATAAAAATAAACGATAAACAGTCGTCAAGAAGTGACTGATTTTTATCTTGAAACAAATATTCGTTCTATTTGATCGTCTCGTGCAATACGATGCTTCTGAGAATCGTTTAATGTTTAATAATATCTGTCGCCAATTTAACGCATTATTATACGGCACGTACAACGTGCGCAAAGTTTGAGCCAAATCGATGAGTCGAATGTTGCGCACTTCCCTCGCGTTACGTGACGATGCACAAAAACGTACTAAACCATCGTCATGCATAAGCCGTGTATGAAATCACTGATTAGAAGGTGTCTTGTAAAGATAGCGGTAAATCAATTAATAATCTACGTACATCTACTGCGGCTATGCTTATTTTTAGACTCCGAATTTTTATGTATTTGGAGGAAATTTTGAGGACACGACAATGTACAGAATGCGCGTAACGCGTAGAAGCGTATAAATAAATTCAAAATATAGTTACTCGCTATAATATTTGTTAAATAAGACAACTGCCTATCCAGATTCCATTTTTAAAATTATGCTTGTACGTTATATCCATTTCTAAATTATATCACATTTATAGTTCTATTCGTGTACATATGAATTTGCATAAAAATCTGACGTCTGTTCATTGTGAAATGAACAATGTTTCGTAACAATAAATAAGAAGCATTAAGTAACGCATTAAGCTACATTGTATACAACAATATATAACAATATAACAATGTATATAACATACAACAGTACGTTATACGTTATTCGTTAACATTAAGAGCCAACGTTGCGTTAATTTCAACAATGTAAATGATTTATATGAATATGAGAAAAAGTGCGCAAACTCAATGTAATATATTTATTTTGTATGAAATTTATAAAAGCATCAATTTGCATAAAATGATGCTATAAATTTGCACGTACTAACATCAATATCTTGCTCATCTTGTTGCAACTTTAACATATAAGTAGCTATTCTGCAACTACCTATTAGGAAAAAGTAGACTCGAGGATGTAAAACTCAAAGGTTCTCGACGTCTGAAAGGAAAAACCAGCTATCAATGAATAATAATACAGTATTTTTCAAACTTTTCTACCAACGATTACAGCTTCTAAGTGAAAATATATAAAATTCGCGTAGTAATCAACGCGTTAATGGATTGAGCGTAATTTCCAACATTCAAGTAGCAGTTTATTGCTTCTCCTATCTACAACATTTCCTCTTTACAACGCTATAAAGCAAAACTCCATATAAAATAGAGAGCAAGAAGTATATGTACGCCTTACATAAACTTTACGCAATGGAAAATCAGATACGATTAACCGAACGAGTCAAAATAACTTTGGCGGTATATGGAAAAAACTGAAACCTAGTAATATAATAAAAAGCAGATAAAACGTGGCCAACACATTCTACGAATAAATTGCGAAAAATAATATCGTACGAATACAGGCTCGCGTGAACGCTTTGTTAAAAAATCAATACGAAAATACGAAATAATTGAATAATACCGAGAAGCAAGAATAATAATAAGTTTGGTTGTGCTGTTTGATAGAATGGTTAAACGAACATTAACCTCAATGATGGACAGCTTGAAGAGGATCGATTCCTTGGCCCCCGCGATCGCCAGACATCACGCCACATCACGTCATTTTTATTCATGGGGAACTCCGAGGAAAAAAATTTTGCGAGGCAAGAATTAATATACTTCAGGTCTTAACCCCGCTATGTTCTTCCCATCTTTCTCGACCAATTATATTTCAACAGCGTAAAAAATATCACCGCAGTTTGTACAAAATATGAGAAAGTTACAGTTTTCCGAGAAGCGTTTCCTTAAAATGTTCCAAATTTGTCCTTGATTGTTAAAATCGGAGTAAGATTAAAATATAAAAATTTGAAAATTGTATGGAAGAGTTAATAATAAAGAATTTGTAGTACACTCATGAGATAAAACTGCTGTAAATATCATTAATCTATTTTCATGCTTTATATAGCGAAAAATCAGTTCGTTATTTCATCATCGGTTCTGTATTGTATTTACAAACGTTTTATAGCTGTTAGTAAAACATTTACATGCTCGTTAGTCTGATGATTCTTTTCTTATTTTTACTCGTAGAATGTCAAAATCGAGCCACTTTATATATCTAATTTAAATCGTCAGACAATCCAGTCCTACTTCTTTTTGAACATGATTGGGAACGAAAATATGCGATTATTTATAAACATAGGCAATGAAATGTAAATTGCGTCTTGTTTGCATATTCCGCATGTATGTTCTGCTTGTTTTAAATTCCCCATAAACGTACAAATATCCACGGTTTGATAATTGCACGATCCAGGAGCTTTTGTAAAAGTTCCAGGAGAAAAAAAAAAAAAAAAATTAAGAAACGAGAATCCATCTTTGTCGTTTTTAATCTCCTAAAAAGGATCAGTGCGCAATTTGCAAACGATTTTGTACCAACACCGATAAAGGTAAATGCGAAACGTATTTATCGAAATATCAAGTACCATTGAATTTTTAAAACCGTTTCTCTCGGGAACGCTAAAAGTGGACATAGGATATTTGCTGCAGCAAGCCATCGACGTATTATTGGAAATCGATAAAAATAGCCGACAATTTACCAACTGGTATCTATCTATAGCATGATGCAGATGTTCGATACATTTTCCGATTATGTACTTGGACCGGTGCGAAGCAAACAGCGATTCATAACCGCGCCCAAAGGAGCAGCGAAGTAAATGAAAATAGGAGAAAATACTGAAATATATATAAAAGATTGGCATTCTGGGCGCTCAAAGAAAAGCAACAAACAAATGACTAACATTTCGAGATGCATGGCCGTTTACCAAGCGATCGAGACGAAACGATATCGCGTGAACGAAAAGCAACGAAAAAATGTCATTTCTCGCGCGTGATCTCGTCGCGATTCGCGCAACGAACCTAATGAATAAAATCATTCGCGTGATGCGTCGTGGATCGTTGCACGTGACATAAATAAAAGAGAATCGAGTGGAAGGGGAGAAAGAGACGGAACGTAGCCGATGCGATCGCCGCCGCCAACGAGTACGAACACGACGACGCTTTTCACGCGGAAATATAGTTTCGTATCGATTAGACGTCGGTACACGACAAAAACACGGAGAACGAGCAAAGGCGAGTCTTTCGATAGATTTCATTCGATATCAGAAATATTGGATTGTTCGTTGGATGAACGTAATCTCGTGAAACAGAACATCTTATGTCCTGTTAAACGATATCAACAATCCACGTTAACCGTATAATTGTTGTATCACGTAGTGTAATAACCATGTAATAACTAGTGGCGTTTTTATTATGTATTTTATCTTACATACACATATTGATTTACACACATAGATAAAAGATATTATATAATAAGTACATGTAACGACTGTGCCAACTTATGACTTATGTAATTCATTTTAATCGTGATCGATAATGACCGTTAATCGATGCGACAATAAATAGGTAAATAAATACATTTACGCCGAAAATGTATTAGAGGCTATAAATAAAGCGCGGACGTTTATGCAATTTTATGTTTCTATGAATGTAATTAAAGAAATGAGATCCAAATGGAAATTTGTTTCGTCTACTAAATATCATAGTAACTGTTCTACTTTAAATATCGTTTATATCTTTGCACGTTGTACGCACTCTGTAGATTGTTCGAATCCTAAAAATGTACAAGCATAGTCTAATTATAAATTGCGAAATTCTCTCGTAAGAAGATTTTTCAATTTTCAAAAATAAATTTGAGGATGTATCGTGCGCGTGTATCGGGCCAGTTGTTAATTAAACATGTTGGAACTTTATTTTCTTGAAAATGAGGCGTTAAAAGAGAAAACACAGTTTAACATTTTTGACCTATTTTCACGTGTACGATAATCTCCTGCCGATCGTCTACCGATACCTAATCGGTACTTGGCCAAGTTAAAGTGTACTCGGCAAATTCTCAAGTTCGTTTTTCTCAGAATCGAAGCCTCGTACGAAAAAGTTTGATTCCATATTTCCGAGTTATTTTTCTACGTCGGATCATCGGTTGCACTACGATTTCCGATCCAACGTCGTACAAATGAAAAATTACAGGTCGTGAGCGAAATCAATAGATCCGTGTTACGAGAGCTCCAGTTACACGAATTGTTTGTTCCTCGATGAGCTCAGATAAATGGAATTCTACTGTGTTGATAACAATCTTCGAAAGAGGTTGCGGAGAATGGAAAGGAAATAGAAGGAGAGTAGGGAAAAGAGGGAAAACGCAAACAGAAAGAAGCGGAGGTGGAAGGCAAGGAAAAAGAAAAGTGCAATTATGGGGAAATAGAGTATAATAAAAAATAGACGGATAACGAATCACGCAACGAATAAATGAACGAACGAAATGTAGAGATAAAGAGCCGAGATAACCGGAGAATTGATATGTTTTTATGTTACTGTAGTTATCTGTAAATTAATATTTTACGTTCATAAACTCTAACTATCAAAAGCCAGGTGCAATTTCTAGGCTATGGAGCTGAAATAAATATTAAATATTAAATATTCGATAGAAAAACTGGTGCACTTACTTGGCCAAAATGTGTGCCAGGTCCTTGCGCGCATGGAGGTATCGCTGCTTCTTGGAAGAAAATACTAAGGGCAGTCTGAAACGATAAAGTAAGCACGATTAGACCGCAGGCATAGCGCATTTCATACTTCAACATTTATATGTGTTACTCTACGTCTCGACTACGTAACGCATAGTTTTTTTCAGAATGAATATCGTTTCCGTTTACAAATCGTGTCATTAACCTTCGAACGACGAATGCCAACTCTCAACCTCGATGCCTGACTTAGCCTTTAACCACGACGTAAATATTTGCTACACCGAGACCTGAACAAGTTGTCGAAGATAGCACTACGTTTTACATTTTAACTTTGCAGTTTAAAGGTCGGTGGTTAAAATTTATTGGCTATCGCACGATTGGCTAGAAGCTCGTATACTATTGTGCAAAAGTAACCTAAATTCTTCGATCTACATACGAATAAATATGAAGCAGAAGAACAACATCGAAGTCTTTGAACGAATTATTTTCTATTCGATTTATCGATAGCCACAAATTCAGCGTAAAACGATGAATGATGGAGCTTCTTCGTGAAAATTTGAACAGCTCATTTATCATCGTTATTCGAACGCCTTTGAAAACTTCTTACGTGTACATTATACGTAACACACATAACATTGATGTATCTGTATAGAACGTTATGAAATCTCATTGGCATTAACGAGATACGATCGTAGTAATTGTATTGGTCAGATTCGAAAAGTCTGAAAATGTATATAGCAATTGGAAGATATTTATTGGAAGAGATATTTAAACAACCGATTATTCGCTGTATTAATAATATGTAGCGAGACTATCTTTAGCATCAATTTTATGTTTGTTAATGTTTAAAATTACTATTTGTGTCGAGTTTTAATTTTTCATTAATCGTAAGTGTATGTTTGCAATAAATATCTTGTAACTCTTACATATATCGTGATAGCCATTTCGTTAGAATGTAAATGAAATTCCAAGAACTTTCGTATAATACGCACAATGCATTCGTAAAAATTTTGTGCGATAAGTGTTCGGATACTTTTGTGCTCGAATGCTACATTACATTGATAAAATACACGAAGGACAGCTTAGAATGAGTCATGGGCAGAAAGGCAGATAAAAATGTAAAAAACCTGTTTGAACTATTAAAGATAGAACGTCGGGTAATGGATTGCTCAAAAGTTACATGGCAATCTTCCAAAAAGAACTACTGTCGAAATTTATTATTTCAAATTGTATTAATATGTTCTTTAATAAATTGACAATAATCTTTTAACTAAAACACATTTTAAGAAGTAACGACAGATTCAAAACCACATCAAGTTCTATATTTATTCGAAAGAACAAAAAACATTTCCGTTTATGGATTTTCTACAATGTTGCAGTGTTTGTGTCTGATATTAGGACCCTCTTGCGCGATAATGACAATTGACAAGTTACAAATCATAAGTCACAAACTTCACAATTTTTTGATTTAATTTACCGCAAAGTGGGAATTGTAATTTGTAATATTTACTTGTAAAATCCCATGTTTCGTTAATTACCAAACTTGTTTTACTATTACGCCAGAAAATTTAGCAATGCTAATAACTTCTAGTCTATGACTCGCAAAATTTGACTAGCAACGTTAGCTTAAATCGCGCGCAAGAGAACCTAGAAACGTGAAACGTTTTTAGAATAGAAAACTAACTATTTTCTGAATTATTCGTTCTGAATATCTTATAATTCTGTTACACCGAAGGTAGCAAAGATAATGAAAGAATCTTTTATTTAAATCGAGATCGAAGCCAGTGTGTCACATTGATTTCCCTCTGCTAAGAACAAGTTTTTAGATAGTTCAACTCTTAGTACACTGGTCGTAAGGTGAGGTCATGCAGAGACCAGAATATCTTTTTTGCTACCTGTTGATAAGTATTAGAAACACATGCCCAATAATTTGCTATATGCTTTCTAATTGCTAGCTTTGTTAGACGAGGTTACACAGAGGAAGGGGAAAGATCAAAATTAAAATGATCTTTGGAAAAGAGCGAATAATATAAATATTAAAAATAAAAACCTCCGTGATTAGCACCGCAAGTGGTTGATATGTTATGTTGCCATATTGTCAGTTTTCTTCTATTTCTTACCTAAACAAATGAAAAATAAGTGCTTCATTAAACGTTCTTCTTTATAGTTTAACAATCTTACGTCAAATAGGATAATCGAATAACACGTAATTTGTCAAATTTATTTCTTAAATTTCATTCGTTTTATCGTCAGATATTTTTCTGGTCGCGTAAGAGCATCTATTGGCATCGATAATATCTGACTTCTAGCCTTTCTATGAGATAAGGTAATTGGATATACATGAGTAATTACAGATACACTTTGAGGAATTATGTGATAGAACGAATATTTTATTTAAAAGGAAATGTATCGAACAGAAATGAAAGACACCGAAGTATTCTTTTGCTCTTCTGGGGAAACATCGTTTTCTCTTTCGTGTAAGTTTATTGTCTTTGTTTATTTGTTAAAACTATTCGTTCGACGAAGTCTATCGTCCTCGTTGCATTATTTGGAATGTTACTTCAGTCATTTTTCATTTCAGATACATACGTACGTAAGTTTTTAAGGAAATAAATTTATAAAATGACAAAAAATACCACGTTAGCTACATGTTAACTGCACGTGATCAAATTGTACAGCGGAACGTAACCGCCTACTTTCTTGCCACTTCGGAACAGCATCGGAATTATTTTCGAAATTTGATCGTCGCATCTGATATATAGAGTGTGACTCGATTTGTATCAACAGAGTAACGAAGCAAATCTTGCGCTTACCTGTGGCTTGGAAAATATTTCAACAGTAAGTTAAGAAAGGGATACTAAAAAGCTTCAACGCGTGTTAATGTCTTTAGCTACAGTGGAACACGCAACTGGCAAGTGAAGTCACGTGTGGTGTCACATACGTACAGTATCACTCAAAAGTGAGTGATCGGTTATAACTAGAAATTCATAAGCTTCTTGTTCACCTTGTGAAACCAGATCATGCAGTATCTATGTACTCGAATGCGTTTGTCTATGTACAACACTCTCGCTCATGAGCCACCGTCACCGCTGACGCTTACTCCTTTTCAGCAAAGTGCTTATACAAGACTTTATTTTATCGTTTAATTTCGAAATATTTAACAACTAATTTACGATAATATCCGAAGGCTAAATTAAAGCTGTACTCGTATGATTCGAATAAACATTAAAAGAAGTGACTGCGACCATAAGCATAATCGAAGAATACTGTAAGTGGGAAAATTGAGAAATTTTGTATTTTAATGGAAAATATTTTCGAAAGGTATAGAACTTCAGTGCAATTTCCCATTCTAAATAATTGTTAATTCTAGAAGATGTGATGGCACTGATACGACTAACGTCGCCTTTGTAGAGAAAAATAAAAGTACCGATTAACGTCGGTTAATTATTTCTTGGCTTTTGTTTATTGCATCTATATAAACGCGACATCGAATTTTCTACGTACAGAATTTTCTACACATACACTTTCCTTTTTCATGAAACTGAACTACATGTTTACTTGTCGCCCTGAAACATCCTTTGGCTACGGTATTTTCTACAATTGCTCTTCCATTGCGCCGATGATTATGAAACTAACTTAAGCCGTATATATTCTTCGTTTTAAGATATTTAAAGTTTCGCGTTTGACGCATGAACTGAATTCTGTTTAATCGCGTGACAAGGAGCTCGGTGCAACGGCTCGATTTCTACCATTTTGCAAAGATGATTTCAGATAGTATTAATGTATAGTAATTGTAATGTATGAGAATAAATGATAAACTCAGGTTTTTTTAAATTTTTGACCTAGACCATTTTCATAGTCACCGGCATAATTGAGAAATTACGGGATATATTGGGTTGGCCTAATATTATACCGAATAGAAGAATGAGGCAAGCGCGCTGAAAATCGGAAAAGCAGTTAAGGGAACTATTAGAAGAAAGTTGCAAGACAATGGACAATTACGCCAAAAATATTAGATTCAGAACAGAGATTCTTTTTATTTTAAATATATGTTTATATAATTATATACTTATTTATATGATTATCTATATGAACCGTATCAACTAGGCCGTGGATTTTCATGCAAATTTAGATCGATATATACACGATTAAAGAAATAAAGCTTAAATGCAGAGATTCGTCCTGTCTATTAAATATTAAAACGAGTACTCTGTTTTTAATATTTTACGTTCTATGCGTTTTGTTTATTTTTGCATCAGTGATTAGAGGAAGATGATTGAAAAACGCGTAATTAAATTTCAAGTGCAGTTTAAGACAATTTCTATCTATTTGCAGGTAAGCAAACGTTACAAAGTTTCTGCATTTATTATTAATCGTTCAAAGTGCTTTGAAGTAATGCTGAAATATGAACACATTTATAATTCATAAGACGAAAAAATGTTACTCGACTGTTTCAATAATGTATAAATACTATTACCACATTTAAAAATCGCCTTTATATCTTTTACGTCCTTAATTACACCGAGTTAATAAATTTCCGCACGCTACATAGTTATTTTAATGTGTTTGTTGGGGTCTTTTACTTACAATTAATATGTAAATACACGTCTACCATGAGCTGACCATAATAAAATTTACTACGACAATCTACGTTTATGCAAATTCGTACTTTACGAACGTAATTTAAAAATATAGACACTAAATAGCAGCTACTAAATGTCGTTACGTTTGATATGTTTGTTTTTCTATTTCTTTTTTGATATTTGTATGATACGTAGTTCGATACGTTTGAATATGCGCGTTCTCCAAATTTGTATAACTTGAAAAGTCTCATAGTTGCATAAATATCCGCAATTATGTATCAATTAGACTATCGACGGTACTATAATTTCACATTTCTTTCGTAAAAATTCAAAGGAAAATTTTCTACATATAAACACAGGCGCGCTTCTCCTTTTACAACAAAGAGAACCATAGACCGTTACAAAAGAGTGGGAATGCTCTGAAACGAGAATAAAATCGCTGGGGCAGATATTTGTAGCGAATAACACGTTATTTTTATCGGCTGTTGCATTTATACGTATTGTAATTATAGGATATTTATAGAAACATTTCGTTTCAGTCGTACACGCTTCTCCGATGGCAATTAATCAAAGCTTCGACGCTTTGATAACGCCGCTTAAAGTGTGAACAAACTTTAATGATTCCTAGCAAGCCTACAAATTTAATATTCGCCGTGTACAAGTGTAACATTCGGCCGATCGATACAACAAAATTTTGATAACTCCATTGTAAGAATAGGGAGTATAACGTTACGCTGTTGGATTGTATTTCGATACGTAACGCAATCTTGTAATAGAAACAGAACCATTATATTATATTCGTCTGTTACTGCAGTGTCATACATAATTGTCTGTATCGATCGATTACCCTTACCATATTTAGTACAGCTGTGTTAGCGTGGTAAATGTGTCGCACCTTCACTAACACTAGAACTACCGATAGTTAACATGAAATTATTTCTACCAAAAGCAGTCAAAATGACTGGTCTTTTAAAAAATACGTAATAATAGAATATTTTTATATTCATTGATTTATTACTTTCTTACAGAAGGAATTCCATGTTATGTAGTACATTTTTGGTATTATTAATCCATCAAAATTGTAAAACCAGTCGTTTTGACTGGTGTGATATTTCTAGTGTTAGCACCTAGCGATCGATCCGGAATTTTCCTGATAATTGATATCATCATATCGAATGATACGCAGAAAAAAATTTAAAAACGCGTGGCATGTTGTACAAAACAAGGAAACTGGTTAATTGGGGTTCGATAAACAAATTGCAGGATCCTTTTACACTTTGACAAGTATCAGTCATTTTGACTGGTATTGGTATAAGTCGCCTTGATACAAAATTATTTTGAATTTGAATAGATAAAAAACAAATTCAAATTCATTATATTATTCTCTTAGTTATCGTTATGATGATGAATTTAATTATTGCGAAAAAGAAATATAACATGAAGTAGGAATTTTAAAATAAAATTGTAAAACCAGCCAATTTGACTGGTGTGGTAGTTCCAGTGTTAAGAAATCGAACTCAACTTCTTAACAAAAAATTTACATATAAGATGGAAGACTGTAACAGGAAGAATTTCCTGAGGTCGAGGCGTTGGTTTAGCCCTAATAGGATTTTCACATAGTTATATTTCGATTTTGCTTTCATCTTGGCAAACAAAAAGAATCTAATGTTTTAAAAAATATGTATGGTACAAGATTAAAACAATAAATCACGCGTACTAATAATACTTTCTTCCATATTTTTCTCATATTGAAGATGATATTTTTCAACGTCAGAAAAATATAATTGCATCGAAAATAACCAAAAATATGTAGCAGGGCTAGTCGATCGATATTAACAACAAAGGAAGCTACCCGCACGTTAAATGAGTTTGAACGAAAAACGTTAAACTAACTGAAACGTGTATCACTGTTTACTCGGAAAATTTGACATCGATTGGAAAAATAGCATGAAAATCCACGAGTGGCTGTAAAAAAGTGGTATTTTTACATTTAGATAATCCAATAACCGGGTAACGTCCCTCGCGCGAGATGAAAATGAAGAGACACGTGTTGGTGTGTGACCAATTCTCCGCTCAAGTTTGACTCATTCAAGGCCTAGTCACAGGACAAACTGTCCTATGACGTGACGACACAGTTACTCATCGGTAACTTTCACTGTTAAGGGTTAACTCCGGATGTGATCATTCTTATTACTTTTACTTTCTTGCTTTACGTTATTTCGGTATTCTTATGCTCGGTAGCTTTTCCTATATTTCTTACAACATAATGCATATAATGTATAATAAATAATTGTTGTTTTAGCCTTCGAATATTATATAGAGAAAAATTATATGAAAAAAGAATTATGTAGAAAAAGTAGTGTATATATATAATCGTTCACGAAGTTGAAGTACATATTTACTTTGCTGTCTTTTCCCACGTAGTTTCTTGGTGACGCTTTTTATTCGCTCAGATAAAAAGAAGTTCTGATATACTCTCAATTAGTTCATGTAATTCGAACTGACATAACTTGGGAATGACGACAGATTTCACGACACTTTTGTATAATAATTTATCGACTAACAATACTCGTAGATGGACGAGTCAGCCAGTTACAGGTGATAAACTTATTGCGTGAAAAGGGATAATTCGAATCTAGTAAATGAACAAGCGACTTGTAATTTGTAAAACTTCTATTCTTTCGTTACTAAACTTATTACGATTACGCAAGAGAGTCCAATAATAAAATGAATGAACGATGAATTTAACGTTGGAACGCATATACGTATAGCGAGTGACGAGAACCGCGTTGTGAACAAGTATATTTATTTAAGTAGATATAGTGACTCGCAAAAGTATTCATACACTTACCATAAAAAAACTTTTATACGTATATGTGTATGTATATCGTGGATGTTATATAAAACATTTTGAAATTGTATCAGCGCTATAATGAGACGCGATTATCATAATCGTATTAGCGTTTGAAATATATAAATATTCAGAAATATAAATATCTGAAAATATACATGAAACTTGTAACATATTTATTGCAAACTTATATTTAGTACAAAATTAATACGTATACAGTATAAATAGTCGTCTTAACACATTGACTGCCACGTTGGTCATTGGTGACCGGAGCGCTTGACTTCTTACAATTGTAAAAATTGAATGAAAATTGACAGTTAGAGCATTTTGAATATAACCGGTAAATAGAAGATACTTTGAAACAAAAAGTGCGCCATTGAACAATTAAACATTTTTATTAGAACATCAATAAAAAAAAAAAATAAAAAATGAGAACAAATCTTGCATCTAACGGTGCACTGCGTTTGCATCCATATCCTTGAGGGATAATCTACGAATATTATTATAAACACAGCTTAGAAAATAATCGTAAATGCTGCTTTATAATCATGTAATTGAAGTTAGAAGTGTGCACATACCTTACTATTATATATAGAACGAGCAAATACCGTTTACTAATGTCTTTTACACGTTTCAACAATATATTCTGCACGTTTTGCTTATGACGAAATAACGAATGCGAATGGTTCGTTGAAATAAACGAAGCCTTGTTATAATATGTCGCTATCAACTGTTACCAAGGCGCCACGGTGGTCACCGGTGGCCACCAATAAGATAAACGGTCCATCGAGGAAGAATGTTGTCTTACTTCGTCAATTTATTATTATTTTGCCATTATATGCTTTGAATAATAAAAATACTCCCGTGGTGTCCTGAGCGAAACATGCGATTTCGACGTGGTGGTCAAAGTGTTAAGCCACGTTTATAGAACGAGTATATATTAAAAATGACGCGGCTGAATATCAGGACTCGTTGATATCGCAATTGATGGCCTGTTTAAATATTATACTTTCGTCATCTGCGCAAAATATACTTGTACTAAATATCTTGGAACTTGTGTACACATTTTCAGAATCGCTTAGAACTATACCGATATAATCGCGATAATTGCGTGTCATCGCGGTGTTAATGAAATCTCAAACTGTTTCGTGTAACGCGCGTGATACGTAAAAGACGTAATCGAGAAACGTACGCTGTACTTGTCCAATTGCTAAAATAAAATTGTCGAACGCATTATTCTCGACACTCTGTCACACCTCGTAGATCGAAGTTAGCTTTGTACGTTGCGCGGCAACGTGGTCGTATATTGTCGGTAAATTGCAAAACAGATAGCACTAGAAACGCGGCAGTTTTATCAGTGCTTTGGGCGATCGCGCGAAAGTTTACCGAACGTGGATCACCCGTTCCCTGTGTGTGCCCAGCCACTTCCAACCGACCCAATTGCCGCGGAAACTAGTGCACAATTCTCGCTAGTTTCTCGCAGCCACGCGACATTCTCGCTTTCGCGAAGCTTTGAAAGTTGCTTTTTCCAAGAAAAACCATGACGCGGCCGCTCGCTTTTGCTTTTGTATATCCATCGTACACGAGCGTTTTCGTGCGGATTTCCATCGCGTACCCGTCGAGTTTTCTTCGAAACTAACTTCTATAGCGTCGCACCGTTGCACGCTTCTAAAATATTAACCCTTGCATATGTATTTTTCGTTTCGATAGATGGTTTGCGGAGATACGAACACGCAACGACAAGCTACACGGAAAATGGTTATAACTTTCATCGTTATATCGCGCAGATGTCATCGATAAATCGTTAGTAACGAATCTTATCTTTGTGTTTGCCTTGAAAAAAAAAAAAAAAAAAGAGAAAAAGAAGAAATGGATATCACGAACGACTTTAAACCGAATACGGTTAATGTTAACCTGTATTGGAGTAACCCGTGTTAAAGATAACAAACAGTCAAATTGTTTGATCATTCGATAAAATGACGATTATTATGTTGTGTGGAAGCTTTCCACGAGTACACGATATATCTTCTGTTTAATACATTGTCTTCTATTAAAGACAATCAGGAAGATCGTTATCGTTATGCTTGTTACACTAATTGGAGTACACATTTGTACATGTATTTTCCATTTAAGAAGACGCAATTGTGTGGTATTTTGCTCGGTGGTGATGCAGAACCTACGAGGAGAATAAATTATTTCTCTTTCCTTTTGGAATTTCATGCTTTTCACGCAAAGATCACGCGCGTCGCTTTCATAAACACGACCGTTCTTCAAAAACACCGATGTTTATCGCTTTTGATATTCGCGATTCATGAAATAAAATAAAATAAAGGACAAGGAAGAAAAAAAGAGTAATATATATGTATACTTAGTTCGCTGTATTTTGTCTTTGATACGTTAGAGGCTTTACCCGTTTCGTCCTTATGCCCGACTTTTATCTGAACAGGTACAAACGTTTCGTTTCTTCTTGTTTATTAACACGCGTACTTCGTACGGTTTTACGAATTATAGGATTTTCAAATTCGAAATTACTTCAATGTTACTTTAATTGTCCGTGTTTGTCTTCTCTCAGAGAAGCAAAGTGATGCTCAAAGTGATGGTTCTTTAATTTTTGTTCGATACATTTTGATTTTTGTGGAGAAAGTATTCACGATATAACGCTATTGCAGTTGAGTTCGTTTTTAGTCGCATCACAGAACAGTATCTGATCATCCTTTATCGCGAAACTCGAACTTGTACATTTCGATCACGCTGATTTCAGCACGATAAATTTCTGATATTTTAAGAGCGTGTTTGAAATAAAATCGAAAAGGGAAATCGTGCGAATCAATAGCGACTTTTCCATATTCTGCTCGAACTCGAGATATTTGTTAATATTAGAAAGCTACAACTGGGTCGAAAATGGCCACAGTTACGTTATGAGGTTCTGAAATCATGACAGATATTATTCTTCTCTCATAGAAAGAAGACTAAAAAGAAAACACCCCACCGACCTCACTAAAGAAATAAAATAGTCAAACTCGAAGATAGTATCACGCTGGGGTGGACATCTACATGTTATTTGGCGATTAAGCTTGAAAAATTTACCGAATGTCCAGCTGGACAAATTGTAAAGTACAAATTAAATAATAAAAAAAATATTATTCTTGTAGAATCGATTAATTTTTTATATCGTTCGATCACAATAAATCGCGATATAGATTATTTTGAAATGCCTTTAAATACCTAATTAGATACATTTAAGTACCAACTAACGATTGTTCCAATGTACCATTGCTTTAAGAAAACATACTGATATGTCAACCGTTTAATAAATTTTGTTGGAACGTAAGAACAAGTCAGTAACATTATACAAATAATCGAGTGAATTGACGCAATATATGCGTCAATAGCAATGAATATATTGACAGATATTGATCGATACAAAAAATCCTTCACGAAGAGCATTTTAGTAATTATGTAAAAAGTGCTGGGAATCTTCCCAGTCGCGTGTTGATCGCACTGTCAAAACATTGAAAAGAAATACGCACCAATAATACGAGGGATTCAGTAGAAAAGTTCAGTTGAAAACTCTCTTTTCCTAGAAACGAACATTGAAATGATACGTAAAAAATTCTTATCTATCCAGTCTAGTGTAAAGTGTTTTCGCTTTAAAAGTACAGTAATGAGTATAATTGCGAATATTTATGTATTTATAAATAATTTAAAAGAGCAAAGGTCTATAAAATGCACATAATATGCAAAGCTATAAAGTGAAAGATTTATAGCATCTAATTATAAGTAGTTAGCATATAATTATAAGCAATCTCTATTTAGGTTCGTTACTGTATGCTTAAAAATATAAAATTGTATAAACACGTGCAATAACGTGTTCGATGGCGGAAGAACATAGACTTTTCTATAAGGATTTAATTTTATTCCTATTTTTCACGAGTTAACGATCTTGTCGTTTGTATCGTTTTACTTACAAGTCGCTTAATTATTAAATTATTCTTAATTACTTTGATTTAACCTTCCTGATATAATCGCGAGTCTTAATTTTAACGATAGGTAAAAGATCAAACACCCACTCGTAATTTTCCCATAAAAAAATACAAGTTACCTCTTCAACGGATTATTTTCAACAAACTTTTAAAGAGTTTCACCTACATACACGTTCGTTGATCGTGCTAAAATCAGACGCAAACAGCTGTACAAATAAACTTGAGATTAACTTTCGATTTAACGTCATTGAAAAGATGCGATAAAGTTCATATATTTTCTGATGACAAAATTCTCTTTCAATTGCAATTTCTATTACTAATTTTCTTCGTCCCAGCTCCGCTTCCTATTTACGATACTATTTTATTCAAATTGTGTGCAGCGTTCGACGCTTGAAAATCTTAAACGATATTCGACAAATTTTCTATCCGAACTTTTTTCTAGCTCTGCTTCTTTACGGTTAAATCGAAAGAGAAGAGCGTAAAGTTAATGGCGTGAGGATAATAAGCTAAAAAATTCTATTTGTATGTAAATAAACGTACAATTACTTATACCAATTGCATACGAGAATACCATGATCGGTCGAGAAACGAGGTAAAAGATACGTTCGACCGCCACGTGGATGTTCTAAATTACCAAAACTTTGGTAGAACCGTTCACGTGTTCGAATTTAAGCTAAAAAAATTTACCGAATATCCAGCTGGACAAATTGTAAAATACAAATTAAATAATAATAATAAAAAAAGTGTTCGAATTATTTCCAACCGGGTTGCGTTCGAGTCACGTAACGACAAAAAACCTGAAATAGATCTACTGTTCGAAACTTTCGGGCCGAGCCAGACGTACGTATATTACGAAAAGATTTTAAAAACGCTCGTCTGACGAGAAAAGAACGAAACAAAAACACAGTAAAAGAAATTTCGTATCTCGAAAGTCACGCTCAGACTGAAAAACGTTTCTGTCAGCTTCGTTGCATCCATCGATTATGAATTAACGCTTTGTGTAAATCTTTTCGAATCTTTCCAGATGCAAAATACTCTCGCGAAAGAATTCGTACGCTCGTCGACGTCTTTTACGAACGTGTTACGCGTATTATACGAAACATTTTGAAATTGCGTTGATACCGTATTGATTGATCGACGCTCGATTATCGCGACTACACCGGTGAAAATATAAACGATTTCGAAAATCACGACAGTGTTCAAGTACAAGAAAGTGTTTTGAAAAGTTGCAAGATATTTGGTGTAGATGGCAAAGATATTTAAACAGACCATCGTCCGCGATATCGATAAGTCTCGATGTATTGTATTTATAACGTATAGAAATTACGTAGCAAATATGTTTAAGCTTATGAGCTTGCAGCAAATATCTTGAAAGTCCCGCATATATTTTCAGACTAGCTTCCAATATTGCCAATATAATCATGGCAATGGTGGTGCTCTATGGTGCTGATGAAGTTTCAAAATGTTTTACATAACACGCGCAACATGTGTCGCAATATGTGTTACGAGTCATAACTTATGATCCAACTAGCTTCCATGATGGTTGCTGGATATTTGATCCAAAAATTGGATATTCTCTGAAACTCTTCAGAACTGTATGCTTCAGAAGGGATGAGACGATTCTTCGAATCCTTAACGATGTACATATTTGTGACTATTCCGAGAAGTTTTCTCCAGGTTTACAAGTTTTCTATTTTTTAATCAATTATTCTCCACACGCCGATGAAGTTTATATGGAAAGTCTTCCGTAACACCTGACCAATAGCACGTTTATGCGACTTGCCAGTGAAAAACTGACTTTCTAAATATTATTGTTTCCTACTCTCCGTAAGAAGGTAAAAAATAAATATTAATTTTTTGACGATGTAGCTCGAGAAAGGCTCGAACAAAACGTTGGATAATAACGTGTAGCGAATATAAACTTCCAGTCATCCTAATAGTCATCGCCCTAACTCGACTGTTAATATTCGTTTCTTATGAACAGACGAAGATATGTATTTTTTTGCATCTGATAAAATCGTTCATTCTTGTAACAATCCTTCTCGATTTTGTTACGCCATCGAAAGATTAAGAATTAATTACCAAAGCATATGCTACGATTCGGAACATTTATTTAAAGTAACTTTTACTCTATCTTTTTGGATCATATTTTACTTACAGAAAAACTAAACATACGCATTATATATCATCGTACGTTATCTCGGAAGAATAATATGGTTGATAATGATTGAAGATAGGACGAAATTTATTGGCTGGTTATAATCCGTCAAGCTGAAAACTTCTGGTAAACGATATTTCGTATGCATCGACATAACAAGAAGCAATGTTGATAGAACATGTCGCGCGTGTTTTAACGTTAACCTATTCAGATAACAGATAATAAGATTTTTGTATGTTTGTTAATCTATTATTACGAAGGTTCTTCTGTTAAAAACTAGCAAACTATTTCTTTCCTGTGTTTACCGTAACTGATGAAAGATTTGTTTGTTAGAGATTCCGCGAGATAGAAGGCAGAACGTTGAGTTTCAGCATTTCTCGAAGAACGAAAATTTATTTTTCAGTATATAATGCCGCAACTTTATATTTCCTTGTAGATATTACATATCAAAACGAAACATTTTATTCTGCATCATTCTCAACTTTTACTTCTTATTTTAAATAATACACATATTACATATTACTACGTTAGACTAAAAAGAAAACACCCCACTGACCTGACTAAAGAAATAAAATAGTGAAACTCGAAGATGGTATCCCGCTGGGGATAGCCATCCACGCGTTATTTAGCAATCAACACGCTGACTGTCGCGTCACCCACATTCGGGCGACAGCAAAGTTTCTGATAGGGTCGCGTCACCCGTATTCGGGTAACTCTTATTTGATTACTTGCGAAGGATCGTCGTAGGTATTTGAAAAGATATTTCACAGGAAGTAATAAAACTATTGAATTGTTACAAAAGTAATACGAAAATGGTTTATTAAGAAAATTATTTAGAATATAAAACTTTGAAACATTCTATACAAAGCTGAGGTTGGTCGGAACAATTTGGACAATAAGTTGTTTTCTTTAAATTTTCTCGTCTCTTTGATCGGTCCGTTCGACGTCTTCTATCTGCATAACATAGTTTGCATGCGCGTCTAATGCTTCTTCCGGAATTATTTTTCCAAACGGCGATATTATGCTGACTCCGTCGAAGACAAGGATTTTTTGTATTTTCAGACAACCCTAATAATTTTGCAGCTAATAATTCTCTAAATTTTCTAACATTTACACCCTTCCTTGTTGCAATTTTGTAAACCGTCAAAGCGTTTACAATAGAAATTCCCAGAAGGAGTCGAATGCCAAGTTTTCGGTACCATTTGATTCTTTTTCTAATTGTGGTGGTATAAGAAACCATTTGGTTGGAATAATCTATACCACACTCGTGGCCTGAAGGAGATTTCATTGAAAATACGCGCGGCAGTCAACGTGTTAAGCTAGAAAAACTTATGTCCTGCTGGACAAATTGTAAATTACAAATTAAATAATAAAAAAATATAACATATTAAACTATAAAAACTAAAAAATACATTGAACATCTTAATTTCTTACAAATACTGTAATACTTAGAAAAATTTGTATTCCAATTAATACGACATAGTCAGTGATAAAGAGCACACACGTAAGAGAACACGAAAAATATGTTAAACTCGAAACTCGTTAAAATTGACATTTCTCCTCTTTTCCGTGGACGTTTCATGTTATATCAAAGGTCTCTAATTCGTGGAAAAGCCAGGAAGATCCCATGACGCAAAATGGGACGGAAATTAAGAATGAGAAGATTATGTCGGTGGCTTTGCTTTTGAGAAAATTGAGTTTGAAAATTTGCAGTGTATGTATGTTCAGTAGCGGACAAGAGTTTAAGACCGCTACTTATCTGCTAGATTATCGTACTATATACATATATGTATTATACTAAGATAATAAATAATCAACATTTCGTAGTTGTCCTTGCAACTACATGACACTCGCGCTTTATCTACGAACGGCTACGAGACTTTTAAAACACGAACGATACTCGAGAGGATAAATATGAAACGACTCGAGCTGTACTCGCTGCGAACATTACTTTAGGACGGACGTTCGAATTCAGCGGTGCATCGAATTAATCGAACGATGATAAAGCTATCTGGCACGGCATACTACATTTATGGTAACAATCGCTGGATTCAAGTGAAAATCGCGAGTAAAGCCAGCGATCTGCGCTAAGAAGATAGAAAAATTGTTACGTTATCTCGCAACAAGAAAAATACATTTGAAAAATAGATCTGAGTATTGCCACAGCTTGTAAACAGCCGCTATCATGGTACCTATGAGTATAGAAAAAAGAAAAATAATGCAGAAACGATAAACCAAAGAAACAACAGCAAAGACCACTGTTTATCCTGAAATAAAACGATCATCCTGATTTTGACCTCGAAGAACGCGCAAGAAACCAATGCTCAGTCGCAAAAATCCGAAGCTGAGAATTGCTTTCGCCGAGGCACACGAGCACTGGACGGTACAAGATTTGGTTCAAAGTCTTATTATTTACCGAATGTTCAGTTGAACAAATTGTAAAGTACAAATTAAATAATAAAAAAGAGTGTTATTTTCGGATGAGTCGAAATTTATTTAGTAGAGTGAAACCGAATAGCGAACGATTGCGACTATTTCAGTAGCATTTTTCAAGCAGCTACTGGTTGTTTGGTGTTTAGCATACAGAGCGATATTCTACTAGAAAGGTAGTCGTCTTAAACTTTTGTCCGCCAGTGTGCGTAGATTTGCTGAATTCCCAATTAAACGAGAGTAAGTAATTGATAAAGATAACAAGGATAATTGATCAGCAGGTTAGTCTACGTGTGAAAATAAACGGAAAATGTGGAATAAAATTACAGCCACACATCGGCTAAATCGATTTACCGCATGTCCTTACTGGACAAATTGTAATGTTTTTTAAAAGTACAAAAGAAAAAAAGAAATAAACTGTACATAGATTATTGTGATTGAAGTGATATAATAAAAATAAATAGATGCAGAAGAGAGTTCCGATTATCCGAAATGTCCGATTAATTGGCACACGTCCCTCGACTATTCTTCAGCAACCATCGCGAAACGTACTTCGCATAAATGAAGAAGTCGAATGTATCTAGCACGGTCATCGATACCGAACAGTTGATTAAACGAACAAAACGAATTATATCTGCATTAGTCATGTTGGTTTTTTTAAAATTATTTTCTTCGTTCTTATCACCTCATAGGTACAGTCTGATTATGTGGCACTGATTTGGTCCTGAGGAATTTCACTGTATAAGACTGTGTCTCTGCTTCAATGAAAAATAACTTTAATTTTCTCAAAGCAAGTAAAAGCACTTGTATATGTTTGGTAATATAACAACGGTACAAGGAAAATGTAGAATCGAACATTTTTGAAGAGAGGAAGTTTCTGAAAGAATCATGGTTTGCAAGTTACTGCTCGCGCGGTTTGCAAACAAAGTTTCGCCGCCGCGTATTCTCGCGAGTAAAAAAGAAATGGCACGCAGCCATGCAGTGGTGGTGCCTCGTTAATTTTTCAAGCTCCTCAGATATATCTGGCATTGTTTTGATATTTCGCGGGTACTCAATGCGCGTAAAACGTGCTTAAACAATTTCAGAAATCTCTCGACAACGTCAGACGCGAAAATAAATCCCTCGTCTTCCTCGATTCATTCCATGAACCAACGGCACACATAAATTATCGAAGAAAAGAGAAGAAAAAGAAAAGAATGGGAACAGGTCGGTTGAATCGTCATAGTCGATTTTGTTTGACCTTCGTGGAATAGCGAAACGAAGCTATGTATATACAGGTTTGTTAACGATGAGAGACACTGATGGCGACAAAAACAGAACAGATGGACTATGCCAGATGTCACCGCAATGGGATCGTCGCGTCGTAATCTTGCCGCTCTTCTAGCTTGAAAGCCGGCCTCTGAAAAGGATCTCTCGATAAAACGGCATAGCTCGACGATTGGTACCGCGATAATGGTAACAATAGTCTTATTTCTATTATTCGTCGCGCGTCGGCCGTGCAATTATATCCTAATGGTACTTGGCGTTCGATGCTAAAATTAACCGTTCCTGGATGAAACGAAAGGAGTGGTACGAACAGTGAGCGTCACGTAACAGCCGAGCCAGCAAACTCGACGAAATGACGGATTTCAGATTTCTTGATTTTACGATCGAACACGTTGGAATAAAATCGAGCTTTGTTCGTTTACACTGTACGATGACTATGAAAAGTATGGTGGTCTACTACCATGGTGTACTACGAATAGCATCGCGGTTTATTATTGGGTTTGTATACCAATTAATCGGCGTCGACTGTAACAAATTTCGTATCGTTTAGTAGCACTTGCACGTGATTGCAAAAATGTAATGCTATGCAAACGAACTTTAGAACGTAATTAAAACACGTTACATTGGAAATTAAGGTATGCGTATATAAATACGTCTCTATTGCTATTGTATATTCTTTTGAATACCTGTTCCAGGCATTTCAATTTTTTAACGATAGTTAACAATTTAATATACAATAGCAGAAGACTTCAACTAATTATATATATATTTTTATTCATTTTTGCCTGCCGGCTACGACACGAGATTGATTTACACGGGTTTCTTCAAATTACGAATGAAATTACGAATATCATAAGAATAGTTGTTTCTATAGGAATAATTAATTGTCATTCCATGACAAGTCGAATACTGTATCTTGGCATACAGTAGCACACGAAAGTGTTAGGACACTCTTAAAATTTTTAGTTTTATGCTGATATTACACGAGACATTTCGAAATGTCATTAGCACCGTGGCGAGACGCGATTATATTATGATTATATTAGTGAAACGAATGTAAAAATATGTAGAGAAGTTACAAGATATTTGTCGAACGCATACACTTCGCGAACATTACCAAGATATTGTACTGTTGATTATATCATTCGTTTTATTAATAAGTCACAATATGTAGTGAGATCATCTCCAGCACTAATTGTATGTTTAAAACTACTATTCACGTCGTATACTAATTTTTCACTAAGCGTATGCTTTCAATAAATGTTTTGTAACTTTTATATACGTTTTTGAATTGGTTGCAAATTTGCTTATCATAATCACGATAGCTGTGTTTCATTACAGTGCTAATGAAATAAATGAAAACTTTCCTATAATACGCGTAACGTATTCATGAAAGTTTGTTGTGGTAAGTGCTCGAATATTTTTTTGAGTCACTGTAGATTATTTTTCACGATCTTTCGTTATATCGCGAGTCCTGTCTCTTATTACCAGCCTTTACTGTGTAAACGTAACTATCGTAGGTTTTAAAATGTTTCTGTGGTTAATGCTTTTTAGTGGTTAATAATCTTTAAAAAAATCTGTAAAACTTCGTACAATGTCTTCAATCATTCTAAGTTAAATCAAAACACTCATGGTGTACCGTTATGTTCGAGTTAGCCTAAACACGAAACACCTACAGTAGAAATAGAATGCGTTTATTATCTAAAAAGTCGAAAAATTTGATAAGGGCCACGTTTATTTAAACGTGTATGGACAAACGAAAGCGCTTCTATCGTTTAAAATATTGTTTGCGGTGAAAAGAATCGACAAATCTAACCTGATACAATGTAACTGTTTTCATAAACTTTGGACATGAAAAGTGGAGCGAGCCAAAAAGTCATTCACTTGTCAAAATGTTTTCTCGTTTCATAAGAAAAAGACTAAAGTAAAATAATCAAAACTGAGGGAAGTTAGAAAGCTATGTAATTGCCAAAAATATGTAGTTTGATTGAAGAAAAAGATGTCAACGACCTTGAAAAGTATGACATAAATTATCATATTCGTCATTCCACATCACCAGTTTTCCTCCAACGCAATTTTTTGTATCGACTAAAGTATCAAAGTAAAGATATTATGCAATGCAATGTAAACGAAACACACTGTATATTTTACTTATCTAGGTTCGTTCACACATTACCGCTTAAAATTATTATTCTTTTCGTATTTTAATATTTATGCACATATACACTGAATTATAGGTAATATATAATAATAATTATTGTTATACGTAAACAAATTATACGTAATAATAACGTGCAATGAATTATTTTAATTCGCTGTATTCACGGAATTCTAGACAAAACACGTTTAACTTGGATCATTATGAATCAACAATCTTGAAAGAATCAGGTATATATGAAACGATTGATTATTCAATTATAATTTTATTCTCTCGTAAATAAAGAAAATTCTATAAATAATTACGGAGGGTGAACTAATTAAAAATATTCAGACATGCATAAACTTATTGGATAATCGTGAAAGCACTTCGTCTATTGTGTATTTATACCGGCATAGACGAGATAGCAAAAGAAAGGAGGCAGAGAATAAGAAAGACAGACAGAGAGAGAGAGAGAGAGAGAGAGAGAGACTGGAAAGGTACCGACCAGGGTAACGTACAGAAACGTGCCAGTACTCATTAGAACCCGTGTCGTAATCTGTTGTTAAACGCGTTAGCAGCCGAGCAGAGAAAGTTTTCAGACTGAATTCAACGAACAGACTGAATTCTCTCTCCTGTTATTTCTCTGTATTCTCTGTCAAGACAACGCAGCATCAACTATTACGAGTATTCCATTCTGTTCAGGTGCATTATAGTTACTATTCGAGTATTTCGACCAGAAAGTTTTCTTTCTTGTTCTATTACGTATAAATAAAAAGTCACCTACACTCGAATGTACAGGGTGTCTCGGTAACTCTGTTACAAAGCGATATCCTCGTTACTTTTAATGAGACGAAGAGATGCTTAAAGCAATGAATTACTTGGCTCGAAAAGACACATGTTACGATGCGAAATATATTTGTAGAAATTTACATGTTTACGTCTTTTTTTTTTTTTTAAGGCCACGCATTTTTATGTACTAGCTGATGCGTTCTTATTTCTTATACAAAAATATCGCGAAAATGTTTGATTCAAGAGATATCTCAATTTTAATTTCATGAAATTTACCATACGAAAAACGAGAAACGTACAAACACAAGTGTTCCTTTGCTTGTATTTCATATGTAAAGTTCTCAACGCTAATGTTGAAGTATTCTTTAAATCTTACTTATTGATCTTATCTTCCAAATGTCTTAATGTCTTACACAGGGCATAAATCAATGTATCCTCAATTATAGAAAAGATAACGATTGTAAAAAAATATGAAACAAGCCTTTCGTATTTTTCTACAAGTAGTCGTGAATATTTTATTTTCATTCAACGAAAAAAGACAATAAAATACAACGCTCTAAATAAAACGCTAAATAAAACGCAGTTAATGAAATACAATGCTGTGTTAAATGAAACGTAGTAAACGTTGTAAATGAAACATCGATATGCAAGGTGTTTCGTTTATCTTGGATTCGCTAATATCTTAATACGTTTTATCGATATGACAGAGTTAATTAGTTTAGAATTTAGAACAACAAACATGATTCATGAAGATTTTCCTTCAAGGCCTGTTTGTTCCAAATTTCACAAAATTATTATCATTTCTTTCAATTGGGTTTCTATATATTTTTCAAGCCAGCCGACGTGATTGTTTTATTTTTTATAAAAGGATATTAAAGTATTAGAGTCTGAAAATAGTTAACTTAAATACTATTTCAATTCTAATTTTGTAAAACTTGCTGCATGGAAATGTGCGGTACGAAGATGCATTGATTGGTGTATAATATATGCAACTATATTAAAATGCTACTTTAAAAAATGATGACAAGCTTGAGAAGCTGAAAAAGATTACCTTGAAAAAAGAAAAAATCTTGAATCATAATATTCGGTTGTCTGAATCAACTAGCTTTAGTCTGACATAATTCTTTATATAAGCGAAACTAACCAAGGAGTTGTAAGATATTTACGAATCCAAGATAAAAGAAAACGTGCTGTATAGCAAGCTATAAAAGTATATGATCAGACTGCAATTTCTTGCGCATTTATGTGAAATTTAAAGATACAAAAATCCACGTATTTTAAGTGCGTACATAAAGATATAAAATAACATGAAAGTTTCCGGTCTAAATTTATGTTTCATTATATTTCACATAAAAGTTGCTTCGACAAGGGAAAAATAAGCAATAATATTATATTATGAAGTTTAAATTTTCTACTTTTTTGTCATTATTAATGTTTCTTGATACGAGTGTTGATAGTAAAAGAATTACTTTGATTAGGAAAACTACTTTCATCATGAGCTGGTAATACCTTTGAAGTTATCAATGTTAAATTGAAAATCGTATTAAATATAGATTCTATCAAAAATTGCAATACATTTTTAATTTACCATGAAAATAAAATTTCATAATATGATTCTAAGTAAAGACCGATGCAAAAATCGCAACGTGCATTTTGTTCTTATATTTAGCAATGAATAACAATCTCTGGCTATCGTGTGCTACAAGTTGGTTGTTCAACGGATATTTTCTTTCTTCGTAATTCAACAGAATAATATTCACGTACGTTCACTAAAATAAATACTTTTAGTTCAAAATGTGATGTTACATCTCCTTGTCGGCGTACGTTATGTTATACTCTTAATATATTTGCCTATGACAAACATTATAATTGAATTATAATTAGTGGGACAAGGTAAGAATATTTAAATATTATGTTATGTATATTGATTCATAATTTAAATATGTGAATGTTTTGTTCAAATAAAAGGAAGATATATCAAACATCTTTTGTGACAGAGAAAACAAACCTTCGTATTTTATCACGATTTGTTGTTGATATTGCTGATAATTGTTTCTAGTGATATAATATTTCCTATTAGATACTTTTAATTGATTCTTTCGATTCCTTTATTTACATTTCACGCGAAGATTACGCGGGAAAAATATGATAAGTACATATATTTTTGCTGATTTTCTGACTTACATGTTATTTAATAGTGAAAAAATTTTACTATGTTTATATAATAGCTAAAGATATCAGTAATCTGATAGCTTTAACGATATCAGCCTTTTGAAAATAGCTGGTAAATTCACGATATTGTGAAATAAATAAATGATATTGATTTAATAGATACATTATATCGGTAATAGGATTGGTAAGATTGGCCTAGTTATGATATCGTATAATAAATAACAAATATAGTGATCATTGCATATTACTCTGCGCAACTAATGTTATTTATATCTTTTGAATTTTCAAAACAGTGACAAAAACACACGTTAAGTCCCAAAATCAAACGAAGAAATAATTTCAATGCGGAATTGGTTGACAACATATTGACCTGTAAGATTGCTCCTTTATAAAAGCCAGGAGGAGACGTAACTTATGTTTATCACCTTTGGTGTTCACGTGCATTCGAATTTCTCGTAAATACAATATGAAATTTTCCTGTGAAAAAGTTATTTTCTACGTGTTTTTAGTATTCTCAAGTTTTAACCCTCTGTGTCGATTTTACTTGCGCCAATACGGTTTTAAGACGAGACGCAGAAAGTCACCTTGGTCGAATATTCCGGCGACTAATCGGAAACGTACGCGGAACGTTCTAATTAACGAAAACGGCTTCGCACGTTTTGGGAATAATTTGTATATATGTACATCTCCGTAAAAAATCCTCCATTTCAGTAAATAAGTATCTAAAATTGCGTGGAATTAGTCAAATTCAAGTGTATTTGAGAAATCTTCAAGGTCGATTCTCTCGAAAACTGTAATAAAAATAAAACTATATTTTTGACTTGTTTTTTCACGTAGAATCACCTTATCGCCATGATTTCTAGGACATCAGGTTCCTAGATTTATCCATTTCCTAAATATACGATCCTACCAAAATAACAAAAAATTTGACCTTCATAATATGATATTTACGTAGCAACATACAGAAAAACTAATAACATCAGAATATACCTGCCTTGGAACGATTTAAGTCTTATCTGAAACATTTTTTGCTACGGATCGTGACAATGACGTCAACATCAGCTGAGACAACCTGTATGCATGTAAGGTTTTCGATGGTAAGCGTTAAAATACTTTTATAAGCCACCGTGTATTTTCACAGTGTGTTTTGGATCAGCAAGTGTCCCACTACTTATGAACAGGGATGAACGTAACAGGCTGGCTGTGTTTATTTTAAATGATGCGATGGTTATTTTCACAAGATGACGTAACGATATAATAGTAACGGAATGACATTAAATATTAGCAATCCTGCGCGGTTCTTACGAAAGCACGCGTTCCAAGCGACGACCGAGGATTACAATTTGACGTCTAATATCGTGTTGCAATCGTTTAGTAAACATAGCGCTAAACAATCGATTCGATCTCGCAATCAACTACCGATCAATTTGGTGCCGCGTCTTATGGTAAATTGCCAAAGTCTGCTGACAAACCATGGTTTTTCTTCGCGGTTTCGATGTTGATGATATCACTTTCACACTCTGCTTTATTCCTAACATTCTGTAACGTGGTGTGATTTTTAAAAAGCGTACGTATCGATGGCATACTGTACAAATATCGTTTGTTCGTTGTTTGTGTAATTGGAATTTTTATATGCAACAAATAGTCCCCGACTGTTTCTTTATGTTGCGTAATGATTCTATGTTTACTTCTTAAATTTGTCAGAAATAACATTTCTCTTTGTTGTATTTAGTATAGAAATATTTTCAGGAATCATGATCCGCCACTGTCATTTTATGTGATCCCAAAGAAAAGGGTTAATGCACGATTTGCAATTTGCGATGCACAATTTTATAATGGCGCTGATAAAGATAGAAACAATGTACAAAATATTTACCTAACTGTACATTACCAAAACTGTTAAAAATGGATATACAATAGTTGTGCAGTCATCGATATATTCATTTACCTATATTTCGTGTATTATTGTATTTTATTATCTTACATTTTATATTTAAACCAAAATCAGATATAATAAAAAAAAAATGTCATTACAGCACGATCAAATTTGAAATATCGTCAGTCGATAATTCATGCTATATTATATCATAGATTGTTTGCTTTTGTCATGTAATAACCCAAACTAGATAATAAAACCTAACTGAAACCAAAATCATTAATAATAAAGAATCTAATTACCTGACATAGTCAGATTTTGGATACGATAACTAGATAATTCTGCTGATTTCATAAATTATTTACGTTTGTCATATAATCACAAAAAGCTTTTTGGAATTGTTGCATAAAGTATATATTTATAGTATAGTATAGCAATTATTTGTTACAAAAATAATGATTTTACGAGAATAAATTTCAAGCTCGAAATATAAAAGTGAATTTTTAGACGTCGTTTACGAGAAAATTGGCTTTACATAATTGCCTGATAAGTGTTATTTAATCCCGTTGTAAACCGGGATTTTACTTGTGTTTAAGTTTATTCTATCGGATAATGGAGAACATGCGATAAAAGATGATAAGAAACTTTATTACTTTGTAAGAAGGGAAATTTCATTTCATAGTAATTTAATTCGAAGGATGCAGTTGTGTATTTAACAGTGCGAGAAACAGTTTCGAAAATAATATAATTTATTCTCTATCAATGTTCTGCTTCATCGTATGTCCTCGGTTACTCAATATGTACGTAGTAGAAAAACAAATATAAGTTAAGATGTTGCGATATAGCAATACCCGGTAGCACTTAGCAGTTAAATATTTGAAGTCAATTTTTTTGAAAACAAAATTTCCTGTGAAAACATTTCATTCTATATCTTCGCCATTTTATCGCCAATTAGCAATTGGCTTTGTACTAGAATTTCTCTTCTTGTAAAGAGATAAAATATCAACTAGAAAATAATAACCCTGGATGCTAGTCATTTTCACTGTTTTCATTTTTGTCTTCTGCATTGTTTTGATATTCTTAGCCTTACGTTTCTGATACTCAGTGACTGTTCTTATTTTTGCAGAAATATTATGCGTAAGTAATATAAAAATTTCGTATGGCTCTTTATAATACTGTGTAACTCTGAAGTTATGTGTCCATATACATATGTATGTAATTTATGTTCTTTATTAAGTTTATTTTATATGTTTATTACTGTTATGTTATATTTGATTGGCAAAGTATTATTACGCATATCCAAATTAAAATGAAAAAACCGTAATTAACATATATGGTAATTTCTCTCCTCATAAGCACGCAATATTCTGGTTTGTTAAGAAGTTTTGGAGAATTAAGAGATTATAAAATAATTATGGACAAATTTTTATTTGTGTAAAGTGCAAATTAAAAAGCACTTTGTACTCATATATTTCATCGTAGATTCTCCTTATTAACATATAGTCATTTCTCTTGTAATTTAATATAATCTTTCTACATATGTAATTCTAAATAAGGCTCATTTATTATTTCAATCCCTGAAAATTATGTAACTGAAAATGATTTATTATTCATACTATACATTCGATACTTTATTTAAAAAAAATAGTTACTCTTCTATAACTGGGAATGTTTTAAATTGACTATTTACAGTTACATCAATTATTTATAATAGTTAATTGATAATAATTATTATTATTTTGTTTGCTTGTGAAACAAACACGAATAGCTTTTGTCTCTATATGTAAAATCAGAATTAGGTAATAAATAAATTATTTAATAATAGTACAACGGTATGATAGTAGATTATAAAAATATACTGACAAATAAATAAGATAAAATTTAAAAAGCATGAATACGTACTTCCACAATACACGATGTTTTAAAGTGTTAATTAATTAAAAACTATCGGAAACAAAACATCGAGCGCGATATTTAACAAAAACACGCGCGTTTAAAATCAAGAAAATCGGTTAAAATTACTGACAACGAGAAGAATAAAATTCACGAGGTTCTAACGTTAAATGGATCTGAAATGCAGAAAGCTTTTAGCAAAGAAGTACTCTGCTAATGCTCACTACGGATAAGATACTAATTGCTGAAAGTCTATCCTATCGTACTTCCTCGTATTGTATATTGATCGTGTGAAAGTATGAGAAACGCACCAACTAAACACAACGAGATATTGACAGCATGTTTTATATCATCAAAGTATACAGGTATCTTTTCTATCTTGTCTCGTCAAAACATACTATAAAGTTTTTCCTTAATCCAACAAAATTTACAACGATGAATTCACCGAGTATCATTTTTATCGTATTTCTCTATTATCGAGAATAATTGCGTAACCTTAAAACACAAGTCATATTAATCCGTACCGCTAGAACACGAATGAAGGGTAATAGACAATTGATGCTAAATAAGATATAATGCTGTAGTAATATACATGGTGTTCCAGATTTTTCCGGTTAATACGACGAATAGCACACAAATTTTATATATTTTGTCCTGACAGCCGCAATAGATTAAAATATACTTACTACACCATAAAATTTAATTTTTGCAAAATATTATATTATGCTTGTGCATGTTTTTCCTAACAATGTTGTCAGACTTATTTATTATTATTCATTAATTTACATTGTTCAATATATTGTTAGGCCATGAAATTTATTTTATTCTATTGAAAATTAAAACCAATTAATTAATTAAAAGTCTAAAAAATTTAGTAAACGTGGCTCACCGATGATCACCGTGGCAGTTGACGTCCATATGTTCTATAAATATAAACGAAAGTCACTGGAAAAATACATGGCGAGTCACATTTTCGTTGTTCTGTGATGGAGCGAAATCAAAATTATTATTCAAAAGTTATGTTACAAAATCGTTTTTATTTTCGCACTAAATATGTACATGAAAACTATAGAAGACAATTACAGAATGCCTACAGAAGCATAAATAATAAATGATAAGATACATTTTTGGTATTTTATAACAAAATTCCATTACTCTGTAATCCTATTATTATTCAAAATTCATATAACAAAATCTACTTTTTTTTTTGTTGATTCTGGAATTAAATACGTATATGTAAGCTACAAGGAACATGGAAGCAATTTTAAAATTCAGTTTATTGTTAATCAAACTCATGTTATTGAAATTGTCTGTTTTTTTTTTCCTTTGAAACCAAACGTGTGTGTTTTCCATCCACCTAAAAATTTTCAAAATATCGGTCGTCGAAAAAATACAGGAATTGAAGATATTACAATATTTCTTGCCTTAAAAAATATATCTTTGGCTCCTAGAAAACTTCGTCGATTTATCAGCTACGTTTAAAGGTTTACATTTTTAATTTAACAGGTTGAGTTTATTTTCAGTGAGGTAAAAAAAAAAAAATCATTGTTAATACGTATGATTTTTCATTTCAATTTTATGTTGAAATTCTTCCCGAGATATTAATTCTTTTTGTTTGTTGAACAAACAGCATGATTAGGATATAAAAATTCAAAATGAAAGGGAATAATAATCAGTTTCCGCCTACTGTAATATTTTCATCTTCGAATCATACATGCTTTTTTATTTCAATACGTAAAGAACTTTGGAAGAAAATGTATGTCAAACACGGATTAATACGCGCGATAAACTGATTGGTAGAATTAGTGACTCATTTATTGAGATAAAACAAAATTAAAACGAACTTCGTACGGTAATAGATATATACAATTTTTCAGCGCTGACAATCGTACATACATACAAACAGTGAATATTTTAAAACCGACTATTAATAGATAATGATTATATTTAATATCAACTTATTCTTCTCTTTATGTTTCCTTGATATTTCGTATCTTTGCGAATTGATCTTTGTTACATTTTACAAATGTATTACGTAATTTATTAAAAAAAAAAAAAAAAAATACATGTAATAAATAAAAGATTCTTAAATAATAAAATTATTATATTCAAAAGAATTAATCGTCAAAATTTTTAAGACAAATTTTAATATGAAATTGGTACGAGAACTCGTGAATATTACGAATGATTTTTTAATATTTTCTTCAACATATAAACTTTCTCGCAGTACAAAAGCTTCGAAATATTTATATTTGTATAAAATATTTTTACTCGCTATGCTCACACAGCACACTGACAAAGGTTACCCGGTAAAATCTGGAGTAGTATCACCCCCACCTCATCTGTACCACCATATATTTATGTTGTATCTATGTATGAAAGTTAATTTAGATTTATTATTGCAACGAACGATGAACGAAAGAATTACTCTACAAGTATATTTACAGTTAAAATATATATAAGTTGCGTTATGCTTGTAAACTTTACGTATAAAGGTCGTTAACACAGTATACAAAGCATATACATAGTAAATACATAGATAGGCTAAATGTATCTAATTTCCATAAATCGAAGGAGGCTTTTAGCACAAACGAATAGCTCGTAAATCGATAGACCTGGAAAGGTTGTACTGAAAAGATAATTATTGTTCGCGATCGCCACACGCGATGTCAGCATTGTTCTCATTGTTAATGGCCAAGTCCGTTTACAGAGTCGGTTTGAAGAAATCGAGTGTGATATAGATACATGACCCTATTTTAAACCAGCGAAAACTTTACGTATGATGAATGCGCGGTTGCAACGATGTTCAATGAATAAAAGCCAAGTCTAAAACTAGATTCGTACCTGAATACACTTTACGACAGCGTACATCCGTAAATGAAAACAAACAAACATATTAGAAAAGCGTTAACCCTCTGTAACACCGTGTAACTTTCAATATAGCATATAATTTCATTTTTAACTATATTTCTAACTAAATTGCGACTTCAAAATTACAAATTGTTTTCTCCATAATAAACTCTTTGAAAATTGTAAATTCATTACTTATGTATATCTGGAGGCTGATATTTGTTGGCTCCCGTTTACATAAATTTTGTTAGACTCGCGAAAAAGATTCGAATTATAGTCAGTTAACCTAAAAATATCGTGCGCATAATCTTGACAGGGTTTCAGAGCAATCTCATCACAACAATAACGAACAAAACCTCTTAGCAACATCGTATGATTTTTATGAATGGACTGCATCCTGTGTGATAGTAAATGTGCTCACTGACTCACTCCACTCACTGATCCTTGTGTATTATTGAACAAATGTTAACGCGATGATACGCGAGAGTCAACAACGGAGCATCGTTCGTTCAGATTCGATCGACATTTTTAATCGAATGTATGTTAATACGTAATAGTTACGGATGAAATGAACGTTAGTACCGCTTGTACGGTCGGCCATTTTCGCTGCTTTGTTTACGTAGGAAGTATCGAGCCGCGATGGGCATAAATATGGTGAAGTTCAGAATGTTTGTCGTAAAAATGATGCGGAAGCTGGTTCCCTTACCTCAAATTGCCAATGCGCCGCTTGTAGCAACTGTTTCGCTTGCTCTCTGGCACAACCTGCAGCCAGCACAAATTGATTGATCATCACCTGCTCGCGTAGGGTGTCCATTTTTTCGTCACGTTTTAACCGAGAAGACGGGAAATACCGAAAGAAAAGAAGACCGCTCGCGAGACACTATGCTACGACACAGCCTTCCGTGTTAGCAGGTTTTGACTCCGGCTCTCTCGAGCTTTTCGTTTAAACGCGAGTGCGGCCTACGAGCGGCAACCAGAGTCTTGTTTTGAAAACTAAACTCATCGCAGACGGGTGACGGGCACCGCGGGTTGCGGAACGTAAGAGACGAGGATGCTGTGACGTCACTAGCAGCTATTCGAGAGTCAGCGTGCTGCCTCCCGTGTGTTTGGGAGCATTCTCTTTCTCGTACATACTCCCCGTTTTCATTGTTTATTTTCAAACATAATAAACAATTCAACACGCCACAGGCTCGATGAACAGATTCTTATATTTGCAGCTCGTTTCGCATTTTTCCGATATTATTGCGTTCGCCTCGGGATAAAGAGCGTGCGCGTATTTTCAAATTTTTCAGGGAAGCTTTAACGCAGAAATAGATAACATAATTTTATGTTTGATTTGCTGGAAATACCTGTAGGTCACCCACCTCTTTGTTCAAGAAATATCATTTCCTTAATGTTTTGGATGCCGTTTGCCAAGTTTTTAGATTTACCACGACTGTTTATTAAGGACATATTTTAACAATAATATATATATGCATTTGTTATCTAATTTGTCGAATGTTATTAAGAAGTAGTATTGTCCAAAAAAGGGAATATATTTGTTCAATAATATCAGTACGAAAAAATTTAAAAATTCGATATAACCTAAAGTAATTTAAGAAATTTACATATGTTATTTTATATTTGTATTTTTGATTTAATAATTGCAGTGTTTGACTTTCAAAAATAAATTATATAATTAATGTTTCTTCACATTGCATGGAATTTTAAATAGTTCTAAATAGTTAATGATATATATATATATATATACATATGTAAATATTTGGCAATATATTACTTTATTATTTTATATAACAGTTTGTATAACAGTTTGTTATATATATGTGTGTGTATATATATATATAACATCATTAGTTTTATTAACCTGTCATCTCATATTACAAAACCAGTTATTGTGAAAGACTGATTCATTTAATGATTATGTTTTTAAGGTTGAAAATAAAGATCATGGAAATGATGCTAATCTCCTTTATTAATAGAATTATAAAACATTTAATATTTTTCTTTATAAAAAATTGTATTATCACAGAATTATATTAATGGTCTCTTATATGCCCATAGTTCATCATGATTATATATAGTATGAATCTTCTCGTACATATATTTAAAAAAATATAAAAGATCATCGTATTGACCTCTATATCTTTGATCTATTTCAGGTAACTCGTTCACATTTTGATATATTATATTATTTGTGGAATCTTCTTCAGTATGTTCTATATTAGCATATCCTTGTATTGCACCAAATGCACATGTATGCAATTCTACTAAAAACTGATGAATTGCCTCAATTGTGGCTAAATACCATCGTGGACTCTTTTTTTGATGACGCCAAAATTGTGATATTCTTGATTTTAAAACGACACACTGCAAATCTGTAAATTAGTAATACATATCAATTGAAATATTGTTTTAATTTTTTTATATTCTTAACATAATAGAAAAGAAATATATATAAATTAACTCAATTTCACAAATGATCAGCTTTGTTACTCTTGAGAATAAAGTGTTATGAGTAACATTACTAAATATTTTTTATTTTAAGAGGAATACTAAAAATAACAAAATGTAAATTGTTATACATTTCATTCAAAAGTTATAGAAATATATATGGTTGCGTTTGTCTTAATGTTTTGTTATGTATAATATTATATAGACCCTGATAATTTTACCTGTTATTTTATGTACCAAAATGATAGGATTATTGTTATTAATGAGATGATTATTATTTATTTATTTATTTATTTGTATACCTCGTAATCGTTCATCTTTATAAATAGCTCTTGTTTGAGTCCATGTGCTATCAATAAAAATAGCTTTTTTTATAGGAAATGCATTCTTTATTGTATTTGTAGTTATTTTATTATCCTCTTCAACTTTCTTTGTGAATAAGGAATCCACAGGTATACCCGTAGGGCTAGGAAAAATTAAAACAGTCTAAGGGGTAATATTATTTAGACTTATTAGTAAGAAATAATCTAAGGGGTAATATTATTTAGACTTATTAGTAAAAAATAAGATGATTCAAAATACAATATTTTTGTCATACCTCTTCTTTGTTCAATATTTCTGGAAAGTTAGGATATGTAAAAATTCTCACATCTTCTGGAGCAAGTATAGCTGCATGAATTGCAGTACTTTTTCCATCGATTTCACATCTATGTTTAATGATATCGATTTTAATAGGTAACTGAAAATAGAATATTGTCTATACATATTTAGATAATTTAAATGCATATTAAATAGATTACAAGTTGAAAATCATAATGGTATATATCAAGTTTTAGATAATTTGGATTTAGCCATTAAAAGAATCATTTCTTTAATTCCATAATTAATTTATTCTCAGTCAGAATATGTTTTCATAATTTAAAAAAATATAATGAATTTTTTATAACTATAAATGTAGAGTACTATTTTATGAAAAATTGCAGTGAAATAATCTACACCACTATGATTCTCAATCTGCCAAATAATTAATACCTTTATTGTTGGAAAATACTCTTTGCTAATAACGGGTATATAACATGAATAACAAAAATATTTTCTTGATTTGTTACAACGTTCACATATCTTCCTGCCTTCTATTGTATTCAAAATTTGCGAATTAGTAATTTTTAGATGAACAAAAGGTTCCTTATCAATTTCTTTCTGCTCTTTCTCTAAAGTTGAAGTCTTTTTGATATTATCTGTATCGGCTACATTAGCTTTTTCCATATTCTCAATGACACGAATTTGAATTCAAATTACACTTGATATTGTTATTCTAAAACTTGACATAACTACTGATATAAACTGTCGGCAGTTAGGTTACTAAGCACAGATTGTGTGTTCATGTATAGAAATGAATTAATTTCTGATTACTAACTATATAGTCCATCTGTTGTACAAAGTTTGTATCGCGTTGGTTCACTGGGTAACTACAGTTGTTGACAGATCACAGACAAGGTAATAGACACAGATTGGGTAGAAAATAGAGCTGACATGCGATGATACAATTTGTAATGCTTTTTTGTGCCCTACGTTCTAGGGCATCAGTGTTTGGAAGTCATCTTACCGTTCTTGTGTCATTATCGATTAAGTATTAATAGTAGTGGCTTGAATCACAGATGAGTTTGAATTAAATCTAAATTGTAAATTAATACATATCAATCATTAGATAGCAAACTTTAAAAATTCGTTGCTCACATCAAATTCCTTGGTATACAATATTTTAATTTTGCGCGCGTCTTTAAACGATAGTGAAGTTATTTCGTCCTAGCCAATCAGGAGTCAGCTACGCGAAGTTTTGGCGCGATACGTCATTATATTGTTGAAACGCGTGGTATCAAGATTAACTACTTTATTGTCTTCTATCGTCTATTATCAGGTTCGTTTAACTAATATATTTTTGTTGGTACTTTGTTAGGTATTGTTATATCGAAATTCTATAGTTTATCGAACTTACTGTGTTCGTTGGTTGCCGACCGTCCCTTCAGATTAAGTGTTAGTGTTACCAGTAGCAATTATACTGTAAGCTTCTGGAACAGAATTTAAGCTTAATTATCCTTTCATTTTGACAGAATTGGTTCAATTTTATGGATTAATTCTAAAGTTTTGGTTATGTTTTGCGCAATTATTGGTTAAGTATGGAGATGATTTCGAGAAAATAGAGATGTATAGATAGTAACAATTCGATGACATTCCCTGTAAAACATTTGGTAACGTTTGATTTATTTTAACAAAGATGGAGGTATATATATGATTATATTATTTCTTTATTGATTCACGCTTAATACATATCTAATTAATACGTTCACTGCGTACGACGACGTGCATTCGCATTACATTAGAGTTGTTCGAGAAAGCTATCCAAGATATACTCGATTCGAATAATAATAATTTATTATTATTGATTACTATCAATCCGATCTGAAAGAATCGAGCGGCTTGAAAGAATCAGGTAGCTCATACGATCTGAGTAGGTCATTCATCTTTCGTAGCAGTTCTTAACCTGTAGTCCGCGCATCCCCAAAGGTTCACAAAGTCCTCGCTTATTACTATACTATTCGAATAAAAAATATTTATATTATTTTATAGTATATGTATGCATTTATTTATTAAATATACCTATATATTTTGTCACATTGTGAATTTAAATTTTGAGTTATGTCTTGGGGATCCGTGACAATACACAATTATTATTTGGGGTTCGTGATAAACAAGAGGCTAAGAATACAGTCGGAACGCAATAAAACTGGAAGATATTAAGAGTATGCGATTAATTATAGAAGCATTGCAGAAATTAGAATTCTATATTAATTGTTGTAATATTGCAATTATAATACAAGATGTCTTATTTTATCCCTTGTACTATCGATCTTAGTCAATGCTCGTATATAATTTCATAGGAAAATTTAGTTTTAATCCAAACCATTACTCAATCGATAATATCGCAGGTGATACGATAAATGGTAAAAGAGTCAGGCGACTTTCAAAATGTAGGACACGAATAAGCATTACGTATCGTATGTCAGGTCTATTTTGTACCTCGAAAAATAATCTGAGACTCTGAGTTTCTCGAGACACAAAGTTCCATATAATATCCTACTTATTTTGTATCTAGTCAATGCAGATACCTCCTTTAATGGTTATTGTCACAAGATGGCGCGCCAGTATCAAACCATGCTTGCAGAAACGAGTTCTTTTAACTTTATATAAGAATTTATGTATTTTGTATATAAGGCTTTTATATAAGAATACTTGTTAGTATATAAGAATATTTGTTATATACAATATATAAATTATTATATACTGTATGTATTGCATAAAATATTTTGAAATTTCATTATTAATACATGCAATAAAATACGATTATCACGATCATATGGGGTAGATTTGAAGTTATAAATGTTTGCACCAAATATTTTGTATTTTTATATACATATTCAGACTTGTTTTAAATTTCATGAATCAACTAAACTTTCAAATTTCGATATGTTCCACGTAACACACATAATAGGTATATTCATAAACGGTTTCTACAAGTCCTCGAATACTTTCATGCGCAACTGTATGTAAAAACGGTTTACAATTAAACTTTTTAATTATTACATAACATCGATATCTATATTTGTGAATTTTATATCTTTTATCTGTCACGGAATTATTTTAGGTACCTATGTTTCACTAAGCTTGTAATTTGCACGTCTGCAAAATAAATAGTAGAAAACGAATAATAGTGGCCTTAACGAATATATGGAAATGAATAGAAGAATCGATTTTAATTAAAGATTGAAGATTGACGTAAGAAAGTTAATTGTATATAGATTTCTATAAACGTATCTCAAGTTGTAATTTGTAAATTCTTTCATTTTGTATTTATCTTCTAATTGAGATCTTTTTGTTGATGCACATGACTATATATATTGGCGTTTGATGGAATGGAAAGCCAATTATTACCTTCGTTTTTCAATAATTAGCTAATGAGAAAAGTGGATTTCTAAGAAAGGGTGGAAATGGGCGTCATCGCTGTTCCCTTCTAATTTAACATTTCTTTGATCCGCAAAATTAATTGAATTATTCTTTAGTCTCTCGTTACTCCATATTCTTCACTGATAAAATCACGTAGTTACTCGATCTACTGTTAATGAAATGGAGAAACTTCGATTGAATTGCAAAAGCTTTTATATATTCTTGTCACAGGCTCGCACGTTCTAAATATAGGATTTTTATAATACAAGTGTACGATTCCATTGTGTCATGTAGGTACAATTGCATCATTCATTTCTATGTAATTGCATCATATATATGCATGTATATGTACCTATATACAACGATTGAACAAAATAATGAAAACACGTGTTACGTTTCATATATGTCGTGTATGTGTATGTATATGTATGTGATATATAAGAGGTATTTCCACTATTTTCTCCAACCCTTGTACATAGGTATATACATGGTACGATTTAGAGTTACATAATGTTAAAGAATACATAATGTTATATTATAATGTATATATATACATATATTATTTATTACAGATATATTATATTATATAGTTTATATACATAAATTATTATTGTATATATTATTATATAATTATAATAAATAGTATGAGCGATATTGTGTCGTGAAATATATCGTCGATAGTTGCGAAAGGTAGTTAAAAGAGGGGGTTAGAGAATACTTGAAATAAATAATTCAAAATTAAATTTTTTTTACGTTTTGTTTGTTTCTCTATTGCAAGTCTCGTTTCTTATTTTATTATTATTTTCTACCTTACCACGTAAAATCATTCTTTTTATGCGCATTCTTATACGTATGATGTAAATAATATCTAAGAAAGAAATATATAAATGTATGTGTATATGAGAAATAAGGAACGAAACTTCCTCATACGTTTAATAAAATGCACACAATTAATTCGCTTTGTACTATAACAAGAAGCAGATCTTAGTCAGCGTAGTATGCAAAGCCTTATATCATTAATACTGATTAATAATATTCTCCTTCATTAATTTTGCCATAGTAGGAAAATCTGAAATCATTTATAAAGCTTATCGTTGTACCTAAATTTAGCAAATCGTACAACGTTTAACTTTTATACTAACGTATAAAACGTGCAAATAACATTTTTTCGTAAATCATAGTATATCGCCGTTTTATTTAAAACAATTAAAACACACGAAAAAAAGCAATATGTAATATGTATAGAATAATAGCCAAAAGATAATTAAATATCTATTTCATTTAGGAAAATAAAACGATACCTGCATAAGATGAAAGTCGTAGATATGTATTAAACCTGTGTATAAATTCTAGGATATGAAATCTGAACATAACTCCTCTGTTTACGATCATTTTTATACGATCGTATTTCTTGAATTATTTCTTGAATATTAAGGTCAATAATTTCCTTTTTTTTTTTTTCTTTGTATAATTAGACTATCAACTTCCTATCATCTTTTAACGAAACCAAGATCAGAAGATCGTGCACATTTTTAATTTAGAAATTTTAGAAACAAATCTGCTTTGAATATGATGATAGATAGACATGACATAATTTATTTTCAAATAGACTTTACAAATGTTTATATCGATGATAAATATGACTGATTATATATTACGTTTGCAAGCTATAATGACAATAAATAAACTGTAATAACTGTAATAACTGTAAATAATGTAAATATATAGTAAGCGAAATTATTCGTCGTAAATAGCCTCATCAAAAGAATGATGATAATTTTTCAGATCCTTTGTCTTGCTGTATGAGTTTCATTGGATTTTTCGTGGAATATAATGAAATCCTCTTTCTCTCATGCACAAAATCACGATAACAGAAGTGAAATTAATAAAAAATTGTCCGAACAATGAGCGATTGTAAATGGGAAAAATCTGTGTGGATGTGTGCGACACAGATATCAATTAGAACTTTTTGACAGTCGTTGCATTTAATTAAACGAGTCCAATTTATTTTTATATTGTTTGCAGATTCGCATTAGACCCAGTTCGTTTCTATCGCGTCTCTTTCTTTTTTTTTTTTTTCGTCACCAGTTATCGTTCTAACTAACTGCAGTATCGCAAATTGATATTTCAGTTATTAAACTCGAATTGGGGTTATATAAACAAAAACGAATAAAAGAAACAAATATTTTGTTAATAGTACTCTTTGTTCCACTTTTTCATAGCACTATTTTTCCATGATTTAAAAAATCGTTATAACGAGATGCGCAACATCATCGAGATAATAAAAATTTATACATATTTGACGATAGATACGAATAATAGATAATAATAGATATTCTATTATTTTATATTATAAATTAATTTTTTCGTGATACGACCGATTCGTTAGTCGATTGACACGTTTCTCAAATTTCATCTTTTGGTAATTTTCTTTGTTTATTTCGCAATTAGTCCAGTAAACGAAATGCGATAGATTTGGAATATTTGTAAAATAATATCGGTTTTTATAATTTTTTACTTTTATATTGCCCTACGTGTAACGTGCGTAGCAGTAGTATCAAAAAATGTGGCTGTAAGTGGGGATTGAACTTGGTCCAAATTCTTCTGATGCCACCCAGCTAAAATTCAACATTACTATGCTAATAACGTCACTAGGACAACAAGTGTACCCACGCAGTGTACCTGTTTCGCGTAAAAACGAGCGTTCGTAGGCAGATCGTTTGAGAGTCACGCAAATTTCTGGAGCGGCGACCTAACAAGTGTTATTCGTGATATTCACCGAATAAATTAACATCGGAATTCGTATCATTGACAATAGATGGCTTTCGCGATCATTTAACTCTCATGCTTCGGAGAATATAAGCTCTTTATAGGATTTATTTCTCTATTAAAATACAGAAATTTCATAATCGTCCGTACATCATCGTTCATAAATATTCGGACAGTAGTCCGGTTGATGGATCGTAACAGTATTTATATTTCACCAAAGTGTAAAAATTGGTAAATCAACCCACTCATATTTCTTGGAAAGATACGTCGTAGAATTATGTGATATACGTAAATACGAAAGCTACTGTAAATCATTTCATCCTACACGGTGATAAATTTTCTGCTGCTAGATCATACTTCAATATTAACCCCTTTTCTAAAAGATACTCTGAAAAAACTGTGATCCAACGTAACGATTGCTATGATTTTTCAAACCAATCTTCATGGCTAATCTTTGTGAAAAATTAAAGAACTTGAACCAAATTGCTAATAGTAATCTATCGTAGTAGTAATATATAGTTGCTGATGCGTCTTCAAGTAATTAATTAACAAAATTAACGATATATTTTACTATTTATTATATGGGTTTCTATGTTGAAAACAAGATTTACATGTATCTACAAACATGTGCAGTGTATGGGTGGAGAAAATAATACGCCATTCATTAAACGTATACACTACTAAATACGTTTATTATTTGCATTAATTTGCATTAATTGCATTAATTTCGAAAATCTTTCTGTCAGTTTTGGTCTTATAATTCAGAGACAAAAGAATCTCGTGATAAATAGCACGTCGAGTAACAAAATAGTTTTACGGAATTCAACAATTACAAAAATTACGTTGGTCGTACTATTGCATATTTGTGGCGGCACTTGACATATCGATTGTTAAGAACCTACCTGATCACACGTCGTGATATTCTACGTAGCTATGATGCTTATGAGGGATAAAATCGTTGCAATTTTATTTATTCGTAATTTCTTAATTAATATGCGTATCGTAAGAAATAAATCAGTGTTCAGATAATTTTGAACGATACTGTAAGTACAATACCTCTGGTACAACATTTTCAAAAGACAAATTTGAAAGAAACGTGTGTAGTTTATTGCCATCGATGGGATTTTAACTTGTTTTTAAGACTTGTGTTTAATAAGATTTATAGAATAAGAGCTAATAATTATAGTTGGATGAATAAACAGTAGGCCGATATTTAAATAAATGTATGTATAGATAGGATGTATGATTGTGAGTGTAAGACAAAGTAAAAATAAATAACTGCTTAACTGCTTAAACGAATAATACTATTATTACTACTACTTATTATTAAAAAGCTACTTCGTAATTCACGCGTTTCACGTTTCTATCACATGTTTTTGAAATATTTCTTAAATCAAGCATTGGTAAGTAAATGTTAGTGTACATACAAAAAGGATTTTACACGCAAAAAGCTGTATGAATGTGAAAATACATGTTGTCAAAAATAAACAAATATCCGGATGCAATAGTACCTATATACGCGTGATATATCGACATATATGTGAGAGATGTAGTCGGATGATTTTCGATTCTCGTGCTTTGAGTGCACATGGCGTAGAATAAAGAAGAGTTGTGCGAACAGGGATTAAATACCGAATACATTGAACGTGGAATTTTAAAAGAACGCGAGATATCTACGTTAGGGAGGTAGGCTATGTGAGTAATTATCCTCGACCGAGTTAATTACATCAATCAATCAAATATTATCCAAAGTCCTGATTAATATCTGCTATATTTGAGCAATGCCTCCGGCTGAATGCTACCACCGTTATTACGTCTTCGACTGGATATTAATTAACTCTAAACTTAACTGTAATTAAAAGTTTCGCATTATAATTGTTTCGAATAAATTGTTTCGGAACGAGGAAATTGTAAAAGCCGCGTTAAAGCAACGAAATTAGAAAAAGAATTACAAGTTTTCAAAATCTTGCATGTTAACAATATAAAAATACAGATTTCCCTTAAAAACGAGTGTTTCTTCATTAAGAGTTATTCAAATAAAATACAATCGCTAATTAGAATACGTAATATGTTGAAGAAATTACGTTGGAGTAAAGTTTCATTCTAGAAAAGACGGTTCGTATGCATACGATATATCGTAAATATAAAATATTTTAATGTCGTAATATTGAAAATACGTCGTGCATATTGTTTTAAAGTTCCGCAAAACTTTGTTTTAAAGTTTTAAAAAAACATTCATTTTATTTACTTTCTGCTGAACATCGAACACGCCTCAACATAAACGATATATTTTAACTTTTTGACAATAATCGATCAACGCAACATTATCTTGTAGTTTTTCCAAAGCGTGCAGACACTCTCTGTCACTGCTGAAGAAGAAATTCTCGCCTCGAAACAGAACGAGTCGAATGATCGATCCCTTTTGTTCCGACGTTTTCTCGATAAAGTTCCACGGAATAACGCGAATACAGTTAGAGCACAGATTTATTCAACCATACTTCGATTGCAAGCCTCCTTAATTTATTTTGTCTTGGCATTTATCTAGGACTTTACCGTTAGCGTTAACGTTCATTCAACGACGAATTAAAGTAGCTGTATATTTTAGAATTTAGCGCAAGGTAGTACAATGCGATGCAACACAACAAACACGGCACGGCACAACGCAACTCGATGCAGTTTAATACGATTCAACGTGTTTTAAAACAATTCTGTGAAATGTGTCTCACTTTAGCGACTCTTCATTTACAGTTTACTGTTATATACGCGTTAAAATGTGTGCAGAGGTTACAAGCTATTTAGTAAATATATATTGCAGAGATCATAAAAGTCTTAAAATCCAAAAGACGATTATCCACGATATTAACCCTTTGCACTCCTATGTCGAGTGTGACTCGACATCAGTTTTTATCTCAGGAGCTCCTTCGTCGAATCCTACTCGACGTTCTTTCACGTCCACCTTTTTTCGTGAAACGTGCGAAAGAAAACCAGCATTGCATCCTGGAAATTGTTTCAAGATATATCATACACTTAAAAATTACAAAATACAACAATAGTGTGAATAAAACTGGTATTTAAGTGAATTTATTTCTTCCTTTATTTATTTAAATTGTCTTATTTTTTAGTTAAAGTAAATTTCAAACAAAACGCTTAAACGCGTCGGGAGCTGGTGGTAACGAAATTGAAATAAAATTCGGAGTGCAAAGGATTAGGATAAAAAAGCTAATTACAAATAAAATACAAATTTTGTTCCAACGATTATTCGAATAAAAAGTCATTTCGACAATGCCAACAATTCTGCCAAGGGGTACAGTTATTTAAATCTATGCTGCGGTGTTAATTTTTAGAGAAACGTTATCCGAATACGTAAAAAATGTAGAATTTCATTAAAATAAATACCATTTATGATTATCAATTAATAAAACGTTAGGGCTACTAGAGATCATATTTGCGTGTTTCAAAATTTCTTGTTTTCTCCAATCGTTAAAAATATACACGTGCTTTTGACAAAATTGTGTGGCGAAAAGTGACTGATCTGCTGCATTTGTTTCGACAATCCTTAATACTCATTATATGCTTAAAGCAACTGTTCACACCGTACACTAATTCTACGAATATTGTTATTCTATGTGGAATGCCCAGCACGGCACGCATGCTAGTTCCATTGAAAAATCGCACACAGCTTTTTGCGAGAGATATACCGAGCAGGGTTTTGACCGACTGACCGATTGAGCAGCTCTCGAGAAGCCAACCTCCGACGATTTTGAAATTGGCAAAAAACGACTAGGATACTTGGTTTCCTTCCTCGAAATTGCGAAATTTTTGTTTCAAGTATTCGTCCCCAAAATGCCTAGTTTTCGAGATAATCGAATTTTTCAAACGAACATCCCGTATATGTACGTCATACATGCTTTGAGTTAAGTCTATCGAGTTTATCGTTGAGTTGAGTCTAGTTTCGTACATGTTCGAGCAATTTTCAGTTATTCGGCTAAAGCCGAAAAGCTAGCGCGCAAATTCCGCAGATTCTTCCGTGCGTGTTCGTGGCGGGTTCAGCTTCGATTTTCATCCTCACGCTTTTGTTCAACTGTATCCCTTTAATGAAAGTCGATGCTTCCAACGAAATCTTTCATTTTATCGATTTTCGGTTAACAACTCTAATTACGTATATTTTTAATCGGGCTTTATTTCAGGGGAGAACTTCAATTGTGTCGAAGTCGGCCTCTCGAGTAATTTAACGTAATCTAGGAGCTCAGACGTACATTATTGTTTACGGCGTAACCTCTTAAACGTTTCCCCGATAATTCATTTTTGCATAATTTAGTCGTTGCTAATGCTTTTTGTCGAGAACAAAGGGCTCGTTCGGACTGGACGACTTACTCGCATTCGTCGAACGAACGGATCGAAATCGTTCTACCAGCGTGAATTTGTTATCTAGAAATGTTGAACATGTTCGAATAAAATTTTATACACTGACGAATAAATCGAATTCGATCGAATAAGTGTTTGTCCGAACGAGGATTTATTCGAATCAGGAATTATTCGTGTAAGAATTAATTTTAATAAAAATTTCATCGAATAATTTATTCAGATAAAAATTTATTCGGATAAGATTATATATTATGCATAAATATTTTTGTGTTACACGGAGGATTTTGATTGCAAGATATTGAAAGCGAAATACATATTCGAGCTTCGTTAGCCAATTGTTGTAATATTGCCTTTCGTAATTAACTTTTTACGAATGCCACAATAGAAAGTTTGCCGTTTCTTGGTAAAACAATCATTTGGTAAATTGATAGTATAAATTGCACCGGTATTAACGTATACTTGTACAAAATTAAATGGAAAAAAAACAATTATTCGTATTATTATTCGAATGATTTTACGAACAATTATTCGAATAAATATAGAAAATAATTTGTTACCAGTAATGAATGATCATTGTCCAGATAACATATTAAACTAACATGTATTTATTCGCATAATTATCTCAGATAGATCATCGCCTCAGTTCTTAACTTCTCTAACTCCACAGTTCAAAGAAATTAATTACTCAATAATTTATTATTTAAATATAAAATATTATTCAAAAAATTAAATATTTCAATTAACCAACTCGCATATGTCTCGTTGGCATAAAGAATGTAAAATCATAATATCATGAAAATTCTTTTTTCATTCCAACTCCATACAATAATATCAAAGTTCATAAATTTTTAACTCGCATCGCGGTCAGTTTACGAACCACAGCGACGAAATATTCATTCGAGACAATTCGAATAACGTCCAAGTCCGAGTGCTGGTATGTTTGTTCGCAATGTTTTTTAATCGCAACACCCTTATTCTATCATGGCATGATCATGATCCTATCGTGTTAAAATTCTCACGTGTAAATACACTTAATGATGGATAATCGTTCGCTAGAACACCTCCATTTCACCCAAGATCCCCCGATGTCAAGATGAAATCGATGGCCATAGAGCATCATCCAATAACCCGAGGACATCGTACGAACGGCTCGCTTCCATCGGGTAGTTCGACGAACGAATTCGCGCATTGATTACGCTTGATCAACCCGATCGAGATTAGGGAAAGCGTCGTTGTGTACAGAAGTAAGTGCCAAAATTGCAATTTTCGTTTACAGGGTACTTGGACGCGATTGGAGAAACGTCGATTAATACGATCCTTGGTCTTGGCAAAAAAAAAAAAAAGAAGAAGACAAGACAAGAAGAAAAGAACATAAGTGGAATAAGGGGAGTCGTTCGTTCGTATGACCTTTCGGTTATGTGTTTTTCTGGTGTCTGGACACTTTCCATTTATGTAGTTACGAGTGACATAACATTTTGTATCTATAGTTGGGTAGGAAGGTATGTTTGTACTTTGGCAAAGACAGCGTAAAATATAGAGAGAGATAGAGAGGAAATTGTTATATCTAGGAGGTTAGAAGGGAAAAGCAGTGTAAAATATAGAAGAAGATAGAAAAAGATATTTTTGTATCTGTAGAAAGAGAAAACGATCAAAGGTTCAGGCTATGTCAGATATGTTGTAATCTTTTATGATTTGTAGTGATTATGATGTGCAAATTCATATTTTTATGAGTACAATTAAAAAGATGCAACCTAGGGGGAGGTCTATTTGGCAGATATGTGCAAGTAAAAGTACTATACTTTGGATATTTTATATATTGTGTAATGTGTTTCGCGAGCTTTTGCACTTTCAAATTTCGCATAAATGCATAAACGTTCGTGTTCTAGATACGTTATAGTTCTCTAGCCCGATTGGTCCATTTTTGACTTTTAATCGTCTTTTGCCTTGAAATCTATGGTGAGATACAAAAAGTATCATAGCATGGTTTAAATTTATTATGGTATTTACATACTGATTAAACAGGTCCAATTATATCAAATTTCGTATAATTCTATTATTTTCATATGCTCGCAAAAATGTTATACCGTGGAAATGTTCTTGTCTGTTTTCAGTGAGTTGGCAAACATATTTTTTATTTCAAGAGTTTGGAAAACATTTGCAGAAAGTGTTGGCTCATGATCGATAGATATAACAAAATTGACAGAAGCGTTCTTCGGTCTGAATGTGTCTTTCGAGATAGGAAATGCCACCTACTTTGTTCCTTTCGTCGTCTTTCGTCACACGAGTGTTTCGAGAATCTTTTTATAATTTACAGTGGATACGAAAAGTATTTGCACGCGATTGTATTTATATGTGTGTTATAATAAAACCTTTTGGAATTTCGATTGTACTCTAAGGCGCATGGACATCTATCTTTCGCCATCAAGGCACCAGTACCCTAATGTCTTAGTACTCGCCCAGTGAGTAGCTTTGGTCCGATCTTTGGTTCGATCGGAGGACGATTATTTTTCAAATCACACGAAACTTCATATACTTGCACTGGATTAATTAGTATGAAATATAGATTGCATGATAGATGATGTAGAAATACATTTTGTACTTTCACGTGACTGCAAGAATGCGACGCTACGAAATTGCAGTGTATAGAAACTGACAAGAAGACTTCATTGGAAAATAAAGTTTCACGCCGATGATTCTCGTATCCACCGTATACAACAGCGTGTCCAGACGTAACGCCTAGATGCACGTGCATCTACTTTCTCTAATAAGCTTGGCATCTTACATCGCATCCTGCCATCCAATAACGTTCAAAGTGCCCAGTGGCCAGCTATAGCGTAGCTGTCGTTACGTTCGAGTAAAGTCGTTATTTTCCATTTTCTTAATTGCTAAGTAGGCAATCGTTGGCTTTTAACATGACACACGTGCTCGTCGTCCAGTGTACAGCAGAATCGAAATTTGTTTTACTCCTTTTCCACGGGAATTCCCTCTCGTATCCTGGGGCCATTAAAACGATGCAGGCGCACAGAAACGGCAACAGGCGTCGGCTCGGTCGAATAGTCGCTCTACCGAGGCCGAGAATTAGTTGACAGACCGGGCTCTAGACGTTAAGAGCACTATTAGCAGCAGTGACGGTTGAGATGGTGTCGCCGCAACGACAAAGTCGCACATCGATGACGAGCTCTAATTGCTTTAGGATGGAATTTCTCGGTGGACCTGCGGGTAAAGACGTTGACGATACAGCGGTGCCGAGTGGATTTTATCGTCCCTTCATTGGATTACAGTGGAATTAGTCAGCCCATCGACCAACAAACGCGTATTTCTACGAATCGAACTATCTCAGTTCCTGTTTACTGATTTTCACGTGGCCTGCTCATTTCCCCGAGCGAGCCCCGGTTGTTGTTTGTCCTTTGTTAGGAAATCTGTTGATCGCTCGTAATCTGGTTTGGAATTGATATAAGACGTAAGAGCTAATACGCAGATAATATTTTACTTCTTTTCCAATTCAACGTACGGTCAGTGAAAAAAAACTCACATATACCAGACGTGAAATGATATAATCTTTTAGGATTTAGCTATCAAGTATTTCGATCGCTTGTATATTATTTCTATCGTTTTCATCGATACGAACTGACTGTAGGATTTGGTTTGCGTTGGAAGATTTCAATTGTTATCCCCACTATTGGAATTATTAATTAAATGTTACAGCAAAAACGATAGCGATTTTCTCTACGATCTTTGTCGACACATTAAGACACGTATTGTTAAGACGTTACAGTTTATTCGCTTTCACATTTATTAAGAAAAAAGAAGTGGAAAAATATAAAATACAATGTTACAAATATTACACACATCTGTCACATTTACATAAAGTCATAAAAGTAATAGGTTTAATATTAATATCTTGTAGGCTCACCATTGCGTAAGTATAAATAACGTTGTCAAACTTTTGTTATTTCCTTGTCAGAAATGAATTTTTCATGGAAGAAACGAAAGATTTTGTATCTTCTGATGTAATTTTATGCCAAGATTTTTCTCAATTAAATGTTTCGATTCCCCGAAACTCTCTGAAATTGTAAACAGACTTTGGGATAATCGATGCAGACGAATGATTACGCATCTGGTATCCTATGAATGCGCTAGGTCGATGACAATCGAATGATGGTTTCGAAATTAATAAAATGGAGTGTACAATATTATATTAGGTTGTCCGAAAAGTTTCTTTCGTTTTATAAGGCGATAACAGATGAATAACAATTTCTGTTTTATATTGTTTTATTGAATTAGGTATGATCCATTTCGTTCTATTTCTGTTATTATGTTCGTGCATAATTCAATAAACTAATATAAAACAAAAAACGTTGTGCGTCTGTTATTTCCTTATAAAACGAAAGAAACATTTCGGATAACCTAATATCTTCGTATTAATTCTAAAATGAAATTATCATGCGTATTTCAGAGAAATTTCAATCGGATCTTGCGAGTTTATAATCTGATGCATACACATATACTGATAAGTAGACTGCGGATTATTATGCATTCATAGAGAAAGTGCAAAATTGCACGGAATGCGTCTGATATGAGAAAGTGTATAAAATACCCAAGCGTAGCGCTTCCTATAGCACTTTGTAGCTAAAGCAATTTCCTAACAAGGTTTTGCTTTTCAAATTATACTTTCAAAAATATGAATTTGTATAAAAATCTACAGTCTACCAATGGCAAATTCTTTAATCAAATTTTCACAATGTTCGTTTCTTTCTCATTATTGTCAATTATAAACAATATTTATCCGCATTACTAGTTTTGCAGCATTGCAACTAACGCGAATAACGACTATGTAATATTTCTCAAGATAAAAATACAAGTGCGATTTAGCTCTACCAATGACAAGCTTTAAGAAATTTGTCCATTTATTTTTAATCTATTACTAATAAAACATACACAAAATCCTTTCCACCTTTCGCAAAACGAAATCCGTTCAGCAAAATTTACCTACAAACATTCGCAAAAAATTCTATTGACCTGTAAACAGCTGTGTACGTTGAACGAAGTTTGTAAGCAATCTCTTTGAGCAAAAATGTGGGCTGTAATTGCATTTCTTTTTTACTTTTTTTTTTACGAAAACGAGTGCAATGCTGTGGCTCGTAAACGCTTACGTGTTTTCGACAAAGCCTGTGATCAATATTTTTGAGCGAAATTATGCTTTGGTAATTGAACTCTTCTCGTAATTGGAAAACGAAATGTCTTATTTACGACTTAGTAGATTCATATCATAAACAGAAATTTGTAAACATTCCTTTTGAAGAAAAATATGGGCTATAATTCAACTTCCTTTTTAAATCAATTGCTATGGCCCGTAAATGCTTACGTATTCTTGACGAAGTCTACGTATGCATCTTTGATGATATAGACCCAGCGATACACGAAAATATTATGTTTGTGTGTTTAGCGCAGAAAACTTCTGTGTATATATTTTATGTTCCACATAAAACATTTCGAAATTTTATTAGCACCGTAAAGAGACACAATTGTCACGATCATACTGATGAAAATGTTAACTAACTGGAGAATGTGTTCATACGTAGTAGGAAAATTGTAGGACTTTTTTGATATCCTTCGTAGATCTTTTATTTTTAACGCAAAGAAGGGAAGACGGGAAAATTGTAATTCGAATTAAAACTTTAAATAAACGTTTTCTTGAGAAGAAGTCAATGTCTTTAAAGTCGACCATAGAAAAAGACTAAAGTTATTGGACTGTCGCAAAAATCAGTTGGCCTTTTGTTTCCGTCAAACGATAGATGAATTTTCGTTCTGCGAAGAATCGTGTTCGATAAAAATGTCTAACTTTGCATTATTTTACGATATTTCTAAATACGATTTATGAAACTGTTAGACTTATACACGTGTTCCATTTTGAACGATAAAAAATTTATTTGCGAACTATATTTATTTTCGCCAGGAAAACATCTAAAAAATTGCGAGGATCTATAGATGTACGTTCTTCTACCATTTTTAAATAAAATTTATGGGATCGTTAGACTTATACACACCTATGAATGGTAAAAAACATGTATGTTATATTTGTATTTGTCGAAAGAAGCTTTATCAAAAGACTATTTCACAAATAGATATATCTTCTGACATTTTTAGATGTATGTAAAATTCAGCAAAATGAATTGAAGGATCTTGAATATTTACTTGTTTTCAAGTTATACAAATTTGAAGATAAGTTTCATATTAATGTATCTATATATGTATAAAATTAATTACTATTGTACAAATGTCGCGTCCTAAATGTTATTGTAGATAGCATAATTATTAATATTTATCTTCTACGAAAATTTCAAGGTACGGATCTTCCTTGAATCTAGTAACATATTGCTGATAATATATTTGAAAATTGATTTTCTGCGAAAGACGAAAAATTTGACTTATTGTGCAGAATGTATACCCATTTTTCTTAGTATTAATCATTTATATTATATCATTCGCATATTGTTTATATATTTGTAGAAGATGGTTGGTTGAGTTATTGTTTAACTCGCTTGATAACTCGCTGTCGTAACCGTCAAATATATTTTAAAATTGCTCGTGCTAACGGATTCGTTAAAGACAGTGTATAATCGTTAATATAATCCTTGATAACTCGTTGGTAAATGATAGATACTCGTTGATAACTCTAGCTCATGTGCCGCTACGTGTTAATCATTTAAAGAACATCTCTTGTAATCACCATGAAAAATTAAAGAAAGAAATAACTGTTATTTAAAAAAAAAAAAAAAACAAAGGATCAATTGCATTAATAAAAATGGCAAATATCTTGAGTAACATCTCAAATATTTCAAGATCGGTTGAAAGAATCTCGAGATTAGATTGCTCGGTTCTATTTTGTTAAAAATCTCGTCTAGAATTTTGATTTGCGTTCTGCGTTTGACGCGAGTCGATGTCGCGTGCATATCATAAAGCTACATGTCAATTCCTATCCGAGACGCATTGAACGTGTTAAACTTCGTGTCGCTTCTATATGAAATTTCAAATCGCTCACTTCCTTCCACGCGGTTAACCGTAGAACCGCGATAAAATTGATTTATTATTAACAATACGTTTTCCATTCAATTATTGGAAATCCATATTTCTTTATCGAAATAAAGCGTACGATTTTTGAATGCACATTGCCGCGCACTTTACTCGATTAACTGTGAAACGAGATGCTTTACATACTATCACTATGATTTATTACCGCAACGGATTAGTGCTAAAAATAGTATCCGCTCCTCGTTCATTTTTGCACGATAAGCTGAATTCATAAAATAGATGTTACAACATCGTTCGTCATCTTAGCGTGTTGACGTATTTTCTGATCTTCGTTCCACGATGCAGATGACTAACTAACGTGACAAGTACCGTGTGTATATAATCTAATTTATTAAGAGGAATTTATTGTTTCTACGCGTATGATTATTAAGAATAATGGTTTTTTCTACGCTCTGTTTGACGACTGAAAGCCACAGCTGAGTAATAGCTGACAATGAAACATAGGCACGACTGCAGAGTGTTTGTGATTTCGCCTAATTTCATTTCTCCAATCATGAACACTCTACATTGGCATCTATCCAAAAAAAAAAAAACGAGAAAAAGAAGAAAGCGAAGTCCATTCACTCGTACTAACATCGCAATTAACGTAAATAACGTAATTTAAAAAGTTCAGCGACGCAATTGAAGCTAATTAATAAAATAATTTTTAAAGCAGAATTCGTTTCTTTCGAGATTTTCCGACGCTTTCACGCAGTTCCACTTGCGTAAGGTAACTCCTTAACTATGCAAAATAAAAGAACATTCCTTTGATGAAATTTGTTAAATTTAATAACCTTTGTGGAGTATCGAACAATTAATATGCCATCCCATAAAAAACATGTAATTTCTAAGAATTTCACTCCTACAACGTCTTACACCCTACAATGTTAGCTTCTTTGCAACATTCAACATCAGAAAATTTCAATGTGATATTTGCAATGACCTCGAAGAGAACAACTTCTGACACTTCATCTGTTCCACCCTGTACACTGTCCATTCTGAATTAACGAAGTTGAATTGACATAAAAATTAAAGCATTGTACCGTATTGTATTGTATTTGTTTACTGTATTATGGGCTTTAGCTGGAGCTTATAATACATAGTACACTAATACTTGGTATACTTGGTATATTCTTTAAAACTGAATCTTAATCCTTCGTTTGCAATCTTATTTTTATGATAGATTTTTGTAGGTTTTTGTACTTTAATAGACCCACAAAATTTTCCTACTCTCTTCCAAGTTTCTAGAATATCATCCAACGTTGCTTTTGTTACCGTAGCTTTTTTTCAAGCAAAGCAAAATTTAGACAAGAATATGGAAAGAATGAAAAATTGCTTCAAATTACTGGTCGAGAACTATAGCTATGCAATTTATTACATAGCTGGTATGCGCGAGTCTTTGATATTTCGTTCTTCTTTTCGTCCAAGCGGAAAGCTCTCAACTTTGTGCTTCCCTTTGCGAGGTTCGCCAGTTGTATATTTGTTTCTCGATTTTTATCGTTATTATCTCTGTCCCTTCCTTGTTTCTCAATACGATTGATCCGAGTTCTGTGTACATTGTGTACACTATTTGTGTACATTGCGTATACTATATTAGTATGTGTTCTCTATTTTCTGTTTCTCCGGTGTTACATAATTGACATGCTACGCTCCCTTCTATTTTACATTTCAGTGCATGTTCCATCGTCGTTGTCCAACCTAATTTCTTTTTAGCTAATTTTCCCTGTGCAATGACTCTTTCTATCGACAGTGAAATATTTCAAGTTGGGTAGTTTGTTGTTTCTATGGATGCTATAGCCTCAATTTTTTCGTACGTCTCTTTGTATGGAAACTTCGTTGCTCCATTTTTGTCGTCTTCTCATAGTTTTTCTATGGTTTACTGTGTGCATAAAAATTAAAGTAACGTTATTCGTTCCTTATAAAATACCGTAGATCCATTTACTACTACTAAATTACGAATTTTTATGCATTTAAAGGAGAAATTTAAAGATACGAAAATGCACAGAATGCACACAATACGCAAGGATATATAAAATAGCGAAAGTAGTCGTTGCAATATTTAGCGAGTGAAATAAATAAAAAATAAAATTAGATCACCTTTCTTTAGATATCTTCGTGAAGATACGAATTTGAATAAATACAAAGTTTTTGAAGAAGAGATATACGGTAAATGTATATAACCTTTGGTTACTATGAAAAATCGACGTCTGGAAATACGAGGATGAAAAATGTTAAATGACTAAAAGAATGACGATCAACTGGAGGCTTTAATAGTAATTGCGTCTGATACACGTTAAAGTATATGGGATGTGCATAAATTAAATCCGCATCATACAGCAATTTGTTCTGTCAATTAAAACGTACAGGGGAAATTAAAAGTTGCATAAATTATCCACAAACCTACGAAACGTACTGTTTAAATGTTCATTACGGGCAACGATAAAGAGAAAAGTTGTAAAAGACGACCTTCGCTATTTTCTCCGCCATTCCGGCCATCCGCAATTTTTTTTTCTACATTTTTTTGTCCAGCGAAATAATCCTTCTAACTTCTGGAAAAAACTCAAGTCGTTTGGTTCAATTTTAAAAAAGTTTCTTGGTGTCTAAATGGTGTCCAAATATTACTGTCATCGTCTGTTATCATTACAACGGTATATCTATAGTAATATACAATGATACAGCAAAATTGATTTTCCTTTTAATTACCGTAAAAATTATTTGGTAGAAATTCTTTTAAATCGGATTAAAATTATCTAATCTCTAGATACCCTAAGTTAATACGATGTTACGTTAAATAAGAAAGATTGTTGCAAAGCAGTACCGAAACTGCCACGGTTAATTTAAACGGTGGTACATTTAAAATCGATATTATAAACTTTGTAATGACTTGTTGACACAAAGAGACTAGTAGTGCTGGTTTTAATTATTAATTTACTATCAATTTACATATTTTGGAATTACGTTAAATAAGAAAGATTGTTGCAAAGCAGTACCGAAACTGCCACGGTTAATTTAAACGGTGGTACATTTAAAATCGATACGTTAAATTTTGTAATGACTTGTTGACACAAAGAGACTAGTAGTGCTGGTTTTAATTATTAATTTACTATCAATTTCACTCTTGTACAGCCATTACGAATCGATCAAAGCATGGAGATGCTCGAAAACAGTGTAACACCAATGTATTTTGATTATGGATCGTTGTACAAGATTTTGGCAAATAACGATAATATTTCATACGTTTCAGAGACTCTGAATTCCCATACGTGTTTGATATAACTCTAAATGAATATCTTTTTCAGATATAATTAATCGGCTATCCTGTAATAGGCGAGACTTCTCAATTAACTTCATTAGCGAAAGTTCCATGCCAGGACAGATGTTGGATTTTCATAATAAGCGCTACCGGTTAATGTGTACAGCGTGCAAATAGTTAAATTACAGATTCGTCATGCGTAACGTGATTTAGAAATTACGTGAAATTAAAGTTAGACGCCCGTTTATTGTCACGATAGATTATGTCAGTCGTGAGCGCTGTTGCAACAGGAATATGTTCGATTGGGTTCAACATATTCTGAAACGTTTCAATTACATATCGATTTTTATGAACGGTACTAAGTGTCTTATGCACGTGATCTTTGAAAAGTCGCATTTCCATTCAAGTATTCTATTCATTCTGTTATATATGATATTTTCATTCAAGAGAACGTGTAGCATATTGAAACCAATCAACAAAAATTAAGTCTGACATTATAGGAAGTTTGTTACAATTTTACAAGAATTTACAAGCGTACGTATATCGTACTATTACATTGAACTCTAGTAGAAGAATGTAAGCTACTTTTTTACATTTATAAATTACTATTTATATACTAATTACTGATCGATAACAAGTGCTTCGTACTCTCTAAATTACGTTTAACAGTTATTTTATCGAATAAAATAACCGATCGCTACCATACTGTGACGATAAACCGTGAGTTTGTGTAACCATGCAAAATGGAATAAAGGTAAATGTGGAACGATAAACAAACAATCGAAATTTGCTATTGGCCATCTCCGATAGAATCGAGAAATAACGTGCTAATGAGATCGATGACAAATAAAAGCATTTGCACAAAAGGAGTACGCAGTAAAACTTCATTAAACTTCGTTCTAACAGTTTGTAACAGAGGCAAATACTTTTATAACAAAACAAATGAGAAGGTTAGTCCTCGTTAGAGGGCAACAATTTTTTATCGATTCCTGTATTTGCCGATAGATAGAACTCGAATTTCCAGCTTTGAATACTTTCAAAAAAGTTATCCTTTCGGTCAAAAAATTATACAATGTTTCTCGTAGTGTTAACATTTATATAGCGATTTATTAATTTGTCTGTTATTATCGATACGCATATGTAATAAAGTAAAATAAACAATGACTTGTTAACATTTTTATACGGTTCTTCGAGAAAAAAGAAGGATTGGGGATAATTTAATCCATTAAGAACGAAACAGCAAAGTAGTGCGTGGAAGTGGCGTAAAAGCGAAGGGAAAATTGTTGAAAAACACGGATAAAGTAACGCATAACGTTTCATCAAAACATGAAAACTCTATTAATATAATAGACATCTTGTACAAGTCCACCGCGCGAAAAACAAAATTAAAAAAGAAGATTCAATCCTGTACAGTGATTGAGAGATAATTGCAAACGAAATATTCAAATCGCATTTCACTCGTAATATCCGTTGAAAATCTTCGAGTTTGAAGATATTTGAAAATTGATAGAACGATTCGAAGAATATGTGACTCGTTTATTGCAGAAACAATAACTATTAAATAAAGTAAAAACATGGACAAATGTCTACAATTTGAAAGAAGAAACGTGTTATAAATATTTCATTTTCTCTAAAATTCACGAAGATGTGCCATCCAGATGAAAAACAAAATAGTAACGAAAAATATTAAAAAATATTAAATATATCTTTGGAGTGGGGAATAAATCAGGAACGCAAAGAAATTTCTGTAATTAAAAATAACTATGCGCCATAGTTTATCACGTTGCTACGAATACTTCAATTTCTTAAAAAAAAGAATAACATTTTTAGTGGAGGAAGAAGTAGTAACAAACGAAATTGCAATTAAGCTTGCAATTATTCTCTCATAATAACAAAACAGAATTGAAAAACCGAAACTCAGTAATGTAATAAACAATTATAAATTCAAATTCAATCGAGTAATAAACAATTGCAAATGAAGCGTTCGAGTCCAGTCGGAATTTTGTACATTCGTTGCAAATCTTCAAGTTTGAAAGTACTCGAACATTGGTAGGAAGATTGAAAAAATGTCTGTTTTCATGTTTATAAATTTTACGTACGCCGTCGCTCAAAAATATAATATTCAGACGCCTGCTCGTTTTTTGGTATAAAGTATAATAATAGGAAATATATTATAATTGAATAAAAAAGGAAGAAATATCCCTTCATAAGCGCGATGAAACAAATTTAAAAAATACAAAATTCGACAGTATGCAGTTATGTTAAATACAATACAATACAATACAATGCAAATACAATACAAATTCAAATACAACACAATCTCTGTATTTGTTACTTTCTGTGAGAAACAAGATACGTAAACAATTTCTTCATAGCAACAATATCTAATTTTACAAAAGATTGTTAACAAAGATTTGTCCTATTTTCACGTAACACTAATATTCGAACACTTGTCCACGTTCGTCAATCTAGCGATTCTTGAAAACAATATGCGCTACGAAATAGATTTATTTCGTATAATTATTTAGTATAATTAACGGCAGAAGAGAAATTGACGTAAATATCTTTATATTACAGCAAGAAATTGAACACGTCGAGAGAACGAAAAAATACTGGTTTTGGTAAAAGACAATTTCGGATTTATCGTGGAAAAAAGGGTAGCAGTTATTATGAAATGCTAAATTGCTAAATTATTGTTATTGATTATAGAAATATTAAAAGAAAAGTAAAAATCCACATGAAATTTAAAAAACAAAGACAATATCCTTTTCGTTAAAAATGAATTGTACAATTAATCGTTACTATTAGGAAGAAATTGTTTACGCACTTTCGAGCTACAACATTCTCGTAGAATAAACAACGCGATATTTAAATCACCCTTTTTTTATACGAAGCAACAAACACAAAGATTGTGCTGTATCCGAATATTAACGCGATCAATTGTGCATCGACTTTCACGTAAAAACTTGAGATAACAATAAATGTAAAAATTGATAGAAGCAATTATTCTGATCTTAATAAAAATTGAGAAGTTAAGAACCGTGAAGATTAATTACAATTGCTAGACAGCGAGTTTGTACGGAAATTTACATTTCTATGAACGCAATCGAAGAAAAAGAACCAAAGCAAAAATTCGTCTCACTCGTTAGATGTCACGTTACAATCGATAATATATTTTGGATACTTTGCACATTACAGTGACTGCAAAAAAGTTTCTCCACCACTCTACTTATCGTTGCACTTTATACTTAATTAGATGCTATATAATAAATTCTCTGTCGTTTAGCGATACTTGCGTACGATGGGAAAAATTTGACGCTGCACGAGTGAAACAATAGAACGTAATAAAAAAGCGTTTCATTGCAAAAAAGGAATGCGCACTTACAGATACTTTTTCGCTATGATACATTCACCTAGCGGTCAATCGTTTCTATAATTGTAGCACAATTATATCGAAATGAAATGTTAATATGGAAATATCGCGTGGGCGAGACGTCGACCATTTAACAGGTCAATTATCATCGAGCGGCTGTTAATTTCAGCACCGGGTCCTTAATCCTGATCGAAGAGGATCAAGGGTCATAGGGGAGGCGAGTGTGGAAACGGGCGAAGGGACAAATCGGTTTGTAGGGCCAACAGCTCCTCTCTATGGCAAGTCGTGTCGAGCGTAGTCGAGCCGAGCCGGCACGGTCGGCTATAAAAGCCCTCTCGCACCGAGCCCTCAACGTCACACGTCGTTAGCACTCTGCACGGTGAGGAACTCCTGCGTACCACCTGTTATCCCTGGAAGAAACAGTTCGGTTATCTTCCACCCGAGTACAATCGCAATCGAGCTACGTTCCAGCAAACATCGTACACTATCGACTGTCTGCAAAGGATCGGAACTCGGTTTGTCAGGATCAAGCAAATCGATAAACGAAAATCTCCCCCGTAGCCGCTGTCGACTAAAACGCCTGTTTACTTCGAGTCGTTCCTTCGATTTTCTTCTTCTTCTTTTCCTTCTTCGTCGCCTCTGTCTCCGGCAGAAGATTTTTATCTGTGACGAGAGGACCTTGGACCCATCGGACAGGAATTGCACGATCGCTTTCTAATTTTCGAGGTAAGCGTTCAATTTTATCTTTCTCATATCCGCCTCTCTTTATCGTGCTCTCGGTCGGCGCTCGTTTTGGCGGGACAAGGACGGTGAAAATCGACAGACGCGATAGGAGAAGCGAGTGTTGTCGTTCGTTGCGGTTGCGAGTGTTTCGCGGTGGTTGCCTCGATAATCTCTGTCTCGTCCTTCGCCGCGTTCGTTAGTCGGCTCCTCCGGCAATTACCGCGTTACGAATATTACGCACGCCTCGCCGTGGGGTTGAAGATTACAGTGCGATACGCGATCTCCAGATTAGTAGGAGATTACGGGCAAACGATACCATTCCAAGTTACGTTATTCTTTCCGCGCGGTTAGGGTTAGATAGTGATTCGTTGGAACAGGGATTTGGCGATGTCTCGCTCCACGGAACAGATAAGTGCGGCAATAAAGTGACAGATGCGGAAAATAAGAAGATTGATAAGGCTGATTAGGGAATTAAAGAGATTGGAAAGTTATAGTTCGACTGAACTGACAGAGAAGTGTTCGCGGGATACAGGCGTTTAATCCTTCTCGATGATAACGACATTGCAAAGAACGACGATCAATTATGCAGTTTCGAGCCGTGGCGGTCAAGTAAATCGATAGCATATAAGGTAAACGCAAGAGCGAAAGTATCGAAGGTATCGTGTTCTCCTCTCTTCTCTTCTTTTCCTTTCTTTTCTTCCCAATCTCTTCGTCGAAAACGCATTATTTTTGACCTTTCAGAATTTGCTTTGCTTCACTGTTGCTCACGGCCAAGCTATACGCACAAACAGTGATTCATACACCGAAAACGTCACATTTCGTCACAATTTACGTATTAACGTAGCAATTCTTCAAACAAGAGAAGATCATGCGTACCGAAATAGTTCGACTATCCGTTTTCCGTATCTTACGAACGTTTCGCTCCTCCCGTACCTGTTAAGTTAACGTCAGAGGTTAACGATCAACCAACCGTGCACCGTTCGCGTGATATCGCGTTGCGTTGCGTGTTTGGAATAAACCATTCTTGCTGCAACGTGGGTAATACCGCGCACCGCCAACTCGTCACATTAATTAGCTCGTTCCTCCGCTGATTTCTCAGTTGTCAAAATGTAATACGGAAGCCGAAAATGATCCACGCAATGCCGGATTCGGCTCTTAATTTTCTCTTCTTAACCGTTTTTCAGGAAATTTGTGAAACTGTTCGTTGAACGTGTACGTCGCGAAGTGAACGAAATGTGCCGTTCCATCCGTTAATCGTAGGAAACGGGTATGACTTTTCGCGTTCCTGCGATTTTCCAGGTTTCGCTTATTGATCGTTTAATTGCGTATTGAACCCGACACGAAGTAACACGTTTGAGACTATGCTTTTTCTTATATTGAAAATTGGTAGGCTAAAACTAATTGGAAAATAGACTGCTTTTTATTTTTCCGCGTTTACTATCGTTCGTTGTGGTTGTTGAATAAGCAGATCTTACGAGGTATATTTTAATATGATTTATTTAGTTACTTTGTACATTTTAATTTGTACATGCGTATTTTAAAATATTACACAAAAATAGTATTAAATATGTTATAAAGTGTATTAAAATAAGGAAATATTTCAAAATACATATGTTTCGATACTTTTGTATTTTAACGATTATTTTATTTTTTTTTATTTTTTTTTTTTTTTTAAAGTTATTTGAATTTATGTTTTAATATGGTTCGTCACATATTTCGAACGATTTTTGCACCGCATATCTTAAAACGTGGAATGAATAATCCAGTGCTGAAAACACCATGCAAATTGTTAAAGGATCGATGTGTCATAGAAAATAACAGTAAAAAATGTTAATCGTTCAATCAACGATAAAATTTTCTTCGTAATGCACGTAGGTTCGTGTTCGTAAATAAATAATTGATATATGTATGTCGACGGTTCATTATTCATTCTTAATTATGATGACAATTGTTGATAATTTTTAATGATTTGTATACTGTGAGAAAAATTACTGAATAGCGTGGCACAGTTGGTTTTGTATATTTTTACATAAATTTGTAGGCAGCTGTAGAATTTTTCTAAGAACAACAATAACGTTCGTACTCGGGTAACAAAAATTTCCTACAAGTTAATTAAATAGAAATACGATTTCACCACATCGTGTTCGTTGTTCAAACTTATTTCCCACTATTTCTATGCAATCGGGAATAGAAACTGTTGCACAAACAACAAGAATTATAACCACTTGAATTTCTATTTATTAATTCGACAATATTGTAATTTTATTAAACTTCGTTATGGTTCTCAGTTTTTTTCATCCATAAATTCTTCCATCGGTTTTTATTTATTTAGAAACTACTATAATTTACGAACAAAGTAATTTATAAAACTTAGTAAGTCTATAAAATTCTTTAGTCTCGTATGGCGAATTGAGAATAAAAATTATTGTTAAATTGCCGATTTTTGTGAAAATTCGTACGTTTATAAAATCTGGAAAATAAGTAAAAATTCTGTATCGTTCTCTGATTATCGTAACGAGAAATTTATTCTGGAATTTTTATATATTTTTACATTCTACGTACACTTTGCATATCATTGTGCATCTAACTTTATTATGAATGCATAAAAATCCGTAGTCTAATTATTATACACTAAGCCCTCAGATTATTTTCGACACGGCATAAACAAAATACGTACTGCAAAACGATGAAAATCGATCACGGATAAGATTTTAAAAATAAGATCGCGAACAAGATAAACAATTGGCACTATTAGAATAAAATAAAAAAGTACAAGTGACATAGAATGACTAAAGTACACTTGTTAATATCAACAAAGTGAATCATTGCACCATAATATCCGAATTTTAGTACAGTTTTATTCAGTACAATTTAGTGCAGTTAATATTTTTGATGTTGCACAGTAACTCAAAGTATCCGTACACACGTCGACATACTTTATGAACGTATTACGTATATTATACGAAACATTTGGAAATTTTATTAGTAAGCTATATCTATCATGATTATATTGTTTCGAAATTTTAAACGATTCTGAAAATGTACAAAAAAGGGTTTTGGAAAGTTGCAAAAAATTGCAATTTTGCAAATCTGCAAAAATAAAAAAGTACAAGTATCTACATATATTTTGCAGAGATTACAAAAGTACTCGACGAACACATATGGCAGAATTTTTTATTGATATATTAATAATTGTTTCGAAACGTTTTGAAATATTATTTGTATTGTACGAAACGTTTTGAAGTTTCATTAACGCTGTAATGACGACTATCGTGACTATATCGATTGAATTTTAAACGATTCTGGATATTATATATGGTAGTTGCAAGATATTTGGAACAAATATACGTAGTGGCGACGCTAAGAAGAAACGGAAATATAAAATTCCTAATTATTGATTTGCGACAAGTGTACGACAGCGAGATTACATCGGTATCTGCATTTTGCAGAGATCAGAAAACTGTTTAAACAGATAATCCGCGATATTAATAAACCTCGCGGTATTTATTGCGATCATCTTCACGCTTGTTGTGTACTTAAAGCGATTATTCACGCAGTACATCAATTTTGTACTAAATAACAAGCTCGCAATAAATATTTTGCAACTTGCGTATATACTTTCGGACTGGTTACAAATTTTGCCAACATAATCGTGAAAGTTTCGTTACAGCGCTAATGAAATTTCAAAATTTTTTACATAACACGATATAAATATAAGAGCGTTGTAGTAAGCGTACGAATACTTTTGCCAGCCACCGTATGCGAGAAACAACGTAAAACTTTCTAGGATATTGCAAATATCTTTATTCTCGTATTTCTTTCTATTTTGTAAATAATTTCTTATCGGTAAAGACAACTTATTTGCGACCTGTAAATTCTTATCGCTAAACCCTTAGTTATTCGTAGACTTTTCTCTCTTTTTTCTTTTTCTTTTTTTTTTTTTTTTTGATCGAACAAATTTAATATCTTTCCCTAAACTTAAACGAAAATTGAATTTTTCAACGTGGAACGTTCTGTATTCTCATGTGCAATGGGTTTAAAAATTCTATCGCGATGTAAGACTACGTTTTGATAGTAATAGGTTATCGAAGGAAAGACGATTCGCCCAAGTAAATACAAGGATTGTATAAACCGTGTTTATCGTAAATAGTTGCGATTCCTTCTCTCTTTTCGCGATTGCATTTAGACCCAACGGGACTAGAGACCTGGCTACGATTCCTGCGGGTATCGAGGATATTGGATTTCCCCCATATTGCACCGCGAAACTATTCGTGCCGCCTTCGTGCGTTGCTTGACGCGTGCACGCAGCTCTGTTATTTTACGTTGATTCGTTGCCCCATTTAAATGTCAATTCAAAGATCTGTGACATACGGATGAATCTGAATGGCGAAATAAAAATATCACTTTTTCTGTATGAGTGCTCTTTCTATCGATATACGACTTCGACGATGACGCTTTTTAAAAGTGGAAAAAACGTAGCTTTTATTTTTTTTATATATCCTACCAATAATATGTTTATACAGTTTTTGGTTTAGTATGAAAAATATGGTATAAAATGTTTTTCAAATAAGAAAATGTTTTTACGAATTTTTATAACGAAACAGTTAACGATAGCTTTTAGGAAAGCTCTTGATTTAGTATAGGAAATATTGTGTGTAGGGACTATTTCGTACGATTTTTTTTTTTTTTTTTAGATGGTCGCTTTTATAAACATGTAGAATAAAATAATTAAAAATTGGATAAAAAGATGTAGTTTCCACTTTTTACATCTACATGACATGAAAAAATATCGTATAACGTGGGATATTTCCTATATTTTTTTAAATGGGTGCACGATTTTACAAATATTCCTGAAGGCTTTTATCAGTGTTTTTGTAAACATTTCTTTAAGCGTGAGTTAGTATGATCGTGTTAAGAAAATATCGAGAAAATAAGTATCACATTTTAACAGGTTATTGTTCGTGTTATCATCAATACATATCACCTTTAAACATCGAAGGTTAATAATTTCCACTTGCTACTAATTTGAATTATTACTATTGATACGACGAATCAATATGATAAAATTTCTCGTGACAAATTGCAGATGAATCAAATTACAATGATCTTATTCTTCACAATCACCATAATTACGTTTAAAAGTGTATTATAATTAATTCATTTAATTAAAGTAATCTAATCTGATCAAATAGATTTTTGAAAGTCGATATGCAATAACAAAACTGATCCTAGGAAATTAAATCTAAACTCTAGAGGACTATGCTGCATACAAATGTATTATATAACTGCTTACTATACATACATTTCTACAAATACATATTTGTGTACTAAAAGTACACAAACATTGGCATTATCGATAATATCTGAATATATTTAATGATACAGAAAATATTGATCGTTCCATTTCTACATTCCAACCGTGTAGCGTTTCTTACAGTCACTAATTTATCATTAATTTCTACACTTTGGTTAAATTTACATGTTATAAATCTGCAGCGTCTGACCAAAGTGTCCAGACATTTCTAATTAATTATGTGTCAGTAATTAATCGGTTACGTATTTTCCTCGTCATTTCTCCATTAACTCTTTTATTGAGTTGGCAACTAAGTGATTATCATTTGTCATTGTGATTTTGTCATTACCACCTAATGACAAATTTCGCAATCACTTAGTTGCCAACCCAATATTTCTTTTTTTCCTATAAAACTACTGTCGTAATCCATTGTCTGAAACTCTCAAAAGGCGATAATTTATGAAACGACATAACGTTATTCGTTTTAGAAGATTTGAAAGGTTTTAGATAGCGGCCTAACATTATACCTTTCGCTCTACTCGAGCAGATTAAAATAAAGCGCAGTGCATTTGGTGCAGAAGCTCCATTTTTATTACATCGCGTATACACCGTTAAACCAGGGATAAACGTCTCTCGTGTACTAAAATTGCTCTATTCAGGCAACAAAACGATCAACCAGATGGAATTTCTTACGTGTCAGAGCAGCAACGGCTATCTTATGTTATTTCTGTCGGCCATAAAAGCAAAGTTGGAAGAAAAGCGTTAAGGATTTACAAGGATCACGTATTCTTCTTTCATCCGTATCCCCTCGTTCCTCGTCCAAGGGATACGCATAACTATCGATCTGCTGGAACTCTTAATACGCCGCAACGAGTTCAGAACTCGTCGCGTTCAGGACTTCGCTAAATCTACCGCCAGCAACCATATGAAAAACAATTATCGTTCTCTTCCAATCTTCAAATCAAATTCATCTCCTGACTGGCTGAGGGTGGAACTTCAATTTCGAAGCTCTTGTTACGCTCGGGTATTTATAAAAAACGAACAGACGAGAAGCAGATGAAACGACGGGGTATTCGAGCGGAAAAACTTACGCTAAACTTGCACCGTGCGATTCGGAGCGCGTAATTGGAAATTCAACTCTTACTTTCTGTTCGGCGTAGTACGTCAATCGGAAGTTAAAAGATTCTTCGGACGAACGTAAAGGAAAAGACTCGAGCAAACTCGAGTTTTTCTCCCTCGAGGTGCGTTGTTTTGTCTTCTTCCTGGAAGCGCAGCGATATGGCTCTGGGGACGCAGTTTCGCTCGCGAATTACAAGCTTCCTTTCGTCGAACTTGATTGAAAGTTTTGAACGCGACGCGATGGGTCGGCCGTCTATATATATATATTCGTTTTAAGCCTCTCAGTGCAGCGTTTCCGGCGCCGCGCATCCGATCGGCTGATCGTTAATTCAATTTCTTTCGTATCTCAATCCGGTTGATCGCCGGCAATCGAGAACCCGTCGAAAGTTTCGAACGGTACGTCAGCCATCGATTTCCCATCGGAAACGCTTCTCGAGATCGACTATAGAATATCGTCGATTGTTCCGCGTCGACAATGGCGAGCCGTTGACAGCTCTTGCCTTAACAAAATTATCGCCATCTGTATTGCCGTAAACTAGATTAAACGCTTTCGTTAATGTTGCGCCCTAGGTCAACGAGCTGTCGTTAAATTCGCACCGATCGTTCCGCTTGTAAGTACAGTGGCTGGAAAAAGTGCTCGCACCTGTTTTTACTTTTCGATTAATTTTTTCCCACCTGTCTGTTGTATAAGCGTGGAACCGAACACTTGAAAGAGGCTTATACAGGCTGTTTCATAACACGTAGGACCAACGATATCGGAGTGAGCAAGGGATACAAAAAAAAAAAGATGAAAAATTTTCGTGCGAATATGTGTCGTGTTTGACGTTGTTTCAAAGTTACAGACACTTTTGCGTTACAATAGTCCGACAACTTATCTTCATCGAAGGTGTTCGAAATGACTAGAACATCGTTCCATGTACAATGGAATCTCTGCAAAATTGAGGAATTCTTCGACACGATTGTATAGGTTTACACGCAGATCGTGGATGGTCGTTTGGAGCATCTTCCGTGAAGATAAGAAGTTGCGCGTTATCGAAACACAAAAGTGGCCATAAGTTCGAGGCAGGGTCAGACAGATCGCGTATTTGTGATATGAATTTTGTCCATTGTTTTTGTGTCGTCTGAAGCGGCTGCCACGTGTTATGAAATAGCCTGTACAAAGGGGAGAGACGCCGAGGAAGATTAATCACGAGATGAAGATGAGCGGAAAGCATCCTTAAGCGACATTTTGGGAGAATCAGGAGAAGCGATTAAAATGATTTTTATGAATGTTTCGAGACGAAAAGCAAATACTGGGGTCATGGGTGGGTATAAAAATAATTTTTAATCATCTTCTAGCTAAACAAATTTAAATTAAATTCGACTCGTGGTTTATTGATATAAAAAAAAAAGAAAATAATTACACCGGATTGACTAACATTAAATGGCGTTTCTTCGTCGTCAGATATAAATACTTTGCCCATGTTGAAAATCAGCTTCACCTTTGATCTCGGTGGACTGTATTTGACTTTCTTATCAGGCTCTACATATACATATTTTCGTATTATCAAATTTTTGGAGCCATATGAAACTGTGTACACTAGTATCTAATGATATGGAATTTAATAAACTTGGACATAATTAATTAGGTAATATGTGAATGTTATGATACGTTATAATATATAGATATTAAATATAATTATACGTTCGATTACTACGTTAATCCTTTGGCCTCAAACGAGTCTGAGTCTGACTCGCCTGGCTGACTATAATTTAGATAAATAATGGTAATAATTAATCTCAATTAAATCGCACATCAAGGGCTTGATATATTAAATGTTACGATACAATATGTTATAATATAACTCGTAAATACTTTTTCTAGCCACTGCAGTTCGCGTAAAATTAACGTGCTAACAATTAACAAATTGTTGATTTCGGAAAAGAAGGACGGTATCTCAATTCGATTTTTTCGATATTTTTTTTTCATAATAGAATAAAAAAATTTGTTTGAACTTTCACGATGTCTTTTGGATGAAATATTTGTGGTTCCTCAGATTTCGATGATGTTTTTGATAACATACTATCAAGAACACTGAACAAAAGAATTTAGTTTCGACATTTCACTCAACTTTGTGTTGATTTCCTAATAAACGTAATTGGCAATGTACTTGTCGATGTATTATATCACTTGCCATTGCACTATAACTATATTGCAATTTCTATATACATATAGCTAATATCGTTATACGCTGGTCCACGCATTTTCATAATATCAAACAGATTTTATTCGTACGAAACGCTATTCTGGTATTATTTTTGCAAGCTCCAGGTAATCGCGTGAAACTTTTCGCGCGATCTTTATCGCAAAAGCTAAAATAAAACAACTGTTTATGACAAGTTTGAGTAACGTATTGTAACGGCTATAATAAAGCTGTGCGGGATTTATGATAAGGGTAAAACGTGGAAGCATTAAAGGTACAGTTTGTGTTATCCAGTGAATTCAGAATGAAGAGAATTTTAAATATGATACTTGCAATAAACTGTATAAAAAATAAATCTATAGAAAAAAGAACAAAATATCTTCGCGTGGAAGAACAATCGCGTGCAACGTTTAAACTTTGCTTGGAAATATTCGTCACATTTATCCATTTACCTTTACCTTTCTTGTATATTCGCCGGAATTTTGGAAATTAACACGCGTTTCTCTAGTTCTTTTTCGAACGTATCCTTTGTTCCTTTGATTGGTATATTGTTCGATGAAATTTTAATTCCTTTGATGCAACAAGTACAACGCTGTGGTTTAGTTTTTCGTTTGCAGCAGGTTGTAGCGAATATCGTGAAATAGCATTGCTACTATTGTTATTCGTATTGGGTTTTTCCGCTCTTTTTCATGCATTCTTGTGACTTTTTAAGTTACTTTGCAGCGACAGTGGATCAACTTTTGAAAATTTTTCTTTTTCCTACTATCGGAACGAGCTCGCTTTAGCAAACACAATGTGCAATTTTTAGCGTAAACAAAATGCAATTTTTTTAATTGATCCGGAGCGCAAACGTAAAAAGTGTTCGTTAATCGAAACTGAAAAACAATTTCGATAGGAAGCATAAAAAATCGTGTCGAAAATAGAAATTTTTAAACACGCGTTATACGAAAGTTTTTTAAACTTCATTAGTATCGTGATCGCTATCGTGATTATATCAGCAAAATTTGTGACAAATCAGGAAATATAAGCTTTAAAATATTTATCACAGAGATCTATTTGTATACAATTTTTTACACGCTATTTGCGGTAAACGATTTACAATTTCTACGTACGTTTTCAGATTGGTTTCGAACTCTACCAATACGTGTAATCAGGATAACCATATCCGGTTATAGCGGCGTTGAAGCTTGAAAAAATTTTACAAAACGCAAATAATATACTGATAAAAGTTCTTTAATAACTGTAGAAATTTAACTGTAGAACCACGAATAACACTTGGTGATATCTAACGACGTTAACAGTAACGAAGAATGTATCATCAAGTTGTAACATGAAAATTTAAAAATATCGAAATATAAGTAAAATACAGATGCCGAAATATCGCGGTAGAATCAATAACAAATATCGAAACGTTACGTGTAAATTAAAACGTAAAACTGGGATTCAAGTTAAATAGATTTTGTCACTTATTTTGAAATCCTAGCCAGTAAATAAAATACGAAACGATTAGGCGGTTAATAATTTAGGTTTCAGCGAACCTAACCGAAAAATATAACAAAGTGAAGCAGATTCAAACGATACCGTACGTTAATATTATCCAATGATATCTAGTATCCAGTAACTCGTAAAAATCTACAGCGGTGTGGCTGTAGCAACGAAAGTATTAGGTTGTCTGAAAAGTCTTTCTTTTACAGACACGTCTTTTACAACGATGCGTCTTTATACAAATATGAAACATAATCTGTCGAACGTTGTGATCTTTATTTTGATAAAACAAAATGGATCATACGTAATTCGATAAAATTATTATTATTAAAATTAATCGTTAAAATTATTATTACTAAAACGGAAAATATTGTGCATTCGTTATTTCCTTATAAAACGAAAGAAACTTTTCGGACGACCTAATAGAAAAGATCAATAGGGTTTGAAAAAATAATATCGTTAATAAGTGTAATTATTATATAAAACACAATCGACCGGTATCCTATTACAAACGAGAAAATAACGGTTTCCAGATAAATATATATAAATTTAATATCGGCGATAATGAAAGAAGGGCTTTCGAGGCCAAGCCGCCACTGCTAGTAACATTATTACCAATAACAACCGATATCCAGTGACACCTGCTAACATTATAACCGATAATAACGTATTATCGAGCTTTAGCGTTCAAAATGTTAGAATACGAACAATATTAACATCCACGAACATGAAAATATAAATAGTACAAAGAACAAAAAAGAAAAGAAACGCAGAAATAGCAAAACATAAACAAACATGGGAACGTTGCACGTTGCAAGTCAAAGCGCGAAACTACGCTGAAAATCAAACAGGTTTCAGCGATCGTGGAATTGTAGCTCGCAAATAGAGCATGAAACGACTAGACGATTAATAATTTGGACGATACGCGTGTAGCGCGCGCCGGTAACAGCCAGACAGAAGAGAGAAACGTTATCGAGCTACCGGTTATTATGCTTAATAATGGAATAGGGATAGCTGTGTTACGATCGGCTAACTGGTTCTCGAGATAGGCCGGTAATTAGTCTTGCGAGAGGCGGTCGCGCGCTCCGCGTCTCGGAATTTATCATTACGTAGGACGTGTAAAGTATAAATCACGCAGCGTGTCCGCAGACTCGCGTTCAACGGGCAGAGAAAGAATCGCGGCGACAACGATCGTCGATAAATTCGCGTAAAATTAGAAGCAATTACGCGGCTACCGGCAAAAATCGCTCGGTTATCGCGGTGACCGGCGCCGAAGAGCTGAAATCGTTATCGCCGCGTTCGTCGTAGAAACGCACTTGGTCGCCGCGGCCCGTTGTAATTTTCAGCCGCGGCATTGCTCTCTGCGATAAAACCGTGCAGTTCAATACGAAACGACAACTGTGATTGAAGGGTCGGGACAGCAGCTTTCGATAACGAGTTGAAGAACTCGGAAAAAGAAAGATTACTGCGTGCCACGTGACTGGGTCAACGTTTCGCGCATGGTGTCGAGAAGAAATTGGGCCGCGATATTCGAGCCGCTTTTATTTCTAGAATCGGTCAACTAGATGGAACAAAGAGTAGAAGAAATTGATGAAACGACAGTGCACGTATTCGAACGCTTATCGCAGTATTTTTTTATTATATTTTATGTATTACTATATTTACGTGCGTTGTACGAAACGTTTTGAAATGTTATTTTCTATGACAGCACTTTTGCTAGCCGCAGCATAAATATGTTCATGTAATCGGAAATAAATTTTTATCGAGGTTGCAAATGCTAGAAATACTGGGAAAATATTTCTGCTACAATGGAACCTTGATTAATGAAAGGATCGATTATCGGAATGTTGATTAGTAGGAAAATTAAGAATAAGTGCGCGTAAGAAAGAGGAAAATGAGAGTAGAAACGAATAGAGATCGTTAAATCCTTATTCAAAAACCTGCCGTTTCTGTGTGTCTAATATTTATATTCGTAAAATAGTTAGAAAAAAGTATAGGATATTTTTCGAATGAAAGAGATGGGAACTATGAGAACAAAGTTTCAGCATGCGTGATGATTAGTTCGGACAATCAAGGTTCTATTGTACCTCGGTTGAGCGCTATACCGCACTCTAATCGATCATTGATCAAAGAAACAGTATAAACAGAATATTACGTGGTTCCTCCTGCATAATTGAACTTCATCTATCAGTGATCTTACACGATGGAAAGAAAGTTGATAGCGACATTGAAAAAATTCATCCAGAAAGAATCATCCAGTTACCCTATTTACCGTAAAATTGTACAATTATTAAAAAACGTATAAAAATAATCTATGATCTACGATCTATCGTTTATCAACTAATTAATTTTTATTGCTAGCCTGCGGACACTTACGGAAATTTGTATCTTTCGGAATATATAATAATACAAAAAATTGAACCTAGAAATCGGTTGCTTATTACATAAATATTACAAGTAGTTTGGATATTTCGTATATTTTGACGTATTATACGCATTCCTACGTGTTGAAATTTCCTTTCATTTAAATGCATAAAAGTTTGCAATCTAATTACATCTTAGTAAATTATCATGCAAGAGAAGCCTGAAATACTTACTCTGACAAATCCAGAAAGCGACACATTAAAACAACTGCCAGATGACTAAATTCCTTTAGAATTTACTGCTTATCTTTCAACTGCGTAAATTTAAATCCAGCTTTTATTGTAAATTATGCAAAGTTGAGTAGATCTCGTTACAATGCAGAGTACTAAATGAATTATTCATCGGAGACGTTATCAAATACCTCCTGAAGAATTAAGATCTCCTCGAGGATTCGTTGCTTAAGATCGTAAAGGGTGTGAACAATTTTCCTCAAAAATTTCCCTGCCCCTTTCAGCCAAGCAACCTTCAGAAAAGCGATAACCACGGGGAAAAGAGGCGGTAGAAAGTGGCAGCGCGTTTAAACGAAGATTCAAGTCCATTCTTATCGACCACTGAAAGCTATTTAATGATCGTACACGAGTCGAGTTCGCGCGATTACCACGTGAACTCCATTTCCGATTACGTAGGGAAGCATCGAAATCGCGAGGAAATTTTTTCGTGCTCGGCTACACCTGGCTACGCTTTTAGCTAGTTACAATTACTTTCGGTATCTGTTCGGCGCACAAGCGCAACCTTTCATTTCGTAATGTATCTTTGAACGTAGAAAGTGGTTGACGCAATCATAGCAACATCGTCGAGCTTAACTTCGCTACTTATTGGTTTGTCAATGTGTACACTGGTATTCGTAAATATTAGGACACCCCTTGGTTCCATAAGGTCCGATAATAAATTGAAGGGCTGGTAGGGAAAATCACTTTTCCTCGTGTTTGCCCCTCTTCAGAAAAACGAAAGAATACTCCGGCATTTCTAATTTCCTCTTGATACGCTCCAATTTTTGTAAGCGATCGTTGATACTTCGTTTGAACGATTCCACGATTTCAGAGCGGTCTTGCATTTCTAGCGTAGCCAACAATTTTCGATACTGAATTAACGTTATTTTTTTACTTTCGTAAACAATTTGATTTTATTAGGAATTATTTTGTAGCAATAGGTAGCCAAATATGGAACACTGACATTAGGTACGATATGGGAAACGAACAAAAAGTAGCTTTGTCGTTCTTATCGATTAAGACACTTTGGCTATAAAATCACATTTCTAAAGAATTAATTAAATAAATAGCCACTTGCAATAATCTACGTGCATGTGTCAAACTCTGCACTAGGACATCTGTCATACGTCCAGAATCCGTATATTAGCAACTTGAGATATATTTCTGCACGAGTGTGCTGCGGAAAAAAGTTCTTAGCGAAATAAACGGTTGTCAGAGTAAATGACAGCCTATAATCGTTTAACAGATATTTGTTTGACAGGTTTACAAAAAATGGCACCATTTCGTATTTGCTCATGTTCCTCTACATTCTATATGATTCTTGTACGTGTATCTGTAAATTCCTGATTCTTGAATATAAATCATGAAAAAGTTTAGTAAATTCTTTTATGTCGATATTTACATCTTCGTGATTTATAACTTTTCTACGACGTAATGATACGATATTACTATGTCGTATGAATGCTGAGATTGATACAGAATAATATGATATTATTCCCATAAACGATGAAGTCGTAGAGATCAGGATAAAACTATTTATTGCAAACTTTTTGCGTATAGATATAGACCATTGTTTTATGATATCGATTACTCGTTATCGTTTAAAAAGCAAGAAAATCTGATATGGAAAATTGAAAAAAAATTTGACAGCAGCTCATCAATTAGTTTAGTTCTACCGCGATTCTCGAATTTTTGTATCTTCATCCTGCTCTCGTTTTGGCAAACAAAATTTGTCACACTTTCTTCTAATATTTTTTAACGTTCTTTTTCAATTTAATGAAAAATTAACGAAACGCAGCGATATTTTAGCATTAAATTATCAAGTCAGAAATCAACTATTTTTGAATTGATGAAAGAATGGCAATCCAAAGGTTTGTAAAAACTATCTACAAGAGTTACAAAAGGAATGTTATAAATTAGAGACCATCTCTAAATAAGAAATTTAGAATTAAACAACAGCAAATATAATAAGAATATTAATAATACCGTTTGCATAATTATCTACCATCTGATGATATTAACGAATCGATAAGTGACAAGTTGTAATAGACAAGCGTAACGCCACTGTATCTCACATTTTGCGCTCATTTTTTCCAACTTTCCTATCACGCGTCGGATAAATGCCAAGTAACGTCTTTTGTTCCTCGAGAGACGCTCGAGTAATAAATTTTCGTTCGCAAGAAGGTGCAAAACTGAGCATTTTTTTAGCATCCTAATCCGAGTAATATAACACCAGTTAAATCGTGCGAGTCAAGCCAAACGATAAAATTTTACTTGACATTTTCTCCTTGCTTTCACACGCGAAATAACCACTACTTTACAAACTCAATTTTCTGAAAGACGAAGTTTCTAAGGCAATTTCGATTTTCGTTCTAATCGCAATATTTTCCTCGCCTACGCTATTTTTTCAGGACAGGTCGGTACACCGCGTTAATATTAGCTCGTACACGCCGCTACGTTCGCATCAATTCCGTGCGTAGCAACTTGTAATTCCCGCGTGTACCTTGCAAGACGTGTTTATGAATTTCTCATGCAAAAGCCATACGTTTAGACGCTTTTACGAGTGCACAGTCCCGCGTCTCGCGTGCATGCAAATAACGCGACCGAAGGAATATTTCAAAATGTCACGATGCACTGGGACACGTATTCGTTAGCGCGCGCTGCTACCTGTCTTTCGAGCGCACCGCCTACGGTTATAAAAATTTCGTTGGTCGCAGACGACGGAGAGGCGACACGGGATTTGGCTGACCGTTAAGCAAAGGAGTTAAAGGTTTATTGGTCGTCAGCCGGTAACGTGGAAAAATCGTGTCACTACGTCGTTGAATCTAATCCGCTGGAATATCGCGCGTTCTAAAGGGCTCATATCGCCGGGCGAATATGTTTTATGATAAACTTTTGTCATTTAAGCTGGATGACGCACTTTGAACTTTGCAATGTCGAGACTCTGTGCTTGACAATTTTGATGGCACTCGCGACATCAGAAGTTGAACGAAAATTGATCTCTGTTATCCTGATGAGAGTTTCGAGTGGAAATGGGCGTATTGTTTCGGGTGATATTAATTATTTGTACGTAACGAGGATGGGAATAAGACTCGGAGTGTACTAACCAATTTGTACTGACAAATCAGCGCTATATCGAAGAAAGATCGTTGCTTGTATATTTATTCGTGTACTTTTGTAATATCATCGAGTTAACTTTCTTACCTATGTTCGTAACCGGTTTATTACCTGAGCTTGTAACTGGCGAAGGCAAGAATAATAATAACGCAAAATACTTAAAAAAGTACATATTGTGTACATATTATGTATGAACAAAGCAGAAAAAACGTCTTGAGGTACATAAAATCAGCAGCTCAATGGGACGAAATCTAGAGACAGGAAATATACCATCGCTAGTGATCGTATTGTTGATGCGACGTTAAAGAACGAAAGAGGAAGAAGAAGAATGATAATAATAATGATAATAATAAATAATATTTCAGCTACTGTCAGGGGCATAAGAAAAATTACTGAAAGGGATTTAAATGGTTTGCATTTGGTGGTGAATAAATAAAAAATCCTGTAAAGATGATTTTGACAGCTTTTTCAGGGCCATTAACTTTTTTTTCTAATGGAGCCACGTACTTTTTGGTGCACCGATGGATGTGTTTTTTTATTGTCTACAAAAAATATTGAGACAATTGTATATATTTGAAAATAATTAGTTTAGGAAATATTTTAACTTCAATCTTGTTGAATTTACCTATAGAAATCAGGGAAAACATGAACATAGGAACACTGTTTTTCCATATTTCCTTGACTTTTCCTCTTCGTACGATATGCCTAACAAAATCGAAGTTAGAATATCTTTTAAACTAATCATTTGTACATACAATCGTCTCAATACCCTTTTGTAGAAAATAAAAAAGCATCGATTGACGCGTAAGAAGTCTCAATTTAAAAAGTGTCAATGATCTTGGGAAAACTGTCAAGGTGAGTTTCGCAGGTTCTATCAGGTATTCCATAAAAATTTCAATATACGATACATGTTGGCATAAATTGAGATAGAATTCGAAATATAAGTATGTTATGTAATTTTATGAGTTTATCGATATGATTAAACCTTGAATCAATCGCTTTCATTGTCATTGCAAGTCGATATTTGCTGTTTCGTAATTTGTTCAAACAACGAAAACGCGTCTTTCGCGTATAGCGTACGGAAGAAATTGCGAACACGTGCCCTATATAAAGCCATAAGATATAACTTGACGATATTGTTTGTGCTGAAAATTTCGTTTACGAAAAACTGTTTTTCTTTAAATATAGCTATATCGAATGTAAGCAACTGGTAACAATGTGCCCTGGGCCATCGATGTATATCGTGAAATATATTATTCGATTACTATGTCACCGTCGGCTTTCCTCTTAAGTTCCTTTTGTGTGGTTGCGGATGGAAAATAGCGACAAAAGGTGAAAATACCTCAGAAATAAGAGGTAATATTTCCTGTAATGTCTGTATTCGCTTCTGTGTACTTGCGTTTGTGTGTGTGCGAGTGTGATAAAGAAAAATTTATTATACCCATAAATATAGTCGTCGGAAGTCAAATCGGTTGATATTGATGCACATAGCCAATCATAAAAGTCTACGTGCATTAATTAAACTTTTTACATTCGACTTAATCAAAAGAAGATAAAAGGGTGCTTTGTCATAAGATCATTTATATTTACAGTGGTTCGTGCAAAAGTATTCCTATACTTGCCACAGTAAGCTTTTATGTTTACGTTATCAATATACAGAGTGTCCCACGCAACTGGAACAGACTGTATCTCCTAAACGGTTAGGGGCAGAAAAAGCTAAAGGTTTTCTGAATTATTTCAGTCTCTCTGCAAGTATTCCGGAGTACCTACGTTATGTTCCATTACAAGACTGAAATAATTCAGAGAAATTTTAGCTTCGATAACTTCCTAGTGAATAAGTTTAGGGTATAGCTACGTTAGTACTTTTATGTAGAGCACAAGAAATTGCATCGATTGCTGCAGTCAAAAATATAGGTTTCCGTTTAAAAAACAAGGTGCAGTTGCATTTTTCTGATGCACCGATGCACAAAAATGCATAAAATTAGTTGCATATTATGCACTGCCTGATACCATTTAACTTCCATTTAGGACATCTTCTTCTACCTCTAACCGTTTACGAGATACAGTCTGTTCCAGTTGCGTGGGACACCCCGTATATATACACTGTATATCATACAGAAAAGTATTTTGAAATTTTATTGACACGAATCCAATCTAAAAATATATTACATACAAGTTGCAAGATATTTTCTACAAACTTATATTTAGTAAAAAGATAATACACGGTATGAATAGACGTCTTAAGCCTATAGTACGCTGTACGATTTAGAAACCTTATTATAGTAATTCTTTCATTCCATTCTTGTACCATCTTAGAGAAGCGACGTATTATTTTTCTGTTATAATTCTAAACATATAATTGGCTGATTTATGCACGTAAAATAGTATCTCTCTATTGCGTTACTTTGAAGCATCCTTACCTTGAATCGTAGGCATTGTATTTTGTGACAGTAAACGCAAAAATAAAAAAAGGAAGAATTTATATTTCGATGGACACTATGAAAATATACGTAGTTCCTAAATATCTACGGTTCTACTATTCGAACGAGTTTTTGTAGCTTTTGCTTATTTCACGCTTTGTATGAATAAAATAGTCCAAGGTAGAAAAAGATGTCCGAAAAGACACAAACACGCGAGGAAAAAGCGAAGAAGTCAGCAGGGTTAAAGATGATCCTACTAAATAATGACACTTGCTAATGTCGCGAACGATTGCCCTTTAGATATTCTTGTGATCTATGCAAAATATGCATGTATTAAATATTTCCCAGTTTCTGTAAATATTTTTCCAATCGTATCAAATTTTCTTGATGTAATCACGATAACTGAACGTCACTATAACGCTAATGAAATTTTGCAGTGTTTCTCGTATAACCCACGCAACGTGTTCATAAAAAGTGTTCGAATACTTTCGCGAACTTGTTCGTATGTAGCTTTCTGCAATATTGTCCGTGCGCGTATGATGTGAAACTATGCGACTGATAGTGCATCAATTTCCACGTCAAAGATGAAGCAGTTGCTTTCATACACGCGTTCCGTGTTTTATCATACGGAAAGGAGGAAAACTCAAGGAGCCGATATTTCCCTTCGGTTCGTAGAAAACCAGAGATCGCGTTACTTTACCGAATCAGACGACGAAATTGATGGAGGGTATGGAAACTGCGTACCATTATGACGCAATTTCATATTTCTCGTGGAATCGCTCCTCGCTGACAAGCCGAAGCGAAAAACGAATAGTTCACGTAAATTGAGTTAGAGATACAGAGTTAATAATCGCGCGCAAATTCTTTTTAAGTTAAATTTCTCTATCTTCGCTAAAGAAAAGGTAAGTCATCAAACAGTATCTAGTGTATTAAAAAGCGTCGATCGACACAACAATCGAGCCGCGAGAATAACAAACTTTTTTGTACCCTTGTTTTCTTTTAAAAATGTGCTTCCGATAATATTTATTATTTTCGTTATAGCTATATCTTTTCTTCTAGATAACCATCTGTTAATTTACAATTTCTTGGATAGTCAAACGTTAACTAAATCTTTTCAATGCTTTGACGAGTTAACACGATGGTACCCTGCCATTGGATCGTATTCGATTTTAAGCAAGCAGTTTGTTTTTAGGATGTTATCTCTACTGATATTTCGAAATGTTTTGTACGGTACACATAAACAAGTTTTAGACGCGTTCGAATATTTTCGCGAGCTACTGTACGCGATAAAATCAATGTACCGCAACCTTGCGACAGAGAGTATTTAACACTAGAACTGCCGATAGTTAACACGAAGCTATTTCTACCAAAACCAGTCAAAATGACTGGTCCTTAAAAAAATACGCAATAATAGAATATTTTTATATTTATTGATTTATTACTTTCTTACAGAAGCAATTCCATGTTATGTAGTACCATGGCCCCTAAACGAGGATTGACACATTTATAAAATTGCAGAGCAGGTCATTTTGGCTGGTGTGGTATTTCTAGTGTTAGCATCTAGCGATCGATTCGGAATTTTCCTGATAATTGATATCATCATATCGAATGATACGCGGTAAAAATTTTCAAAACGTGTGACAAGTTGTAGAAAACGAGGAAACTGGTTAATTGGGGTTCGATAAACAGATTGCAGCCCCCTTTTACATTTTGACAAGTACCAGTCATTTTTACTGGTATTGGTATAAATAGCCTTGATACGAAATTATTTTCAGTTTGAATACATAAAAAACAAAATAAAATTCATTATATTATTCTTTTAGTTATCGTTGCGAAAGTCATTACATCATTGCGGGAAAAAATATAACACGAAGTAGGAATTTTAAAATAAAATTGTAAAACCAGTCAGCCAGTTCTAGCGTTAATAAGAAAATATTAATAGTATTACTTTACAATGAACGAACGCACGAATCAGTTTAATATTGCGTAATGACAGTTACATTTTATAGCTTTTAATAGCTTTATCGATATACGTAAACGTTCGAGCGTATCAATGGCATTTCCATGAGCACGCGTGAAACGTGGCGAGTCTCGCTTGGAATTTCGTTTTGCGCGAGTTTGACTACAACGCGTGTTTCGATGTAACTTTGCCTGAGATCGTTTGTGGCAAAGTTCCTGAAATTTTTGGGGTAACGTCGTGACTGCAAGAAGAAATACTCGAGCGTTTCGCATTATCATTCCTGCTACGCAGTGAAATTTTTCGCCAAAATTAATGCAACGTCGACCTAACTAAAATCTCGTAGTTATCAATTTTCCAAGTTATCCTAAACTTTCCTAGTTATCCGTTCGGATAAAGAAATTTCCAGTGGAGAAAAATATTTCCTTCGAAAGCTTGTCCTCCTTCTGCTTCTCCTCTTATCCAATTTATCGTTACGATAAAAAATATACGTTCTAGTTTATACGTTCTTAATTAAAAGAAAGTTACACAGTCGCTTTTATCCTTTAACCGTCCGGTGGGATTCTCGCTAGATCTGTAATCTTAGAAATCAGCTTACAAATTTTCAGCGGTTGGAAATGAAGAAATTTCGAAAGTGAGGGAAGGGGGAATAGACTCTGGCGTTGAATGAATTTTCATAATCTCTGGCAATTTACATTAAGTACAAGGCGTCCAGGTGTAATTATCCTTTTCAAAGGACGATCTTGGAGAGGTCTATCGGGACAAGTGTAATTGTTCGAACGCCTCCAGTCTATGTTACAGGCCATTACCGAAGCTCTCTTAATTTCCTAACTTAATCCTAGAACGATTTACACGCGCCGCGTGAAACATTTCACCATAATGACAAAGTACGGTGAAATGTAAGAGAAAAACAAGCTCAGCAGGTTCTGGTTTAATTACAAGCAATTTTCTACGACCCCTTTAATTTATCTGTACATAAGTATTTACATACAATACACTAATACATATTAATATACAGCTACACAGATGCAATTTTATTACTTCTAATCAATTGAAATGTAATAATTCATTGAAAAAGGTATATTTTCTATGGTTATTTCCTGATAATGAATATTACTATCGTTTATCTTTATTTTATTTCAAGTAGAATGAAATATTGCATCTTATGCATAGAATGTTTCTTATATTTTGACAATTTTATATTTTATATTTATTTAATTGTAATCTGATAAATAACAATCCCTATAATTTTATGGAATGAATTGAATGTCTTGGAATTTTTCATTTTAATTGTTATATATATTTCACCAGAATTAATACTTTTCACAAAATAATGTCTCGAATATAGAAAGAAATAATTATAATATTACTTCAACGTATTTATTAGCCGATAAATTCGAATTCAATTCTATTATATTCAAGATAGAAATTATATCCAAAGTATAATATTCTAGAGACCATGATAAACATTTCGGTAATCATATTCGAGATTAAAGTTTGTCCTTTTATTAAATTATATTACACAATACCGATCATATCTTAATAACACAATTAAACATATAATATTTTTAGCAAATGTCTGAATTACATTCGATTTATAATCCTGGCGGTAATCGTTTTGAACGGTTATTTAATTCGAACATAATCGTAGAAATGGTTATAATGGCAGAAATTCGTATCACGAGTGTTGTTTAAGTTTGTGAAACTGAGTGACAAAACAGATATCTATTTTGTTAAGAATATTGTAACGTGTATAAAAGTTTGATCTTTTGGGACTATTCATGCAGAAATCTTTCTTCTAGTGGAAATACTAAATAACGAAAACAACGTTCTCTCTATCGTGTTATCTATATATAATAATTATCTTATAGGTAATTAGATAAATTCGGTAGTATTAATTATTTGATGTTTGGTGATTCTTAAAACAGAATTCTGAAATCCAATTTCTACGTAAATTTGTAAATACGTTATAAAATGACGTGGGAATTTCACAAATTGTATAATCAAAGTGTTAAAATTATCTTTACGGCTATAAAATTACTTGTACAATTAAAATTGTATAATTAAACGATTTAATTAGCAATTAAAATTATACAATTTACGAAATTGTATAATTAACTAACTTGTTAAAATGTCCGACTTTCCCTCTATTTGTGACAAACTCTTCTCTTTTACGGAATTTTTACATTAAAAATAACGACGTGTTTTAAAGATTTCATACAATCGTAGCAATCCTGATAATTCCATTGTTCAATATCTGATTTTTTATTTAGAACTTCGTAAACGCCATTGCGAGCTATATCGTCCCCTGTTTTTTATTTCTTTGCTCAATTTTCCATTTATTATGTTTACTAGAAAGAACTGTTTCAATTTATACATTTTTATCAATGATTCTTACAATAGTCATTTATATTTTAACTATCATAGTAGAGAAATTAATATTGTACGTTTGGTTGCTTATTTAGAATGTAAAAAAATGTAATTGCAATACTATGCGTATTATCTTCTGCGCTATAGTCTTCTTATAGAATTTATTATAAAATTACGTTGCGAATTTAAATGGAACTTCCCAAGTCACTCTTTATTTGCAATATGTTAGAATATTTACGAAAGAGCAACCATTTGGGGCAGAACCATTTTCAATTTATATTTCTGTTAATTAATAATTTACAATATTCTTTGGTATCTTGACTATTTATTGAGCATCGAAATTAATTAACCGGAGTCTGATTTGGAAATTTAATAACGTCGTTATAAGTTATATTATCCTCTTCATTGTATTCTCATCGTAGATTTTGTTCCCAACTATAACTACTTACGAATTCAACGGTCATCGCTTATAACAGATCCAAATATCACAGGGGGATACAAGTTTAATATATCTTGTGCAATCATAACTTGGCAACTGAAATTTATACGAAATTTATACGCTTTATCGTAAATATGTTTCATCGAAATTTGTCGAATAATAAAGTTTCTTACCGTACTCTTTGCGCCGTTTCTTTTAATATTTCCGGTTCAAAAACTATATTAATGTGAAAATGTGACTACCATAGAAATAGAAATTTATCGAAATGTTTGTAAAGTCTCTTACCGTATCATCTACATCATTCTTTGTAATATGTTCAACTCGAGAATTCTATTAACTCGAAAACGTGAATAATAGAAATATAAAGAGGAATATCGGTAGTATTACATTTAACTAACAAAAGGAACTGTCTGCCATAAATTGATACTTAACGTTAAATATATGATGTATATTCATGCGTTTCAAATACTTTTCATCGTAATTGTATTAATATCAACGCGCATAAAACTCTCATTCTACAAAGCAAGATTAATTTACCTGGTTAATTTACCTTGTAAGACACTTTGTATATCAAAGAAACGTGCGATGATATTATTAATAATCGTAAAATATTATTTAAGAGACGCGTGACGAAATTTGGTTCGATGAATTCTCGTTTCGTGAGTCATTCGTAGAAATATTTTGCAAAAAAAGAAAACTTCTCACATTTATACGTGTATCTCTCTTTTTTTAACGTAATTGCCTCGTGTATTTGTCCGTATCTTGTAATATTTTCTTAAATATTCTTTGGTCAGAGAAAATGATATTTAAACAATCTTTTTGTTTCCGTAGAAACAATTTGCAAAAGCATTTCCTCGGATCGATACGTGTGTTCTTTTCTATTTTAGAGTAAATATCCAATACATTTATCTATGCTTCTTAACACGTCTTTAGATAGCTTTTCTCCAGAAAAATATTTATTTATAAGATTCGAATAAAGAGAAGAGGATTTTTCGTTTTCCTGATATTCGTTTCTCTTTTTTCGAACCGACGAAGGTCTCGTAGAATGAACGTCGAACGAGATTTATGGGACGTTAAACGGAATAACGTTCTAACATCCGGAAGTAAATCAAAGGATAAACGAAGGGAAGAAACAAATCGGGCAAATTGTACGTCGTATGGTTGAGCATCGTAGTGGTGTTGTATCGAACATTATTATTTTCCATAACTATTCATATTTTTATTAAACGCGATAAAAACACCATAAGGCAATATAATAAACGTTCTGCTTTTATTGTCACAAGACAGACAAATGTATTTGTTAATCCTTCGATAGAATTGGAAAATAGCGAGGAATTTAGAACGAACGATTTAAAAGATAAATATCGTTTTGTCCTTAAGACTCGTTGCATTTCTCTGATGTCAATTCCTTTAGATTTAGCTTCATTGGGTTATTAATACTTACGCAGTGCAATAAAGCAATGCAGAATTCGAAATGAAGGGTCTGAATAGTAATAACTACGTATTTCTTTATCGTCAAGACTTTTTGCGTTTCTGGTATTGGATTCTGGATTCTTATTCCATCTGCACGAAAGCTATCCTTTGGTTGACGGTGGTTCTATCTTGCATCGATTAACTATAAAACTGAACAAACGATAGTCTTATAGGCATCGAGAAATTATTAACTTATATTGTCAAAATTTGTATTCACGTCATTTTATGATTTTACGAATTTTAATCTATTAAATGACATTTAATCTGCTCACTGTGCTACATAATTGTTAGATAGTAACTCGTTTACCCTCCAAACTTTGCTATTGGCAAACCTGACTAGGACGAACTAACTTCCAATGAATTCTATTTTATCACTTTATTACGTTTTTTGATGGAATACGAAAATCAAATTCTCGGACATTTATTAGGTCATCGGGACGTCCGGCAATAACGTGATCCATCTCTCTATGAAAATACGGCGACGCACCTATCGTGTCGAATATCCACCTATATCGTCATTCAAAAACTTGGAAGCATGCAATATTTTTAGAAAATGGACGTATTTAAATTATGATACATATTCAGATACAAGTTCATTTTGGCACAGTTTATTACGTATCTATTAGGAGAAGGATAATGGCAGCTATTAAAATAGTTGCGCTATTACTTTTCGAATTCATATTTATATGAACATAATTTAAAAAATGGAACCGTAATAGAAATATGTTTTATCTACTAAATATTATAACGATTAATACACTTGGAACATTTTATACAGTTTTCCATATTACGTACTTTCAAATTTCCCTTTAATGGGTAAATAATTCATTTGCATTTTGAGTGATTCAATTGTTACAAATATATTCATAACTTAGCTTTATAGCTATTGTAACCAAAATTTTGTCTCTTTTCTCTGACAAAGAATTATAAATAATTAGAATTTCTTTCTTTTATCTCGATATAACTATAATCGAGATATTCTTTCTCCGAAGTGTAAACGTGACGAGCACACATTTTTGTTTTATCGTTAATTCTTATGAAATACGTTGTAGACGAAAAAAGTAACCGAATTTACTATTTATAATAGAAATCTCAGAAATGAAATGCCAGCATTTGCGAATAAAATTCTTAGAATAATCGCGTGATTTCTTATACGTGTCTAAATTCAGAAAGAGTATGACACGAGTCGTCGGGAACGTGACAAAATTTAATAAATCCGGAATTTCAAGAAAATTAAGATAATTTAACGTCGGTTTGTAAAATTCCAGGCTGATCACTTTTTATTACAAAACATACTGAAACACAAGCAAAATAAGAATATTTGTACGGCAAGCGGATAATTTATAAATTTAAACGTAGTTGCGCGTTTAAAAGGGGAGGCTGATATCCTCGAAATTTATTCAATTCGCCGTTTTATTTCATACGCACTTTTTCAAAAAAGTCCCTCGATTATAGCTGAAATATATCGCGAACAAACAGATGAAACAATTCGTGTTAGCGAATAAATATAATTCGATCCTATCGCACGATTATGCAAAACTTCTTGCGCGGAAAACGATTGTACAAAACCTGAGAGATTCAAACACGAAATTCTATCGCGTTCTCTCTGTTTCTACCCTGCTTCTGTATGCACGATTTTTAATTATTTTTAATTATTACGAGCATTCACACATACGCGAAGCATTGGTCGCCGCGAAATTAAATGTAATCTCTTATACGTTCGATTGCTATCATTTTTAAAAGAATCAAATTTAATATAATCGTTTATGATATAATTTAGTAATCTAATTTCTTTGTAAATATGAAAAGCACGTCACGCATGTAATAATAGTTTCGTAACAGGAAAAGTTAGTAATAAACATTCTGTCTGATATTAAGATGTTCATATCGTCGTACAACATCAGACACAGAATAGAAGAAAACCTGCCATATCGAATATATCATTCGGAATACGTAATACTCTGCCTTTCTGCATGACCCTTGTTATAATAAATGATTGTGAAAAAGAAAAGTTTTCCATACGTTTGTCAGAAATTTGTTCCTTTTATTTGAACCTTTATTCCCTGGAGGTTCTGGAGTGAGCGTGACCCCTCACAGTCCGCATACCAAAAGCTTATCGTTGTCTTTCTCGTTTATGACCAGATCGTTTAGGCAAAGTTTCTAATCATTGGCATCGTGAGGTTGGGTGGCTTGCTACCAGTAAACTATCTCACGTCTCTTCTAAATAGTCGTATCATAGACACTTCATAGTACGGCGACTTTGGGTCGCCGATTATCCCCACTTTCCAAACATTCGTTGAAACACCCTGCCGTGGTCCTTACCGAGTCCTCGATAAATTACGGTGAGACTAAATAGCTACGGGCTATCTGCCGTAACGTGGTTAAGCAAATGCGTAGCCACTAACACGTTTATCGATTGTTCGAAATCTCTTACGTATCAGGCTACTTGTATTCGAAAACGATTAATTTGAAAAATACTTCTACTTTAGTTTTGTCAAATATAGCGTATGGAACGATTTTACCTTGACTTTTGATGTCTTTCGCTTGTGTGTTTATAGATATTTTTAATGATCGTCTTAAGGACAATCTTTATCACGATAATGGCGGATAACGTGTTAACACTTTGACTGCCACGCAGAAATCGGGAGTATTTTTATTATTCAAAGCATATAGTAGGAAAATAATAATAAATTGGTGATGTAAGACAACATTTTTCCCCAATGGACCGTTTATCTTATTGGTGGTCACGGGCGACCACCGTGACGCCTTGGTAACAGTTGATAGCGAGATATTATAACAAGACTTCGTTTATTTCAACAAACCATTCGCATTCGTTATTTCGTCGTAAGCAGAACATGCAGAAAATATTGTTGAAACGTGTAAAAGATATTAGTAAACGGTATTTGCTCGTTCTATATATAATAGTAAGGTATGTTCACACTTCTAACTTCAATTATATGATTATAAAGCAGCATTTACGATTATTTTCTAAGGTGTGTTTATAATAATATTCGTAGATTAGCTCTCAAAGATATCGATGCAAACACAGTGCATCGTTAAATGCAAGATCTGTTCTCATTTTTTTTTATTGATGTTTTAATAAAAATGTTTAATTGTTCAATGGGGCACTTTTTATTTCAAAGTATCTTCTATTTATCGGTTATATTCAAAATGCTCTGTCAATTTTCATTCAATTTTTACAATTGTAAGAAGTTCAAGCGCTCCGGTTACCAATGACCACCGTGGCGTCACAGGAGAAACCGTTGCCGGTCATATATGACCAACGTGGCAGTCAAAGTGTTAATACAGCAAAGCCAATACAGCAGAACCTGCTATTATTTAATCAGTCTTCGGTCTCTTCGTTAGTAATGCACAAAGCGGAAACAATCGAATTTGATTTTTATCACGCACTTGTGTGTACGTAATGATACAACAAACGATAGCGGGCTGTGAAACTTCCTACAGTAGTCGCGTAAATTTTCAGGCTAAGGGTTATGCAAGCGTCCCGCTCGCACGTACAAAGACATTAGGCTAAACGTATTAGAAAAATAGGGAATGGCCAGAAATAGCAAAGAGGAGCATCGAGAAATAAGTATTACAGCTGACAAGGTTCATAAAAGAAAGTCTGAAACTAAGGGTGTTGTGCCTGAAAGAGTAAATCCAAGTGCAATATCAATTATTGAGTTGGCAACTAAGTGATTGCGGATTTTGTCAATACCACCTAATGATAAAATCCGCAATCACTTAGTTGCCAACCCAATACAATACTTCAAACGCAGCCAAAGTACCAAAAAAACCACGATCGAACAAAAATATGATGATATAATGCCGTGATACAGCGATATATTATAGTATTAGGTATGCTTTGACATCGAACATACTGTGACGCAGAAATATATTATGGTTTGTCACGTGTGTCTGTGTCGTAGAAACACGTAAATACTTCGAAAGCTATGGATGTTACTGAAAAATGTTTGAAACAAATGTCGTACGGTTTCGAGGATGATATATCGTGTTTATTTTACCTTGCGATTGCTTTTCGTTAGTTTTTCAAATTTTTATTTCTTAATTTCTTAAATTTAAATTTATGTTTTTAAATGGGAACTATATTCTTGTTTTGGATATTCTTTTGGTCGACGTTGAAACATTTTCAAAACACTATTTACTTGTATTTTTCGCATAAACCACCATCGAGATATCAAATGTGAAACTCAATATGCCAGCGGCATTGGCGTTTTCCAATGCAACGTACACGTCAGACTTTGTACATCGTGGTGGCCCTAAAAAGAGACGATCGCGCGCGTATTAAATACTATTCCTTTCGCTTGTCCTTCTGCGCGCTTATCATTGAAAAAGATGCGATTTTTCATCCTTCTTAGGAATTAATATCTCGATGATTTATGCAAAAAATGCAAGCAAGGATTATTTTGAAAACGTTTTGGTGTTGGCTACAGGAATGTACAAGAGAAAAATATAGTTCCCGTTTAAAAATATTACCGTGACCTTCGTAGAGCTTTTCGAGGTAATTGCAAGGTGAAGTAAATATCGGCACGATATGTCTTTCTCGAAATCGTAAAACGTTTGTTACAAATATTTTTTTTGTATCGCACATAATTCTTGAAATCTACACGTGTTTCCAGATAAAGCAGACATACATAATAAATGAATAAAACATATGGCAATTTGAAGTAGAAATATATTATAATATAGCAATAGGAGACTCAGTGTATAAGTTAGAAAAATTAGATTGGAAACATCGCGATTAAAAAACGAACGTAATCCCGCTAAACGTGCACTTATTTAAACAGAGATTGTACTAGGCGTTAATACTACAATAAATACTACGCGTACGCACATACGTGACGTGGTCTGATAAAAGGAGGTTAGCGTGCAAAAGTGACTTTTCGAGATATGTAAACGCCTTTAAAATATGCGCTTCGTAGCGGAGTTCTTTGTTTCATTTGCAACTGTCTTAGGTCCCGAGGAAGAAAAGAGCGAAAGGTACTTCTTCAGTCGCTTAAGAAAGAAAATAACCCATTTTCTCATTCTTTAAAAATGTTTTGTAATTTTCATTAACGTAACAAATAATAGCCTACTTTCGCTCTTAATAAATATATAATCTTAGTTGAGCGAAGTTAATAATTATTCTATGAAACACATACTTCATACTTTTGCCCATAAGAGAAACATTAAAATCAACACGAAGATCAATCCTGTCGCGCTTTGATCTCTTTCTACTGGAGAACGTCGCATATATTCGCATTTATTATTTTTAGATTAGAACTGTGAACCTTGGGAACCTCGAAGCTTCTGTAAATAAAAAATATGTCCAAGTTTGACTAACAAACGACGACGAAATACTTTAAGTAAACTGACATCGCACGTTCCAATAAATCAATCCTATACAAACAAGCGTCTTCCCGTATCTTCGCCTGCGCGTCCAAAGTACATGTATAGATCGTGAATGAAATCCTGTCGTGAATGAGAAATTGATGAATTTATACGAGCAAGTGACAGCAATAGTTAATCACGAATTCCTGGCGAAACCCAGTAGCGCGGTATACAGGGTGCTTCAGAATCAGATGGCAAGACTTTGGTATGACACTTTACTCTTCCCAGGGACGAAGAAAGATCATACACTGATTCGCCAAGCTATTTGATTTTTTATCGTAGAAAATTTTTATACGAATATTGTACGCGTTATATAAAACATTTTTAAATTGTACTGGCATTGTAATCGGACATGACAGTGGTAACTATATTTGTGAAATTGGAAACCAATTTGTAAATGTATATAAATGTAGAAGATATTTATTTATGGAAAAATGAACACGAATAACTATGTTGATCATATACCTAATAAGTATTAAACATGATTCCACTGAATATCAAAGCTTATTAATATAGTGGATAGTTGATTAGGTACTCNTACTCTTTAAATACTTTTTGTACTAAATAGTTTATAACACTGGTTCGCGAAGGTATTTGAATTCTTATCGTAGAAAATTTGTATACGAATATTGTACGCGTTATATAAAACATTTTTAAATTTTACTGCCATTGTAATCGGACATGACAGTGGTAACTATATTTGTGAAATTGGAAACCAATTTGTAAATGTATATAAAAGGTCAAAGATATTGATTTATGGAAAAATGAACACGAATAACTATGTTGATCATATATCTAATAAGTATTAAATATGATTCCACCGAATATCAAGGCTTATTAATATAATTAACTCTTTAAATACTTTTGTGTCTCTTTCGACGTATATTTATATTTGTACTAAATAGATTGTCATTTCTCTATATATTTCCAAATTTATTTCAAACTTTGCCTATATAATCCTGATAGTCGAGTTTCATAAAGTTGCTAATTAAATTTCAAAATGTTTCGAATATCACGTACAATGTATTCATAAAGTCTATCGAGTACTTTCGTAAGTCTGTGTACGCACTGCTGGTCATTGATTAGGTCACTTAGCAAACATTCAGTATAAATCAAGTTCTTCTGACTGCTTTTACTTTCTAATTATTTTATTACAAATCTGTTATTTCAGTCACATTAATGCGTCCTGTAACGTAAGATACTAAATAGTCTAAAATTTGTCGAAGTCTTCCACTAAATATAATCAATATGATCGATGTAATCAATATAGGACGTGTTCTAATGTTTACTGTCGACAGTGTACGTCCAGAAACATTTGCATTTCGAAATATGGACATTTTCTGTTCGCCTCAAAATTTTCATAACAATTATCGTTTTTAATAACAATTACGATCAATTGCACGATTTTTCCGATTTAACTCCTGCAGTATTTTTATTTGTGGAGGCATCTGAAAAGTTCAGTTTATGATTATAGTAACACTGTCCATAGTGCGACAGTAGCAAAAAATCGAATTACTGCCGCGTGTGATAAAATTCGGAGTACGTTTAGAATTTTTGAAAGTCTTCGACAGCCTCTAAGACGTCGATGTATTGTTTGCATATATTATAGCGAGAGAAGATTCTGTTCAGTAATTTCTTTAACAAATTACCAGATTAATCAAAATGATCGGTACAAGATCTCTTGTTTTTGCAGATAAAGTAAAGGACTCCATTCGTTTGAACTTGTCGGGGGACAAACAATTTATATAATCGGAATTCATATAATAGGGGCTCATCAATTCTCCGCACTGCCTATTATTTTTCGTTCGCACAATGGAAGCTCACGTTCAGCTACTAAGTGAATTCAGCGAACAAAAGTTTGGTTATTAACTGAAATTTCGTTGGAATAAATGAAGTTCAGGTATATACCTATTTATCTTCGTTCTATTAATTCTAATTAATTGCGTATAACGTATTTAGATTCAATCAACGATTGGCAGTTGCAGTATTAACCATTCGCGAAATACTCAGACGTGGACAAAAGGAAAAATTTATATTTTCCACGGAAGAGCTTCCAGACTTAAGTTTATTTGATCTTTTTCCCATCCCCAAGAAGGGTAGAATGTACTTTACAGTGAAAGCCGAGTTACGTCTATTTCTGAAGCAATCTGTACATCGCGGAACGTGAAAAATTGAAATGAAACGAACCAGATTACACTCGCAGTTATTTGTATTATGCTACATGGCAGTCGGAAATGAGCATTTCAAACGTGCGCTGCATCAATGCGTGCTACGGCGTGAACGTGACTAAACTCAGTTTGCCGAATGACGCAACGAATCAACCTTTCTAAATCGTATTTTATACGTCGTATCGTAATTTCGCCTTTTTCTCGCGCTGCAACCGGCGCTCACGCCTCCACCCTCCTTCGGCTCATTCGCTTTTCCATAAAAAACAAAGCGGCCAGGAGACGACAACGAATTGACGCATAGATGGTACGAACGTGCAGAGAGGAGAAAAAAAAAAGAAAAAGAAAGAGGGTGAAAGCAACAAAAAGTGTTTAACGTGGCGTGGTGTAGCGAACATTAGCCGACCGGTTTTCTCGCTAAATTAAATTCATTCACGTGCGAGGGTTGCTAACTGCAAACCCGTAAAATGCCATTCCGAAATTAGATCACGAGATTGCGTGTCAGCAGTTGAATCATGAATGAATCTTTTTTCCGGGATTCTTGCTTGCTCATCAACGAACATGGTCTCGCACAGGGTTGAGGAAGTGAATGGGTCACGAACGCTCGAACGACGATCCTCAAATCCACTTGCTGTATAACAACCTACTACCGACCAAGCAACGAATGAAGGGTCGCATGCGAAAAATAGGCAGCTCCTTTTTACCTATCTTATGGACTGACTGAACTGGAAGAAACTGTTTAAAAATTTAAGATATTTCTTCTTATCGATGTGTTAATTGTGGCTGATAAGTGCATTCTGCTTCGTAGCAAAATTTTCAATCTTTAGAGTATTTTTGTAGCGATGAATAAATTTTGGAGTCACCTGGTTCTCGTATCAGAATTATCGCTACATCCGCGTAGCTCCGTTTCCATTGCAATACGAAAGAAAATTATGATACGTATATGGATCTCGCACAGTAATGCCAGCTTATTTTTTCTCTTAAGCATGTTATAAGTTCTCAGTTTCGACAAAAAATGGAGCTGCCTGGTTCTTGCATCCAATTTCAGGCGCGTGAACCAGTACGTAGATCTTCTTGTAATTTTCATTTGTTTTATTTTGTCTCGAATATGTTTCTACCAGTTTAATTTATTATCTAAGCACAGTTCGAGATGTTTAACTGTGCTTAATTATGGGATTTCTTGGTTACTCTGAAAGCTTACTCTGGGAATTGGTTCTTTATCAAGGGTGTAAGTGATGTGCAAACATCCGTCTGAATTGATTTTAATTTTGTTGGATTCCGTCTAGCTTTCTATCTTCTATAAATGATCTAATAGAATTATTCCTGTAGTTCCGACTTTTTTGTCCGTATCGTCGGCAAAAGTATAAATATGTAAGTGTTTGTTACTGTTGATATACCTGAAGCGAACAAGGAGTATAAAATATCCAGGCCTGAGTGATATAAACTACTCGTAAAAATCTGGTCGCTTTGCGTATATTTGCGGTAATAGTATGCCTGAAATTTTCGGACAAATAGAAAATTAACCAGTTAACGTTTTACCTCGAGCGTGAATTTGGCACTAGTCAGAACTGTTCAGCATTGTGACAATCTAACAAAATTCAAAATTTTGGTCAAAAAGATGTACATGCCTTTTTATATTGTAAAATACTTCCATTTACGATACAAAGCGTGAAAAACCATGTTTCGAATGTACCTTGAAATATTAATAAATTTTCGTCTACAGAAAGATTTTGTTCCGGCGTAATTACTGTCAAGAATTCGCGATTGATACGCTCGAACACGTGGCAAATTTTGTATAGTTTCGGATTTGGATGATCTCTTTGTATTTCCGAGTTGTTGTCTGTAAAACGAATGCAACTCCTCGATGATCGAAAATTAGAAAAGAGACAAGATATTGTTCGAGTTGCGATGCAGTCGTGCATCCCACGTTTCAAGATTTATCACGCACGACGTAATCATTAAAAAATAGAGTGTACTTGTAAAGTGTAAAAAATTGTTTATCGGATATGGAATTATTTATATGGAATTATTATTGGATATTTTCCAACATAAAATTGCACCTCTTTTCGACCGAAATTCGTAATTTTGTCGGACAGTTGTAAGATTAATGATTTAGAGCAATACTTACTCTCCGATTAAGTCAATAAATTATAAATCTAAAATTTAAAAAAATTAACAATGACAAATTTTACTTATTTAATTATATATTGCATTTAATATTATTACACACATTATTTTCCTTACAATCGATTTGCAAGTATATCATGTTCACTTACTGTTTAAAATAATGTCGATGATCTCCCTGTTAATAGAAGAAAAATATCTTCTATCTGATTTATAGTTGTGAAAATAAATAATCTGACGATAAAAAGTTTTCCAAGGGGTAATATATTACATGTCGAAGAGAATGCAATAATTCAATGATTTGAAAGGATGTGCTACAAAAGATTGATTATATTTAGCCTCATCTATCTTTTAGCGTTACGCTAGCATTTTTTTTTTATGTTACTGAAATGATACGATCGTCGAAATACTTTTGTCACATATTAAAAAGATATCTTTACTATCATAATTTATTAATTTTAATTATTTTCAATACAAACTTAATTTTATTAAAATTTTGCATTAAATAATTAATAATCATTAACGTTAAAAATTGCAACACTACAGTGAAAGGCGTTTGCCCAGTGCTGCACATCGTAAATTCATAAAATTTGTTTCGAAAAGAGAAAGAAAGATATTACGTAATACCGCATCAAACGACATTTTTCGTATCATGTAGGAAGTTGTATGTTATCTATCAGCTGCGCTGTAAAATATTACAGTTTTAAAACATTTGTCAGAATTTGTTTTGCAAAATAGCTGAAAAATTTAATACACATATTTTTTCATATACCTTTCACTTTGATCTCTTTGATACAAATTTTATATTTTAATCGTTCCTACATGATTAATGTTAGTAGCGGTATGTGGTCACGCGAGCGTTGAAATAAAGGACGTTATGTACGATGAAGGTTGCAGGGCTTGTCGTAGCATAACATTGCAATGCATATGAGCAGTCGTTAGTAATAATACGAACTAGGTATGTCCATCAAATTTTACGCCCTCCAACGGAACAACGAATGTTACACGATATACGTTGTGACATAATGGGACGTATACCACGGAAAAATCTTACGACTTTCCACCTACCAGTGGAAAGAACTACAGGATGTATTGAAGAATGCTCTGTCCAATCTGCGACGCTCTTTTTATTCTTCGTTATATACAATAAATCTCTGTCTGGCTGTAAATCGTTTAACGTCACTGTACATGCCGATTTCTAAATGCTACTTACCATAAGCATTAAGATAGCTTCTGATGCATACATATTGATGATATATATATGTTGATCAGCTTCCGATAACAATCCTTTCATGTTTTATCTTTCTTTTTCCAAAGTTAAAATATCTTTTAACATTGAGAAAATACAATTGAGTAAAAAATGATAGATAAAACGAAGCAAGGCTGGTCCCGCTACGATCCCCGAATTTTCATATTTTAATCTTTCTCTCAGAGTTTGGCAAACGAAAAGGATTGGTAATTGTTTGAGATGTTTAATGTAAAATTTTGGCACGGGAGGTCACGTCTACCAAGCTTCTTTCGCGTTTCTCAAACTACAGATATTTTAATTTTACAAAAAGAACGTTAGACTACGTCATATCTTAGCACTTCGTTAGCAGGCTCATAAAACTATAAAATCTTAGCGTAATCAGTTGATGTCAGGTATGATTTCAGTATATCGCTGACTCACGTACTGTATTTTATCACAATGTGTCATCCTAATAATACATAATAGCATGGATAAATATAGATGGTATCGCACGTCAATTGTGTTCCTAAGGATTTGACCACGCGACTAATGAATTAACGTCTTGTGACTACTATCTTTAGTGAAACGATGGATACTTTTTATCGTTCTTGACCTTACTAAATCAATCGATTCGTAAAACGATAACTGGGTCATATGGTAGCTCGGGAAATTATTCGCATACTTGTTCATTCCTTTTGCGAAATATTACGTGTTTTACGTGAAACATCCTGAAATTTCATTGGCATTGTAATGACATTGAATTACCATGATCACGATTGGCAAAGTTTCAAACGATTCTGAAAATGCGATGACACTCGCACATGACAAAAGTATTTAAACAGGTAATCGTCCACGATATTAACACGTCATACTATTCGATGGAACCATCTTTAACGCAGATAGGTCAAGCTTTTCGCTTTCGTTTACAGAGGTTTCGCATCGCCGCAAGCCTGACTCAACAAGTGTCTGAATTAAATAGAACTACTTGATGCTTAATACATTGAAACTGTATCTATAGTATGCATGTTATCAAAGCTTATTTTATGGATATCTCTACGAACGATAGAATGATACTAATTCTTATAACCTGACAGAAAGGAATTATTCATATGAAAAGTTACAACAAAGCTTTGATTGTTCGCATTAATTATGATACATGCTGCTCGGCAAAACGGACGTTATACAGTGGCTCACAAAAGTACTCGAACGTTTATCGCAGAATTTTCTTATGTAAATATTATGTAGCTACGCTATATGAAATTTTGCGAAATTCCCTCAGCTTTGTAATGACATTCGTCTATCGTCATTGTAATAGCAAAATTTGCAACAAATTCGAAAACATATGCAGAAGTTACAAGACATTTATTGCAAACATACACTCGGTGAAAAATTAGTATACAGCATGTATAATAGCCTCAAACATGCAGTTAGTGCTAAACATGGTCTCATTACATATTGTGGCTTATTAATAAAACGAATATTTGACTGATTAAATATTTTATTCCACTTCGCTTTACTTTACTTTATTTTAAATACTTTCAATACTTTTGCCGATCTTCGCGAAGAGTATGCTTCCAGTAAATGTCTTCTAACAAATCTTAATCAATATAATCGCGATATTCGTATCTCGTTACGGTGCGAATGAAACTTCAATATATTTTGTACGACGCGCACAAACAGCATCTAGGAGTATTTCAATATTTTCGTGAGCTGCTGTAGATCCAGGAAAAAAGAGTTCATAAATTTAGAACATTGGGTACCAAACGGCACAGTATCACGCCATTGCTTACCAACGCGAACGACGATTTAGCGAATGTCGACTGTTTCTTTGCGCTTCAAACACACCAACGTTTGAATATGCTTGCCATGTTTTTCCTGCGAACGATGCGCTAGATTGAGCAATTTTTCTCTGTAAAATTTTTTTCCAGCTTGCACTCGGGGACAACAGAAATAACGATAGACAGAGATTTCAGTTTCATTAATTGTCAGCTGTGAAATGTTCAACTAGTTCTTCGATAATTAGCAAAGCTTAAATTATTAAAATTATAATTTTGCAAATATTTGTTAAACCGAATATAATTACGTGTCAAGTTATGAGTCTCTTGGGGTTACATAATACGTACTATGTTCAGAATTGAATTTAAATAAATATTAAGTTTCGAAGAGAGGATATTAATATACGAGGATAATTAAACCACAAACGCAGTGGAATGCCTTCATTTTTGTTTTATTTGTATCTAATACACTTTTATTTTATTAATTATTTTTCATTTTTGTCATTTACATACTTATTAATTACTTGTTCTTCGTTATTTATATTTTTGTCAAATATCTCTCGTTTATTCGTGTTCGTTATTCTCATCAGTAATAATACATTATATTAACATATTCACGACTACGTTTCTTATATCTGATAATTGTAACATTTCTGTGTTCCGCTTACAGATATGCGTTCCTTTTTAGACTTGAAGACTCTTTCAATTTTGCTACTATTTCCGTTCGTCTATTGGTTGCGAATGTTCTGTAATATCTGATTCTTATTAAAGATTAAAACTGCAAATTTTCTATAATATGCAACTTTATTAAAAATTAAATCTGTGCGTTCTCGCAACTTTGATAACTTCATTTTCACATTTTTCTCGGGTTCTATGTTTCGAAATAGCATTTCGAGAATTTTGATATTTGTGTCACATTAGCCGCAGTTTATTGAAAGAAGGATAAAAGAAACACGACAACGACTAATCATTGTGTGCATTGATTCATTGCACAAATTACGTATAGTATTAAATATTAACTGAATTATATTTTTGAATTAATAGTATAAAATATTATACTTCATTTATTTATTAATATTTATATATTTAATTTTTTTAATTTAATATTTTTTTGAATGTTTTCAATATTTATAATAAATAGTGTTTAATTTTGTTGAAATATGCGAATATTGTACTGTATTTTTGAAGGGTTATACAGTATAATAATATTGTAGTATAATGCATTGCTCTTTGTGCCAAATATATTTGTAATAAATGTTTTTAGTTTATATGAGGTAATCGAGAGGAGAATGCCTAAGGCTTCTTATTAAATTTATGAAAAATTTAACTATATATGTTCCTATCAAATTAACAAACTTTATTCGTCTAAATCAAACGCTACGAAACGAACATCAGTGAATTAACATAATTAAACAATTAAATATTGACCCACAAAATCGAAAATTTTTCCCACAGACAATCTGGTTTATCTTATCGTTTAATAATCTCATTGTGTAAAAATAAATTTTTCTTATTAATTGTAGCCATAATGTTGAAAATATTTGTATCTGTAATCTTGTTGCAAACTTAAAGATTCACATGATAGAGGAAGATATATGTACGAAATATCCAAATTAGAGTACTCGTCGTAATATTTAGTGGATGAAACAAATCTTTTATTTTTTTATTATTAAAAATATAAATTTACATAATATTCGCAGGACGATGATATTGTCACGTAAAATAATAAAAAAAAAGGAAGGAAAAATCGAAGACGTAAAATAAAAGATAAAAAACGAAAATAAAGAAATAGAAAGACAGAATTTATTTCTTCACACTTGGTTTACACTCGACTTCCGAAATCTAGGAGTGACTTTTTAAGACTGACGCTCTTACAATTTTACTTTTAAAATGATCTGTTTCTTTTCTTTGTCATCCGTCAATATCCCCACTATCCGCGCGTTTGTTAGGCGTTCTCGAATATTCGGCGAAAGGACCGTTGGGATATCGAGAGTTCATTAGACACCTCGCTTTGCCGACATACATTGTCGCCACATCTTTATTTCTAATGGTTCCACAAATGGCGCTTCAAAATCAACGAGAATAAATCCAGCCATATAACTTTCACACTGCGAAAACAAACCTGCCCACAGGTGACCATAAACAATATCCCAATACCAAACAAAGACACAGTCAGATACCTGGGAATGATTCTAGACAGAAGAATGACTTGGAAACGGCACATCGCAGAGAAATCCAAAGAACTAAAAACAAAATTAAAAAAACTCTACTGGCTCATCGGCAGACGCTCCAGCTTAAACATACAGAGTAAAATAACCCTATACAAAGCCATATTAAAACCTGTTTGGACCTATGGGATCCAACTATGGGGAACAGCGAGTAATTCCAACATAGAAATCCTCCAACGATTTCAATCAAAAACTCTAAGATCCCTAATAGACGCACCTTGGTATGTTACCAACGAAACGATTCATCGCGATCTTAAATTACCCACAGTCAAAGAAGAAATCTCAAAGTTCAAAAACAGATATCATACAAGAGTCAACAATCACCAAAACCCATTAGTCACCTAATTACTGGATAAAACGGATCAGACCCGCAGACTAAAAAGGCATTACCCCCTAGATTGAAACACCAGATTCAAGAAGAATCCAACTCGCTATAACTTATATAATCAAAGCCACAGAACCACGCCAAACAAATTTACTGAAAATTCTGTGAAAGAATTGTTTGTAAATATTCTAACAAATAAAATAAAAAAAAAAAAAATCTTTATTTCTATCATCAGCCCATCGGTTCCGAAGAGCGGCCTGGTCTCTGACGTAGATCGAGGTGTAGTTGATGTTACAATATCAATGGCATAGTGCATGTACAAATATCAATAATTTTTGGAAAAACAATTTAAAAGATTCAGCGTTACTTAATAATTAAATAAATACTTTGTATTCATTGCATGTATTGTATTCATTTTTATCAATGCTGTCATATAATTGGTTACAAACTGAGCATTGATCCTTTTTAGAATTGTAAAATAACAAAAGTGGGTCTCGGTCTATGAAAGTATCCCTAGATACGCTAAATGCAATAAGCAAAAATATTCTTCCGGCAAATTTATCGAGCAGATATAAATATATCTGTAATTATATAGCGATAAATGTAATTTTTATACGGCATAGAAGAACAGTTAAGAACCACCTATCTACTGCATATAAAAATTTCACAAAAAATGGGCATACAATATTTGTGCGGTGAGCCATTGATATTAAAGTAAAATTCACGTAAAATGAAATCTCGCACGTGATGACGTTTAACGTTTAATATAACTATATGTGAATAATATGGTAAAAATACGCGAAATATAGTAACAAATGTCTGCGTGAATGCCTTTGGCCTGAAAACCGGAAGTAAGGAGTTTGAACTCGTCAAATAACACGACTAAAGCTACACTCGCTAAATAATATTCGAATATAAGGTGAATTTCGTTGGTTGCCAGGTTTCAGCAAATATTTAATTTCTGGCTGCGAGATAAAGTCCGAGCTGGAAAATGAAAATTAATTTTGTCCCTTTAGCTTTTTCGTTGCGTCAACGCCGTAACATTTAATCACAGCAAATTGCGCACAAGTTAATACGAGTCCTTGGATATTCCTATTAGTTGCTGTAAAAAGGACAGTCCCGGTACAATTTGTCCCGTTATAATAGATCAGACACGTAATTTACTTTCCAAAGATCCTCGTTGTTTCCAAGGGACGTTTCCAGCTCTGTATTTAATTTCTTAATTCGTTATTCAACGCCCCCGCGCTCTAATCTATATTGCATTATTAAATACTGCTTACTGCATTTGCAGCTTTTATTTGCAGCTTACTGCTTTCATTTACAGATACTACAGGGTTTTTCGTTTAACGCGTTCTCCATAAATATCTTAAAAATTATTGATATAACGAATGTCCTCGAGGCAAACGTTCACCGTGGCTCGTAAAAATACTCCCACGCTTACGGTGAAAAACTGTTTTTATACTTCGTGACATACTCTGTAACGTTTCTCAACGTTACAATTTAATATCAAAATTAAATGAGAAGGAAGTTTTCGTATGGGATTAGACGACTGCATATTGGATTCTGAAAGTGTCCTTTAATTCTTACACGAGAAACTTCTTGGCTTTCCAGGTACGATACTTTCATGTTCCAAATCAATACAAAATTGTTATATATATAAAGCGTTTTTATATGTAATTATTTGTGATTATTCGTATTAATTGTCAAATTTATAGTAAATGTCTCTTAAATACATGGAATAATATCTTTTCCGACAGAGATTTTCTCGCTAGAACAATGTCTTTCCTTTAGCGGAATAATTTGCATGAAAAGCATCTCTTCCGATGTATTCTCTGAAAACAAGTAAACCAACTTGCTGAAGTAATTCTAGAGAGTTTTCGTTTTGGGCTGCTAAGGATTCTAGATCAAAGAGACAAGGAAAATACAGTAAAAATACAAGGAAATAAGACAGAATAACGAGCGCTTGGATAAACTTATTTCTTGCACAGATTATGCGTCAGTTTATCCAGACACTCGTTATTATGTTCTACTCCTTACTTTCTGTCGTAGCTTTTTCTTCCTTTGATGCAGAATCCTCAACAGCGCCCGACGAAAACTTTTTAGAATTACTTCACCAGGTTGGCTCGCTTATCTTCGGAGAATTCATTAGAAGAATTTCCTGCTTGTACTCTTTCAATATGTCGATGGTAGATAATTTACATAAACAAATTGTTGCTTATTGTCGAGTCTGTTCACAGTTATTATGAAGTATCACTGAAAAGTCGAAAGCTCCGGGGAATAAAGTCGAAAGAATCACGTTTGACGACATGTTATTTTACTATCATAACATTTATTGTAACGTAACGATTGTAATAGAAAATGAAATAGGAAATGGAAGTGATATAGATCGAAAGTAACAATTTATCGAAATTGATTATTTATTATAATTTATATTTTTCACATTTGTTATAATTTATTCATTTAACAAATTAATCCGTTAGTTTACAGTTTATATAAACATTCAAATCAAAGCAGGCTTGGATAAAATTTTACTCAAGATAAAAATTAGAAATAACAATTTGAAATAATTAAACAGTTTAAGTAGGAAAGATTTATTTCCGCCAATATTATTATTTTTAGTCTGAGACTAACGTTGGAAAAGGAACTTTGTTCAGGACAAATAAATCTATGATAAGATAAGAGTGGATCGCACGTGGAAAATGAGGCGAAATAATTCTAGCGAAAAATGATTTAAATAAATGTCCCGAAATGTATAGGTGGAAAACGCAATTCCATTTTTTTTAATGAACATCAAACTTTTCTCATTAAAAAACTTGTAGATAATATCAGAACAAATTTAATCGCGTTATATAACGTGAACTCCAAACGGCTTCTTCTTTCAATGCCGCTTCTGACAAGTTAGTTGAATAGATATTCTTTAAAATATTAGGTCATGACTAATACGGCTTTTTCATTATTAGATGCAAATAAACAACTGTCTGTCGATAATATTTGTGGGAAATTTCAAAACGCAAGAATGAACAGAACGCGCATTATATGGGAAAATACATAGAATATTCAAAATACAATGATCTTTACAACATGTAGTGTACAAAACAATTTTCTATAACTTTTATTTTTTTATCTAGTAATCGACAGTAAAATATCGTTTTTCATTTTCTATGTGTGTTTGCCAACTTTCTATCAGGTTTTCTATTCTCTTTTTATAAGACTATCGTAACCGAGTTCCATGGTTTTAAATTTTGCTCTCGACATTACTTATTGAATGATATCCAATGTTTTTAATGATTTCTACATTAGCATGGTAATTTGAAATAAAAGAAATATCGTGTAATAATATATATATAAAGGACACCGGGCCCTCTCTTTGGAATTCCTTGGAAAATTCCCAATATTGTAGCCCAATTTTGTAAATTAGCCCAAATATAATAGTCCGAAACTCGAGACAATGAACGTTTTACCTAACAGAGGTATAGAATAATCGTATAGCTTTCCTTACAAAGAAATATTTGTAGCGACACTCGACAGTAAACATTCCAAAGGTCTCTGCCCCGTGGCTCGGCCACACACAGACCCTATTCTTCGGGCAAGACGATTGCCAGATGTCGATGCATCTCCGCGGTACATGTTTAGCCAGCCTAAGGACCCGCTAATAAATCTAAGAATTTAGTTACCTAATGTCCTTCAATCGGGCAAACAGTCTTTATCCTAACAGTCCGTAAATCTATCGCCTACTACGGGAAGATAAGAGGACTCTGTTTTTCTCACGTACGACACTTCCCGCTAGCAACCTTCTCTCAAGGACGGCTAACATTCTTTTCTAACCACCAACATAGAAATCAACCAATTATCAGCACCGTCCATCTCCCTCACTTTCCGAGCGGAGGCTTTCCTCGACGAATCCGATGATCTCGTGCCCTTAGACACACCCCGTCATAGTTTTCCTCTGCAACATCACCGCGACGGATAACGCATTCTCTCGTGCGAACTCATCAGCGAGTAACACAACGTCTTTACGATCCGAGAATATTGTCACGTTTTATCTTAACCAAGAGTCAGACCCGGACTTTGGAGAAAAGTACATCTACCATCCCGTTGACCGCGGATTCGTTATCGGACCTAAGACCATTGTCATTAGTGTTTGGTTACCGCGGTTACTTGTCGACTCTGTAATACTCACGCTTGTGCTACTCGACATTACCTCAGTTGTATAACAGCGATGGCTAATTCCAGAGAATATTCATTACACGCCCCTAACTCTAATCTTAATGTTAACCCGACATATATATATATCATATATAAGAAACGCTGTATTTTCTCATGCAATACTATTATGCAAAAGAATATCTTAGAACGAAATATCTACAAGAACAGAATGTTATTTGTCCTATTATTTATTAACGCGATAATTATTAAATACAGAATCAATGGAAGAACGAATGCCAAAGATAAATACGTCTGTCGTGGTTTCAAGACAAAATACGAAAGTACACAGATGGAATTAAACAATAATTCTGTAGATTATTCAACGTGTCGAGTAAGTTTCTAAACTTGACAAAGATACACTGAGAGACAAGTTCTTGTTAAATTAGGAAACTCCTGCTCAGTGGAAGAGCCGTACGATGTACGCGTCGTGTGCACGTCCCGCAGCATAGAAGACGGTTAAGATATTTCGACGTCTGACGATAAATGTACTCATACTACTTCCTCGTATGAATTTCAATGCCACATGATATACAATGCGACGCGATACGTGTCATATACATTGAATCTTATCATCACGAGTACATTGAAACTCTTTCGATTTATTCAACAGTTGCGTTGACCAAACGAATTGATGGATTTGAAACCTTAATGATATTCTCACATCAGTCGTTACTTAATCACTTTTAGTTTTAATTGGGAAAATACCTTCTATGTTTCTGTGAGTTTATATTAGGTCGTCCGAAATGTTTCTTTCGTTTTATAAGGAAATAATGGATGCACAACATTTTTCGTTTTATATTATTTTATCGAATTACGTATGATCCATTTTGTTCTATCGAAATAAAAATCACAAATCATTAGGTTTCATGTTTGTATAAAGATACATCGTTGTAAAAGACGTGTCCGTAAAAGAAAGACACTTTTCGGACAATCTAATATAAATGAAAAACGAAATTAAAGAAGAAAGAAATAATTTAAATTATATATAATTGATAATATATTTTTGTGAATTTATGAAAAAGAGTTTATTATGAAGCGATAGTCAAGAAGTGGAGTTGTCTGTTTATTACCGCAATCTCTTCAACTGTTAAAACTTCGATTTACTACGATTTTTAACTCATCACATGAAGATAAGAAGAAAAATATAATAAGACGCATTTTTCATTTTTCACAAACGAATAGATTTTTAATTTAAAACGTTCTTAATTAGTTCCATATTACTAAAATTGTGCTGTTACTTGATTTGGAAAATACATATATCTTTTCTCATCCTCTTAAGAATTACAAAATAATCATCATTATGTATGCTCGTGTTTTTTTGCCAGCTATATAAAAATAGTCACTTTTCAGATTATACATGTATAAAGAATAGATTAGATCGTATAAGAAACTGTGACTTTTTCTTAATAATTTTACTTTGTATGTATTAAAGCACTTCCTTCCAGCTACGAGTTAAGATGGTAATCAGAAAATTCAGCTGAGAAACGTACTTATTATAACGTTTCCTATCTATAATCTTCGTTATCATATTTGAGATATTTCATGTAAGCCTTGCCATTCTATATATCTCCCTCTAATTTTGAAAATATCGTTCCCAAAGCTGATAAAGAGAAAATAAAATACATTTATTTTTTATACAATATAAATACGAAAATTTTAATTATAATGGCGTGGTGAATATGTCATATGCATACGTTCATCAATTTTTATTACTTGCTGCTATTTATCATTTAAATACATTTTGTAAAAATATCGAAATCATATTTCAGTAATCAGTTGACATACGCATGACAAGCATGACACGTTGTATTACTGTATTTCACGTAATATCAGAAATAATTGAAGAAATGGAAAATAAGCAACGAAAATGTAACAGCCATTTACTTCACGTCTCGTATTTATATTATCTTTCATCTCTTTATTCCATGTTCACTAGCCTTTAACCAGTTGGCTGTTTTTGACGAGTATACTCGTCATGAAGAAATGGCAATATTTTGTTTTGTCTTGTCGGTGATAAAATTAAAAAATAAAATTGTCATTTCGTCGGAACTTGATTCTTAATTTACTTTCTGCGACATATTTTAGGTACACGCTTTTCAAAGTTTTCAAACAAATCGCAACAGCTAACTGGTTAATCTACTTTATGAAAATATATAATTCTGTTGGAATAATAATTTACGAGGAACATTCTAAAATAGAAAACAGAAACATAAGATGAAAGAAATGGAATTTTTAATTATTTATAAATTCCAAGTTAATCTTTTTTATTATTAAATCAAAGAAATTTTTAATACATGAATAACTTTTTTTTACTTAACCTTTTAAAAATATGATTTTACAATTAAAGTGCCTTAATCAGTGAAACTAATTTATCAAACTTTTTATATTTGTATCTATTCCATATTAAGTACAATTTATGTTTTCTTAATGTTACTTCCATACTGAAAGTTGTCTATAACGTTAGACCAGTTTCACACGGAGATACGCGCAACTTTACATAAATATATGTCTGAATACCCAAAAAAATCCTTTATTTATTGCAATTGATTTTATGAGAATGACATTTTGAAAACAAAATGGTAGAAGAGAGATGGGATGAAAGCAAGATATATTGTTTCATTTGTTTCAAGCAAGATATATCAAACACCAAAGGTCCATTCTGCCTTTAACTGATAACATTGAAAAGAATATAAATCACATTGAAACTATTAATTCTCTCTCTATTTACCTGTCTTATATTTTGCTTTCTAAAAAAGTGTACTTTGTATTTTTCATAAATTGGCTGTATTGAATGATTCAGTGTAATAAGACAGGATAATATTAACATATGCTTCTTTAATTAATTTTATTTCTTTAGATACCAAAATCATAATAGCCGAACAAAATTTGCACGAAACTTACATACTTATTTTTAAAAAAAAAAAGAATAATTATCAAATTAAATAGCAACGAATAATCCTTGGATCAAAAGTAAAATATCAAATATTATTGATTCACAGTAAAATAAAATACACATACGAAACAGCCGTCGTGAAAGATAATTAAGAAATTTTCTAACGACAGAATTTTACGATTCAATGACCCAAATGGCCCATAGAAGGCAACGTATAGTTAAATAATACGCAATACCGCGATTTATATTTCATCGAACTCGATGGCAACGACATTATGCGTTTGATCTTTCCGTTATTACGTTCCGTGGTCGATCGATGAATCACTTAATTGCTTCGAATTATTCATGTGAATAATTACCATTTCTATACGTTCGTCGCGAACATCGCACCATATTGTGTCGCGAGTGCCTATTAATCTGCGCCGATAGTTCAATCATGGTTCTGTGTCTTTATCGAAAAAATCTCGATCCAATACTCGAGATGACGTGAAGTGATTGCAAAATGAGATTTGCTCGTCCAGGGAAATTGCGGTTAGAACGAGGGCTAAAGATCACATGGGGGAAACGCATGGTCAAAGAAGCACGCGCTCACCCAGCAGCGTTTTTTAATTTGCTCTCGCAAATTGCACATGCAAATTTTTATTGAACGCACACGCATGTACGATATCGGGTAAAAATCTTAGACCACTAGTGTGTGATAATTAAATCTATTTCGAAAATGTCTCTTTCGAATTCATATTCATAATGAATGGGGAATTTTCCTAAAGTTTTCCTATTTATGTATACCTTTTGTTTATATTTTTCCAACGAAGCGTTTTCAGCAGAATGGAACATTTTATTTTTACAGTATCAATTTCTTTGTAGCTATGTACAATATAAAGTTATTAAGAATGTGATATGAGATTTAGTATACTCGAATCTAATTAATTAATATATAAATGTTATAATAATCTGAGATATTTGACATCTGAACGGAACTGTAACAATTTATGTTGTGCCAGAAAAGAAATCTGTAATCTAATACGTAAGCAACAATCTTTTTACTAAATATTCGTAATGTTCGTTGCCCTTCCATTATAATTCTTAAATGATACGATCATAAACAATATTTGTCCATTGCAGTTAACATTTTCGTAATATAACAGAAAATATAACATCGAAGTACGTACGAATTTATTACATAAACTGAGTTTGCCATTATTGAAACACCATAATCGATTGACGTAGGTGTGTAACGAACATAACGTATTATAATATTTGACACAATACCAAAATCACATGGAAAGTTCGTTGCAAAAATGTAACAATCAATTTTGTGAACCGTATTCATGTTACCTTTCACCTTTTTACTTAATTTCAATGCATATTATTCAATATATTACATGTATTATTTGAATAATATTTGAAAAAAATATTTTTAAAATATTAATCTGTTTCCGAAATACATTCTCGTCATTAAACATTACACCAGTACATTATATTATACAACTGTAGACCTGCACAAAAATAAATGAACTAGTATTAGTATTGTATATTTAATTTTTATATATTCTCATAATATATAGATTATTCAGCAAATAATTAAACTTCGTTGATATTTCCACTATCTGTCCATTTATTTTTGTCTATGACTATATAATTTAGCTTAGATCTTCTGGAATAGAACTGAATCTCAACGGACAGGTTAAAGAAATAATCATTCGATCAAGATCTTTCTATGAATCGCAAATGACACTTTAATTCGCTTCGATGGAATCATTTAAAGTTGATAATACAAATTCTTAAAGGACATTTACAACAATGAATTTTAATCAGATCCGCGTGAGCAACGCTGAAAGGAAATTAGGAGAAGAAAAGTCAATTTTCCATTATGTAAATCAGATGGTCGTTGGTCGTTGTTCGTCGAAGTGGTAAACGACATTCAGATCTTTCTTGACCAAGCAATTTTAATGAATTAATTTAGGGTTTGGCGCGTTATCGATAAATCGATATGCCGAATTAATCTTACTCTTACTCTTCCGTTGCCGATAAATTTCCGGTGGCCCTAACCTTGACAGGCCTTGGGATAATCATCGTATCGATTGCGGTTTCCCATATCGGTAATTAATTATTATACAATTTCTGTATATGAGAACGCGAAATTTATAGAAGTGCACAAATTATTGAATTTAATTTATATTTTCGTTCATTTTCGGCAGAGCTGCGAGAAAATTGGATATTCCGTAATTGGGTTTTCTAAATTGGTGGTGTTTTATAATATTGTAGGACCGTATTAATTGCGATGAAATGGATTTTTCCCGCTAATTATTGTTCCAACCATCGTTATTTTTGGATGAATTTCAGATATCTATTTGTAATTTCTTATACACCTACATTGGATTATACAGAAATTTTTATCGCGTTATGTTTCGAAAAACGTGATTGTAGCTCTACGATACATCTATGCAATAACGAAAATAATATAATAATATAAATTGAGGGAACAGAAAGCATGAATGAAACGTGGAGTGAACGCAACGTTTCTTCTTAATGAGTTAATCAGATTTAATCTTCGTTAAAATTTATAATCATAAATTCCGAATACGCTCGTTATTTATAATGAAATTTCTGTTACCTGTCCATTCGCGCGTTCAGTTTAATTATTTTCACATCATATTTCATATCTCAACTATACTGGAGTACATGCACTGGCTACAGAAAATATTTCCACAGCGTTCTATTTACCATCGCATTTATATACTACATACTCAATTAGCACCAAGTATGATACGTTTGGTAATACTCTCGCACGAAGATAAAAATGTAATATCTCTAAAATGAAATTGATAGAAACGGATAGTCCAAAAGAAAAGCGCTTCGTTGGAAGATAAAGGTATGAGCAAATACTTTTTGTAGCCGCTGTGTTTCGTCCAGAGCCGGCGTGACCTTTCGCGGGGCCTGAATACACATTGAAATCCTACACTTAAATTTTACAATCAAGAATTATTTATTTACAAATGCTGTTACATGTTATATATTTTTTATAAGCAATTTTTTAAACAAATCCAAGTAATATTTTTTCGCATAGATAACTCGCTTTCAAGGGGCAAAAGATTCAATGAAAGTAGAAAATCTGTAATCATGTATGAGTTTTGCAAAAAACTATTGATGTAGTTTAATTTCTTTAAAAAGTACATTTCTCTGAAAGCGCCTGGATTTTTTTTACCTAAAGTAGTTTCCAGGATACGAGGACTTTACGGAGTTACACTGAACTTTCATGATTTTTCTCACTCCTTTAAACCGAATCATCGCTACTAAAAAAATGTCTTGCATCTGTTAATGATATCATCATACTGTAAAAAGTTAATCAAAATCGGTGCTTTTTAATTGGGTAATTTTCGTAGACCGCGGGTCCTCTCAAAACGCGGGACCGGGTTCCGGCGAACGCGCTGAACCTGCCTTGCGCCGACCCTGGTCTCGTCCAAAGGAACAGAACGTGAGGATTCTCGTAGCTAATTTAATGACAACAGCTTTCGAAGACAAAAGGCTACTTTTGAGCCGCGACATTAACACTTAGAATTGTTCCTTTTAGCAATGGTAACGACGCTTTTAATCTTCTGTGTCTTCTTTATGTTCAATCTTCTATTTCCTTGCTTCAACCAACTCGGCGGTTTTCGAAGCCTCGCACTTTTGTACGTTCTTCTCGTGGACGGTTAATCGTCTCGGGGCTGATCCATTTTTCTGAACCAATCGTCTAATATCTCTTTTGGCGAGTAATAAATATAGGTACCTCTATATATGGACGCTGTAAGTACCAAGTAGATTAGAGATTTTACGCGTTCGTAAGAAATTGGCAGTGCAAAACTGCATGCGATGCGTATAATACGTAAAGATATATAAAGTATTGAACAAAACAGAGTATGTCTATTTTTATAAATTCTATCAATCAATTGATCAATTATAATTCCATTTGTTCGAACGAAATTTTAGTTAAACCTGATTAACCGAACTTTCGCGGTTTAAATTCATTTATCTGAATGTGAGCTCGTATTATGCGAATGGAATATGGAGATAACAGGTATGCTGGCGAGCTCCTATTGTATGAACTTTAATTACGTGTATAAACTTTTTTGTCCACTAGCAAGTTCAAATAAAATATATTTAGATTCCATTTTCTTAATTATGTTCAAGAAAATGTGCCTATGCCTTTTTAGGGAAAATAATAATGTTCTACGAGTAAAAATAAGAAAAGAAAGTCGCATAATAAAATCGATACTCAAAAATGTCGTGTTAATAAAATTATAACAAAGTTGTGAAACAAAAACGGACTGGTTTTCATTCGGTTTGGTACAAGGACAGATTTCCTTTCAGAGTATCGCTTGTTCTTACAAATACCTACAACACTCGTACGGGTTGTCCGGAAAGTAATTTCGTTTTTTTTTATTCAAACGTCGTCGGTGGTATTTTTAAGCAACCAACTTTATTCTAACAAAATCGATTTTATTCTAATGAAATCATTATACATTTTGACAACTGACATTTCAAGTTTTATAAACGAAAAATGTTTTCGAAGCTGCCAAGTCAAAAATGGAAAACCAAAATGAGCATTTTCGTCCTTGACTATCTTATTGCCGTGCGAGCAAGAAAAAAATTCTACGCCGTGTACGGAGAGAATGTGTTGACTAAACGCCAGTGTCACAATTGCTTTCCGAAATTTCGATCTCAAAGTTGCATCACGTTCTGCAAGGCCGGTTGAGGCTGATGAAGGCCAAATAAAGGCATTGGTGCACGCAAATCGTTACGTAACAACACGAGAAATTGCTGGCAGGTTGAATTTACATAACCGAATAAAACTATTATTTTTTTCCCCATCAAAAAAATCTGCTTCCATGTCCATGGAAAAAACGAAATTACTTTCCGAACAACCCGATATTGAAAATTGAATTTATTACATTGCGAATGTCTAGTTGATCTCTTCCAATTTCGCGGCGCAAATCCTTTGGCGATACCTCGCGTCCATTAACTTTTACCTGATGAACATTGTTCTTTTAACGTTCGCCAAATGTCCAGAAAAAGAAATCCAGTGAAGTGATTTTAAGAAAAATGAATTTTAATACTTAACAATCAGGCACCGATTTCGCGATTATCACATTTCCAAAATATAACGCGTTATATCTTTAGATTCGATGCGGATGCGGCTTTCTTATTTAATATCCATATAGATGAACTATCTTTCTGCTACCTGGCAGCAACGACCTGATTTAAAGTTACAGATACGCCCTTTCGACTTAACGCGACTGCATTGATGATAACGCTAGTTTAATGCGTATTTTTGTTCTAATTTTTTGATAAAGCATTTTTCAGCTTACATTTATATGACATTTTTCTCTTACGTTTCACTTGTAAAATATGCTGATGTAGTTTTGCGCGTCGAAGAGCAAAAACAGCTCGTATAAAAACCCACAGTATATTATAATTACCTAGTACATATATCAATGCAGAATATTTTAGATATCCGCCGTCAGCGAACACCGCAATGCACGTGCAATTTAAGCGTAAAGAAGTTTGATTAAAATGCAAAGTAAAGAAGATTCTGAAACTGTTCGGTATAATCTTTGTCGAATTAAGACGGCCGATAATCTGTCGAAGTTAATTTTCATAACGCCAAGATATTCCAAGGCAGCTGCAGATTTACTACGCGGCATTCGTGGTTCCACCGACCGTGAAAAATTTCCCGATGTTCGCCACCAAAGTAATTTGCATACAGAGTGAATTTCCCCTGTACTTCCTACGTCTTTCTCAATTCATACCACCTACGATGGGCCAAATGTTTGCGCAACTCTTTTAACAGATACACGTCGCGTATGAAGTAATAAGCATTGTAGATTTTATGATTTTATGATAAAAAATTTGCGACATGTCGTCCAACGTGTCAGGCGTTCAGGGAAAATTGTATCAAACTTTAAAAGTGTACAACCCTGTGTGTATTATTCTTTTGCAACTTCCGGATAATAAACCTTCACTTTTCTGATATTCAGTCTCGTTTCTTGAAACATAGATTATGAAATTTCTCGGTTTGGTTTAATATCTAAGAACCCCGTATCTTTTTCATCGCTAAGACACATATGAAAACTAAAATATTTTTTATTTTCGTTCACTTAAATATTTAAGTACAACATTTAACTGGAATATTTGATTTATTTGAATATGTCCTGAAAAAGTAATATGTTTGATAAGTAATTATTATTAGTTACAATTTATGTGATTATTATTTTCTTATTGTACATATGCTATCATTTCGTACTTGAAATAAAACAATTTTTTTTGTTACGCACTAAACCTCATAATATTTTTAATTATTTTCAACGAACCGCATATTCTGAGCTCATAACGTTTTCATATTATACGAAATTGAGAAATTAAAGATAGCACACCTGGGCTATCTTTTTGGCGAGGAATGTAGTGGAAAATTATCAAAATCTTTAAGAGTCATTATTTTATGCGAAATATTACAGTGTAGTGGACCTACGTATTATTCGATGTTATGACAATAATCTCGTCAATTCGACGTAACAAAATTAATTCTCCTCTTGTCTCTAATTATCTATCGCGTTTTCCGATCACGATTTCCACCAATTTTAACGTTTATATCATTACTGTATTTCCTGTTATTTGTTCCCGTGCATGCTATAGATAATTTTATAACGCGGATTCGGATTTTCAACAGACTTCTTGAATTGTTTAATTTGGTTTATCTTCAATCTGTTTGTTAAAGAATTTAGATTAGAAATCTTTCGTATCAACTTGTCTCGAAGTCAATCGAAACTTACTGTATTACTCGAAAACTCCGAAAAAAAGAGTTGACAGACGAAATGTACTATAATCTTCTTAAAGCTCTTCTTGATTCAGTTTCAAGCTCTCCGTTATCCGAGGTAAAGAAATTTTTCCGCCCGCTATCAACACAACAATTTAAGCTGATCACGTTTCGTGGCCCACTCTGTATACGTGCATTTTACGCATAAAAACTTTTCCTTAGGGTCGTTTTCTTTCAATAAAATTTCAAAGCCACGGTCAGTCTTTTCAAAAAATTCACAAATTTTGTCATATATTCATCGATTCATCTCGGCATTTTCGATAAAAAAAATATTAATCTATTTATATCGAGAAGCTATCAACTTAGCAGATATCTTTAATTCTTCAAAAAGATCAGTATACAGTATGAATAATAACCTTAAACATAGAATTAATGTTAAAGATGATCTTACTATATAACGAGGATCATTAATATAGCGAATAATTCACTGTTCAGGTCTTTTGATGATCTTCGCGAAGCATGTGCTTTCAACAAGTAAATTTCTAACTTCTAAATATACATTTTCAGATCCTTTCTGAATTTTACCAATATAATGACGACGGTCCTCTCTCGTTACAGTGCTAATGAGGTTTCAAGACGCGTCGTACGATATATAAAAAAAGTAAAAGGTTTCCAAGCCTGTTCGAATGCAATACCATCTATTGACAAAATCCGCAATCACTTAGTTGCCAACCCAATATACCATTTCTCGGCGTTGTAACGACTTTGGCAAAGTATCCGCGCGATATTTAAAAGTGAACAATGGAGCAGGAAGTTAGCAAGTTCGTTGTAAGAATTTACTAGTTGACACGTTTCACGGATAGAATTATCGAAGTTGGAACCGAAATTGTGCTTGTAAGATAAATAAGTGAGAAAGATCAGAGCACTCTATGCGACCATTAAATAAATCGAACAAGAACACAAAGAACGGGAGAAGCTTCTAGGTCGTGGTTGCCAGATGAACGTGCAATACATAGAACGTAAAATATGGTTTAATTAGCGTTATTTCGGCGAAGGAGGTCGTTTCGCTCGCGAAATTCCACGTTTAATTATTTTGTCGGTTACCTTATGACGAAAGCACATCTCTATCGTTGGACGTTATTTAAACGAGGCATCCGGTACAAAGCGGATGAAACGTGGAAATCCGCTTTAATAACCTCAAAACACAGACCAGATCTAAAGTTTCGCAATTTTCTACGTAGATACGCGAGAAAGTTAATTTACTCGTCCAGAATTAATGAATTAACAGACGCAGAATGACAAAATAAGGTATGTTTAACTTACAGTATAGTGTGTTGTGACATGCTACATATACAGGGTGTCCAATTCTAATCGATCCACGCAAATATCTCTTAAACGATCTTAAATATCTTGATGTACGTACCCTGAAGATTTTAAGCTAGCCTTCGCTTTTTTTTGAATGGAAACATACATTTTTTTGTACACCGTTCAACGTTAATTTCATGAAATTATGTGTATGAGACACAAGGAGAACGTAAATATAAGAAACACTCCATTGTCTTTCCTTGTCTTTCATACGGTAAATTGTATAAGATCAAAGATGAAATATTTTTTCAATTAATCATTTTTCGATGTTCAAGTAAGAAAAAGGTATTAAAAAAGGAACGGGTAGCGTATTGGTGAAGAAATGTCTAAAAGAAAGGGAAGAGACAATTAGGAAAATTAGAACAAAGAATATAGCAAAGACAGAGTGAGAGAGAAGGAAATATTGATGAAGGAGTGTCTGAAAGAAAGGGAAGAGACAATTGGGAAAATTAGAACGAAGAATATTGCAAAGACAAACAAATAGACAGAGAGGGAAATATTGGTAAAGGAGTGTCTGAAAGAAAGGGAAGAGACAATTGGGAAAATTAGGACAAAGAATATATATAACAAAGACAGACAGATAGACAAAGAGGAAAATATTGGCGAAGGAGTGTCTGAAAGAAAAGGAAGAGACAATTAGGAAAATTGGAAGAAAAATTGTAGCAAAGACTGACAGACAGACAGACAGTCAAACAGAGAGGGAAATATCTATGAATGGAAAAGAGAGCAACAGAATATATATCTAAAACTCTAAATGAAAGGGACAAAGAGTTGCGATACCAGGTGCTATAGAATAAAGTCATGAACGACAAATACAATAAGAGATATACGTAAATATATAAGAACAGTAGAAAGGGCAGGGCATCTAGAGAGGGAGGAAAGCGGAGACAGACAAGGATTAATCGCGAGTGTAAGGTGTGGAAACGCGGAGGAGGGAAACCGGTATTGGTTGGAGGACGAGAAAAAGGAAATATGTTCTTTGTAAAATAGAAATAAGTACGTTAAAACGCTTATTAGACAACTACTGTGTCTGGTGTGTGTATCGAGTGAGAAGGAAATAGTGGAAGGCAGGAGAAATGAGGCAGTGGTAAGTTCGTTAAGATCCATAGAAAAACAGCGTAAAAGTACAAGGAGCAGTTAAAGCCAAATGTGAACGCGTAATATATTGTAGCTTTTACAGAGATATGTTTTCATTTATTTTGTGATTATGTGTTAAGAGGAATTATAATTTACGTAGGTGTATACAGAGTGAGCTGAAAATCAGTCCCCACGATTTTTCAGGGTTTTTCGATAGTGGGGGAAAAAATGTTTACAACGAAAATTGATCAGCTTTCGATCGATTACAGATTCCAATAATATGTAGAAGAACGTATATGAACTTTATCATTGATTTTTAACGGGAATATGATTGTCCACGATTTGTCCTCATTTGTCCAACTAAAATTTTCGTTCGTCCATCCTGCAAAAAATAGTTCTGATCTTTAAATAACTAGTTGATCAAACAAAAATGAGAAACATATATAAAATTTTAAGCTGTAATTGTACCCTTAGTTATTGGATAGCTTGTTATATCCTCACAATAATCACCTGTTTTATACTCCACTGAAAAATATTTATTTCTAATTTTCCAGTAGGTAGAGATAAACAGAAGTTAATCCAAGATCTAAACCTGACTTGTTGCATAGCATGTATGGTATTAAGTAGTACGGAATGTAATAGAAGAATTAATAATTAGATTTTTTATGCAAATCATCATATCTTTATAAACGTAATTTACTAGTAGCGCCTATCCGTAAACAGATAAAATTGAAATAGAAATTTATCTATCAGAAATTACAACTAATATTCTATTTTGGGTACTTTACATATTTTTTTATATTGTATCCGTTCTGTGAATTTTTGCATCTTTAAATTTTATGTAAACGTATTAAAATCTGCAGTCTACTAACGTAATACGAAAAATTTGAATATGTAATGTAATGTTTCGTAAATATAATACGTAAAATTACTCCTTTCACTGCTCAATCCGTAATGGGTAATACGTTCTACAAAATGCGCGTTCATTATACAGGACTCATAAATTTACGGATTCCGCGCAGCGTGAAATCAATCGGATGTAAAATTTATTCAGCACCGGGCGTTTTATCACGAGAATGTGTATTCGACAGTGAGATGGTTAATTAAAGCGATCGAGAGGCACGGACAAACGAAAAAAATTTTCGACTTGCTGTTTCATGTATTAGGTTGTCCGAAAAGTGTCTTTCTTTTACGGACACGTCTTTTACAACGATCCATCTTTATACAAACATGAAACCTAATCTGTCGAACGTTATGATCTTTATTTTGACAAAACAAAATAGATCATACGTAATTCGATAAAATAATATAAAACGGAAAATGTTGTGCATCTATTATTTCCTTATAAAACGAAAGAAACTTTTCGGACGACCTAATAGAATCAGCCTTTTTCAATTGCACCATCGATTACAGCACGTCCCTTGTAAACTATTTTTACGCGTTTATTCTATTTATTTTGAAGCTTCATCTTGCACAAATGTCAAATTTTGACCGATTCATAGCTTTTCTGACAATTTGGATCAATTACTGCGTTTCAATATTTCTATTACGAACGAAGATGTAAAACAAGATTTCATTTGTCCGAACCCCATCCATTAGAACGAAATTTTATTTAGTGTCCGATTAGCTGAATATGAATCCAATTATTTGGACGAAACACGAATCCGGTTGTTGAACGAAAACTCGTAGATAATAGGGAGAATCAGTGAATTCCTACGATACGAACGATCCAGTTACATGAACAATTTACCCTCTGACGTGTTCGAATCAATTCTATTGTGATATCAATAGATTGTGATATCAATAGGTATCAATTCTACTGTGTACAATTCTGGGCAATGAAAGCACGAAGCTTTGGTATTAAAGGCTTGTTTTTCTTAACGTTAATTTTTAGAACTCTTAGAACGATCAAAGAACATTTATTAATATTTTACATAGATTTTTGTACGCAGTATGTGTTCCTTTGGCTTAAGGTATTCGTAGCGTAGTTTGATTTTAATTGGTAAAAGTGCATAAATTCGCAAGATTTGCTTTTCGATTAAAGTATGAATATAAAATACAATATGCATATAACGAATTAAAACTACTTTAAAATAGAAATGCCTGCCGATCGTCTATTTTCCATCAACGTAACAATTTTAATAGAGAATCACAGATCGAGATATTATTCGATATTTGAAATTCCAATATTTCTTTACCAACGTGAACAAGTTTGGCCCATAGAAGATTATTTCGATACTTTTGTATACTCTTTCAAAAATTCTAAATACCTCGATACGTTCAAACACGATCACTTACTTATTTTTAATAGTTGGAATATATAACTAAGTATAGTAAATTATGATTCGATTAAATTAATTCTCTAAATACGCAAGCAATACGCAAATAATTATCCTTCGAGTAAAGCAAATGATTTTTCTTTGAATTATTTCATAATTTAGCTACTAAATGAAATGACTTTGCATCCTATTTGATACTTTATATTTAGCTAAACATTTTCTGAAATTATCTCACAAATAGTTTCTCACTCTGTTACATTAGCGTCGTCAACTACGTTAGTAATACAGATTTCCTCGTATAATCTCAAACGCGTATTATTCAAAGATAATTGAAATTTATAACGATTCTGAAAGTAAATGTTGTCACGTTGTAAAATAATCGTGATTCAAACGTGAAATACATAAACGTAAATTTACCATACTCGAGCAATATGCCATAGATACACAAGTTTTTTCTTATTTGCGCGGATGTAAAGATAAAGCTTATTCCTGAAAAAATTAGGGCATTCCGCTGAAAAATATTTCATTATTTGTCGTGAAAAAGAAAGCAATCCCGCATCATCCCTTCGAGATTAAGCACGTTTTTTGCTCGTTAAAGGATCGCTTAGCGAAACTATAGAAATTACACGCTCTACAAAGGTCCGAAATACGTTCCAGTTGGAACACCTTTGTAAAATCTCATTGTTAATCGATAAAGCTGTGCCGTTTTCCAGTGAATATCGTGCACTACTTCTGTTTCTGATCTATCTATCTGCGAATAATTTCACGCCTGTTGCCTCGTGGAATATTTTCCTATTCCCCATCCTTTCTTCTTCTACTCTGGCTGTCGTCAGCCGGCACGTAATTAAAGTCCTCTGCAGAGAGTTGTACGGTGAAGAAGGGTTTCTTTTAACCCTACGAAGGCACATTGGGTCGCGGTGTATCTAAGGGACAGGACCGGCCATTTTTTATTTGAAATTAAATTAAACGAATACATAAAATGAAAAAATAATTACACCAAAGTAAATAAGAAATTTTATTTACAAATAGCGCTGCCTGCAGGTTAACTTCGATATGTTATTTGAGAAATAAATTACTACAAAATAACGTGTACATCTATTGGCGTGAAATATTCACTTTTGAAACAACTGGACAGTTGAAATGTTTGATCAGATGATGCAGCGTAGAAATTAAAAAGTACGAGAGGAATATTATGTATCTAGACTGAGACATCGGAATTTTGGAGTAGAAATTTTGTGTGCCATCGATAAACAATTATATTTTCTCTTGGTGAAATCAAATGACAAATATCTATGTTCGTACCTGGTAAAATAACAAATATTATTCAAATAGCATTAATCCTTTACACTCCTATGTCGAGTGTGACTCGACATCAGTTTTTATCTCAGGAGCTCCTTTGTCGAATCCTACTCGACGTTCTTTCACGTCCACCTTTTTTCGTGAAACGTGCGAAAGAAAAGCAGCATTGCATCCTGGAAATTGTTTCAAGATATATCGTGCACTTAAAAATTACAAAATACAACAATAGTGTGAATAAAACTGGTATTTAAGTGAAGTTGTTTCTTCCTTTATGTATTTAAATTGTCTTATTTTTTAGTTAAAGTAAATTTCAAATAAAACGCTTAAAAGCGTCGGGAGCTGGTGGTAACGAAATTGAAATAAAATTCGGAGTGTAAAGGGTTAGGATAAAAAAGCTAATTACAAATAAAATACAAATTTTGTTCCAACGATTATTTGAATAAAAAGTCATTTCGACAATGCCAACAATTCTGCCAAGGGGTACAGTTATTTAAATCTATGCTGCGGTGTTAATTTTGAGAGAAATGTTATCCGAATTTGTAAAAAATGTAGAATTTCATTAAAATAAATACCATTTATAATTATCAATTAATAAAACGTTAGGGCTACTAAAGATCAAATTTACGAGTTTCAAAATTTCTTGTTTTCTCCAATCGTTAAAAATATACACGTGCTTTTGACAAAATTGTGTGGCAAAAAGTGACTGATTTGTTGCATTTGCTTTCCATGCTTCGTTGCAATTCTATGCTCGTTCGTGATGCGTAAACGTATGCGTTTTTGAATTGATTCGAAAATCGCAGTTATGCATTAACTTTTGTATGATAAGGAGGACTTTACATATTATACGACTATTATTCCCATACAGAATTAATTATATTATTTCAAAAAAGCAAAATTTAGGCGAGCGGTTTGCGACAGAATCATTGCCAATTTTGCGAAATGTCTCAAAAAATCAACAAAGAGTTCCTTAACGTAGATCTAACCATTACAAATCTTAACCGTAAACAACAAATAATATTAGACAGACTTAGAATTCTCCACATCAGATTTATTTTATTTATTTACATTTACAATTGCCAAATTATCGTTAACGCGTTCCTTTAAGTCCCGTCCTAATTATTATATAATAATATATATTTAGATCATCTCATTCTAAATATTAGCATTCGCTAATCCTACAAAAATATCATTGTATCAAGTATCATTATTTTTGCCTATTAGTTTCTCTCTAATTTATATATTTCACTAACATTTCTGTGCTGTTGCTATAAATTGGCCGAAGTGTCTGGATACTTACGGTAGACAATGTATCTCGTTATCTATACACAATATGTTAAAACGAGAAAGCTAGAATAACAGCAGAGCTGATTACACCTTGTCCATAGACCTGGAAAGTTATACCGATACAAAGTGTAAATCTGTGCACCCTTCGCTACATTATAATCGTCTTGTTCGCCACGGCTCATTGTCACTGTCCTTTAAAACAGCGTACAAGCATCGACATTATCAATGGGCAGCTATGATCCGTAAACAGGACAATGAAAATGATAGTGCCGTGGCTGGTAGACAATAACGAAACACGATTCAATAACAGATATAACTTATCACAAACTTTGCAACATTACCATTTTCATGCAACCTCGAAATAGTCGACATTACAGAGTGTTTCCGCACTGATTGCACGAAGGAGGGAAAATGGTTCAATCTACGGGAAAAGCTACGAAAATATAGAATGATATTTTTTTGTAGACTGCCATAAATATGTCCTGTAAATATGCCCTGTGTAACTATTCGTAAACATATGGACACTTTGATTGATATGTGCTAGTAATATTAATAGACGAATGTTGGTGAAATATTTGAATTTAACGAATTAAAGTCAAAATATCTCAGCTAGCGATTTTTCAATATAAATAGATTACTTTTTTATAGAGAATTGTCGAGCTAGGTAGATTAATGTTATAATATAAATATAAGATGCCATTTAAAGAGCCACATCATTTTAATATCTCAATAATATCTCAATATAAAAAATATAAAGTATTAAAGAATAAAACTATGTTTAATTATTATAACTACATGATCAACTCAATGATCACATTTTAAGGGTAATAATTATAACCTTGTTGTGCAATGGTCAAAATACATAGAATCTATCGAATATTAATTTAACCAACCACGTTGAAAATTTCGCTAAAAATTTGGTCGTTAAATCTACAACGATCTAATATGACATATTATGTTAGATAAGTAGCAAATTGTTGGTTATTCAAATTATTACTCATTCAAGTATCATGAAGAATCTTGATAAATATGATGCTTTATTGTCCATTAGAACACAAATGATTAGCAAAGTGTAAAAATCTTATCAACTAAATTGGACCTCCAATAAGACGCATTTAACACATTTTGAGGAAAAACGGTTTTTAAGTTACACTGTTTCATAAATAAGCCGCGGATTTTTATGCAGATTCGCATTTCTCAGAATATAATTGAAAACGTAGAATCACCTGAGAAAATTGTTTCACGCAACAATTATTACGCAATGCATCGTACTTTAGATATTTTATATATCTTCCCACGTTATGCGCATTCTGCGTAATTCTACGCTTCCAAATTCTCTGTTGACACATAAAAATCTGCGGTGCATCCATAAGCTACAATCACCTAACGTGTTTCTCGTCTCATATGTTCAGCGTTACATCGTATTCTTCGACGAAACCTAATCTGTGACCTGTGTGTATGAAAAATTAAAGAACGATGGACGAAACACTTATTGGTAATTGAACTTCCAGCAAAATGCGCTATAAACCTTGTTCGAGGTTCGCATTCAGTCGTTCTCTCTACCTAGAAACCATTTCCGTTACCTGACACTAACATTCGTTGTCGAATTTCCCTTTCTCTCGTATTAATCTCGAACAGTTCTTCGGTTACCTCTTGCTCGACTATTAATTGCCACCTTCCGAGTACGTTCGTCGATTACAAACTGCACCAGAGATTAAAAGTACAATGATAAAAAGATAGAAAGAAGGAAGCAGACGATTGGAGCGAGCAGTTCGTGCAGGTGACGAACCAGCGTAATTGAAGAGTGGAACGACCACCCTAAATTACCGGCCATAGATTAAGCCGCCGGTGTTAATGAACTCGTCTGTGACGACGCTGCTGACGCATCGTAACGATCGCCGACGACTATATCGGCACATCGACCCAGATTCATTCACCATCGAACTTGACCTTCTCGTTTGTCGCTCCTGCGTCGCGTTTTTCTTACTATAAATAAGACGTCGAACGAGCAACTGCGCGAACGTACTTGTCTCTCGCTGTACAACGGTAACTACAAGATTTCATGAAATTAAAGAGCACGTTACGAATCGTTTTCAAGACGTAAACGGTGTCGGTATATTCGGCAATCTTGATAGAGAGTTAAATAAATCAAAATGTCCCCTTCTTGCTATATATATAAACGTCTTTCTAGTGCTCATAATTCGCGATAGTTAAGCTTCGATATTCTGAAGCTTTCCTCGCGCTTGTTTTTATCGATTTATGCTGTTAGAGTGCGCATGTAACGATTTATTGCTCATATAGGGCGTCAGAAATTGGATGGATGATTCGTGCTAAGTACTAAAATCGTGGGAAGAGAAAATGAACGTGGTTTGAGTATGTGTACGATAGCGTACATTATGACGGGAAAAAGTTAATGGCACTTCCATCAGAGGAGGGTGCCAAGAGGACGAAGACCCTTCGATCAGATGTTAACAGAACAAACAGGCGTGGTTGGAAAGTGTCTCCATACCTGAGATCTAGTATCGCGAATGGCTGAAATCAAGGCTGAAAGAAAAAAGGCTTTGATCAACGGTTTGCCTCGAATTGATTATTTTAATATGTCCGTAGCAAAGATTGGAAGATTCTTGCTATGGACATATTGTAATATCGTTTGAATAATCGAACCGTGGCTCATCTTCGATCGATAATATTTTTCGATCGATAAAAAGATTATTAAATGTTTCTAATCCTTTTGAGACAGCGAACGAAAGAATTTTGCAACGCCGTGTGCATTAAAAATCAATGAACAATTACTTAACAAAAATCTAACGCCTGCAAATATCGGACGTAAACAACGCTTAGTATTAAACAGGTTTGGAATTGGTCATACTAAATTTATACATGTACATTTAATTTCTAAACCCAAGCTATCGTTCCCAATTTTTTTAACAAAATATTCGCCATATTCTATAAATGTTGTTAGTTTGGTATATTTGTAATTCTAGACCATTATAAAACATTCAATTCCTGTTTCTTTTCTTTATACAGTGGATAGTTTACCAGTATTGTAATGTAATTTACATTTATAGATTAAAATTGGACACCCTGTATATGTGTAATGCTACAACAACGTAATTCAATAATTAAATAAATAGTTTAATAATATACAACTAGACATTAATTATACATTATATATAATTATAGATGATTATGGATTATATCAACTGCATAATATGACGAATATTTTATTTATAAAATATACTAAATAGAAATAAAAGATGCTAAAGCATTCTCTGGTTATCCTGCATAACAGAAAACACGAGTAAGGTTCATTTTTGCTATGAATCATTTATTATTGATATTATTATTGATATACGTAATTCTTTGCTTTAATTTTCTGCTAAAGATAGTTTTCACGGGCATTAAAAGCCTTTTTATGAGACACGAAATGAGACATGAAAATTCCAGGACTGCAGCAAAAAATATAACAGATACATAAGAGACTTGTCGAAAAATATACACACGTTCGACTTAATCGGACAAATAGTTGGTTATTTTTCGAGTGGCCATTCGATACGATCGGAATGCGATATCAGCCGATCTAAATGTCAGTGAAAATCGTGGCCAGTATCGAGCGAAGGGGAAAGTTGTTCGGAAAAATAAAACTGGAATGTTCGTTTACGTTTTTCTAACCGTGCGTAATATTCCGCGAAATATTTCGTAAAACGTTGCAAATACGAATTCGGCTTGATCCTTTGACGTTATCGACTTTTATCTTTGAATTCGTTTTTGAAGTGGTTATCGTATACAGATAAATAACATGGAATAGTCCATTTGAACAGACAAATTCCTTATTTCATTAATCCTTCTTAATGCAATGAAATTATTGTTACAAGTTATTATACTTTCTTTCTAGAAAATATTTGTACGAAATTTCAATTATAGCAACGATATTTCATGTGTTAAAATTGGATGAAACATCTTGTACAGTACATGAAGTTTATATCATCCTTTCCTCGTTCTCGGAGATTTTCTTTTTCCTCGTGACTTTTTCTTTCCTTCCCCTTAGATTTTGTTATTACGCTGTATGAATCTCTTATTAAAGATACGAGAAATTTTTGGAACTTTTCTAAGCAAACGAACTTCCTGTAACAAGTTAAAGTTTTTTATTCATTTTAATTCTTCTCGAGATCTAAAGATGTTAATCCAATCATTTTTCTATACTATTTTCTACAAAATTAATGTGCATACTAAATGCAGGAATTAGAGAGATAGCGTCTGTATTGGACGAAACAAAATTATTATTCGTCATTTGTCTACAGCTTTGAATAATTTTTATCCGCCATGGAACTTTTCTTTTAAATATTCATAAGAGACTTTATATTTAGCGATGTTAGTAAAAAAGGCAGTTTCAGTTAAAATTTGATTGAAATTGTTTCAGTTCTTTGAAAGGGGATAAGTGAGAAAAGTCGATATTTAACAGAATTTTGAAATTAAATTTAAATATTAAATGTTTTAAAAATTTAACAGGACCTTTTACCTACGTGTCTGGATAATTGAAAATTGGATACATCAACAAACAAATTAAAATGTTACCAAAGTTATCTTACCAAGATGTCTCTTTTTATCCTCCTCAAAATTTTCAAAATATTACTTCTCGTCGTGATTTTAATAAAAAATTGAGTAAACCAAAATGTTTTTTTCCTTGTCACCTATTAAAACCTTGATCGTGTTGCTAATTCGCGATGGTTAAGCTTTAACATTCCAAAGCTCTCTTGGTTAAACATCTGGTCGCTATGGTAAACACTTAATAAGACACTGTGAAAATTGTTTCGTATGAAACGTTTACCAGGCTTATAGTATTTAATGAAAATTTACCTTCACTCTGTTTCAGATACATTCGTTTCCCGTGCTTGCAGACACAATGACGCTTATGAGCCTGCTCCTATCTCTATTATTTGTCGCTATGACTAAATGTCAACCCATATCCTACGTGTACGATGAAAGAGAATTGTCTCGGGATAATCATCCTCTCCTACTTCTCGTCGATCACCGAATTCCGGACTTAGAGGTACGATATTCTCACGCTATGAAAATGCAAATTGCACGAAATAGCTGTAGGAAAAATATATGAGAAAGATTATAATAAGTATGATAGCTGATATAGAAAAGTATTTGTACACGTTCTTATTCTTCAATGAAACGTTCTTTTATTAAATTCCACGGTTCCCTACGAAAGTATTCGAATATTTACCACAGAACTTATTTATGTAGATATCGTATACATTGTACGAAACTTTTTGAAATTTTGTTAGCGCTGTAACGAGACACGGCTATCGCGATTATAACAATAAAGTTTAAAACCAATCCGAAAATGTATATAGGAATTACAAGATATTTGTTGCAAACATACACATAGTGAAATATTAATTTACATTATAAATAGCGGTGTTGAATATTCGTATTAAGCTACATATTCATGGTTTATCATTACAGTAAATGATTGACTGTTTAATTAAATATTTTGGTGAACTTCGCGAAGTGTATGCTTGCGATAAGTATCTTGAAACTTCTCTACACGCATTTTCAGATTCGTCTGAAATTTTACTGTTATAATCACGTTAGTCGTGCCTCGTTATAGTGCTATAGAGAGAGATTTCAAAACGTTTTCTGTAATAATCAAATAGGAAGTTTCTAAGAGTTTTCGAGTACTTTCGCGAACCACTGTACGTTTCATTTCATAGTATCAAACTTGTATAATCATATGAAAGTACTACTAATTGGTACGAAATTTATTATAGTCTGATCCATTTAATTAGTATAAAAATTCAATAATAAATGCAGTATCCAACAGAAATCCCAAAGTGGATTCATCTCCTTAAGAACTCGCTAAATTTTAATAAAATGTGTCAAAGTAAAACAGATTTTTTTATCTCGTTATATTAACGCATAAATATTTATCAAATCTTCTTAGAATCTATTTTTTTTAACAAATTTCTATTTTTATATTTTCGATTGACCAAGAGATTGCACATAGAAAATCTGGAAATTCTCACTGAAAATTAATAACGAAACGATAGTAACATTATGCAAGTGAATTAAAGAGATAAATATTGAAATAAGAAAGTTATCCTATTGATTTATGAATAAATACATATTCGATTAGATAACATAATTTATGATAAAACGAACAGGACTCTTTTTACCTTCTATCCTTTTATAGTCGATAATTTATCAGATAATAGGATTATGGTCATTGTAAAATAAAGTGGAATAAAAATCCCAGCATCTGTTAAGTAAGAAGCAAACTCGTCTATTAAACGTACAATATCACACGTATTAATTCGATAAACAAACTGCGGACATTTATGCGAATTCATATTTTCATAAATACAGATAGATGAAACCTATACTACCGTGCACAAATATTTGGACACTCGATGCGATTCAATTGAAAGATTGTGGTCCAGATGAACGCTGCTTAAAATTAATAGAACTATAATAGATTGAAGCGTTAAATGTCAATGACTATAAGCAAACGCTTGGAACGTTGAGTATGATTGACATACTTTTTCTCAAAAGTGGATTTAAATATCGAAATGTGGAAGTCGTTCTATCGATTCTGGTTCTCGCGCAGAATATAGCCTGTGATAAAACAAACAATAAGGTTTCTATATTTTATCCGTTTAGATTGGATAATTTTACGACACAATTGAAATAACGTCATCGTGAAATCATTTGGTATAAAAAAGGTCAAGTTACTGCGGTGCTTCTGCAAAATTTACCATTCTACTTTAAAAACGCTAAGATTTATAATAAATTAGTTGAAAATATTCCCTCCCCATCGGTAGAAAAATATTCATTTTAAGGAAAAAATTAATCAATGTTTAAAATACCCCACCGACTTACTAAAATATCGAAGACGTAAAAAGTTGTAGTAGAAAATATAATAATAGCAGAATGTTTACTTCGCGGATTGATCCGGAAAATATGGAAAAATGTGAAAATACAAATGGTAGAAAAACGTGCTAAGTTGTTTTAAACATAAAAGTTTCTTAGTAAAAACAAAGCAACATTTTCATTTTAACTTTCCAGAAAGCATTTCGTCTATTTTCGTTTAAACTTGCTTCGAAACTTCGAGAAAAGAAGGTTCGCTGAACAAAAGAATTATAAATCGAGCAAATGACATTTAAAAATTCGTTTCTTCCTTTCAAAATATACTAACTACCGTTGAATCGATAATTAAATGTCTCTTACGAGACTACGTGTTTCCTTCGCCTCGTGTTCGTAACGTGAATCTATTAATTAAATTATTCTGTTATTATTTCATTAAATCAAGTCGTCAATCCTTTGCAATAAAACTTACCAGCGAATTTGCCTGGGTTAAATATTTTTTACAACTCGAACAACGCAGAAATAGATAATGAGATCTAGGCGCGTGCTGAAGTTCAAGATCCACGAGCCTAACCTGCCAAACCTAACCCCAACCTAGCCTCTATTGACTGGACGTGAAATGATTACGATATATTCTTTCGCGAATCTCTCGCCTGGAGTCGCACGAACAGAATCAAACGTTAAACGTCACAACCGTTTTCCCGTTTCATGGACCACCTTGGTAAACAGATTATTGAAAAACTCTCTGTTTCGCGTTCCGAAGCGGACAATAACATAGTTGTTGTTCTGCAACAACAGAGAAATTATTCGCGGGTGAGACGTGAAAAGGATAACACGCTCGTTAAATTTCATCGTCGAAAGGTTTGTAATTGGAAATGAAATCGGAGATTCGGTCGACCATGATTTCCGACCATTCTTTCTCTCCATTAATCAAACACAACGTGCTAGTGTACTCTCATCTATAAACACACCACTACTGTTCAAACGTATCTGGACGTTTCGCTCGAGTTGTAATTTACAAATTAAACTTGAATATTGATCGGTCGAATATGATCAGAATATATGAATTGGCGATGGATTAATAATTTAAAGTGACATTTACTCTCTACGAAATCGGCAGAAAAATAGAATAAATAGGTTATTAAAAGATCAAGTAGAAAAGAGTAAATTTATATATTCGTTGGAAACTACATACGTTTAGTATAATATCGCTTGCAACCAGACGGCTGTAGTTTTCAAAGTTCTCACGTCAAAGACAAAGAGATTCGTTAGTTAAACCGTTAGAGATAATGTAGATAATTTGAATAACACAAAATTGTCGAATAATCGAAGACTCTAAATAAAATTCCAAACACCCGGAATTTTTAATCTTCACACATATTCCTATTCATATATCTCTCATAGCATATTCTCATAACATATAATAACTATTCATAACATATTCCTATGTCAAAACAATGCAGGCCAATTAATTGGCCATAATTGATTAATAATTATGAATAATAAAATGAAATAATGAAATAATTGATTTATTCAACTTGCGTGTGTGAACGTCGCATAAGCATTCCTCAAGGCATCTTTTCTTTCTATTCTTCTCGTTGCATGAATTTACTTAAAACTCGTCTCCTTGTCGGAGCCGGTGATTGTTACCAACAAGACAACAACGCACTTTTGCCAAATGTTCTTAATTAATTACCTTCCATATTGTGCAAACGATAAAAAATCTATATGGAGCGAGCTGACGATGTTTAGGCCAGAGCGATAGATACATCGAACGAGGAATAAGTGCTATATATCTGCAAGGAAAGAACATCGAGTTCCTGGATTCCTAATACCGATGAAACTCTCGAGATACGTGCACGACAGGCTTGGATTTCAATACAAACTATACAGACAGATATACGGTCGATCACGAAGGTCTACGTACATGACGGCTCACGAAAGTATCCGAACACACTTAGAAGCTAAATACGGTATGCACAGTGTTTTCTACTTTTTCCGGTTTAACTTTAGGAGCGCGATTTACAAGTGAAAATAAGGAAAAATGTTTTAAAGATGAAGTTTTGTTGCAAACGCTTTATTGGAAGGTTGCGAAGCAATATTGGATGCAGCGCGAAGTACGTACGTAGAGTGCAATTTCGTTATCACTGGATACAAAAAATCGTAGTACGACGCGTAATTATAGAGAAAGAATAAACGCAATTTATAACTTAGTTACCGTTAGTCGGTAATTATGTAACTTGGCAAGTTAGCAAAGTATGGAAGTCGAATATTCAGGAAAATTTCTAACTTCTCACAGACGTAGTCCGTGTGATGCCAATAACGGGACAGTTTCTTTTCTCAGCTAAAGAACGGTCCTAGGGGTGAAAACACCTTCCCCCAAAGAAATCTTCACTTTTCGTTTCATCGTGAATATTTCACTAAGAAACTACATAAGATACGGGGAGAAAAGTTAAATTAAAAGTTACAGAATTTGCGAATAATTTTTCTTCGGTATTATCGTATTCTTAAATACGACATTCACTCCCTGAGGTAATGCCGCTAGAATATTTGACACTTTTAGAACGTCCTTCGTATTATTCGAATATTTTTGTCCCTCTGTTAGTTCGGATAAGGGCTCTACTGTACTGACAGATAGCTTTGCGCCGGGACACTCGGTATATTTCACGAACGAATTCTCCTTTTTGTCAGCTCTTTATAACGGCTTGTAAATTACGAAAAAGCGAAGGAAGCGTGTGAAATTTGAAGAATGGCTGAAGGCAAAGTATTCCGAGGTACTAGTACATGCGCGTAAGTAAGTGCTGTGGCCCTCTTCCGGTACGCGCCCCTAGACCTTTTCTTCATATTCTTGAGCGCGTTTTCCGTAAAAGTGGCAATAAAAGCTGGGAAATATCCGAGTGTGGGTAGGGTAGAAAACTGCGGCCTGCACATACGAGCACCGTTGAGTTCCTTTCTTTCATTCTCCTCTTTTTTCTTTTTTCTTTTTTTTTTTTTACTCCCACGGATATGCTCAATATAACTCTACCCTCGATCCGCTTAAACAGTAATTTACAATGGTTTTTTTTCACCGCCACTTCAGCCGCGATATTGCCACATCGCTAAAGCGATGATCGAATTTTATCCTTTATCCAACACCGCTCAGTTAACTTTCACGACAGACATTCCATGTGTCTTAGGTGCGCAATATTTTAATATTCATAAAATTCCTCTCGCTGCTATTCTGATATTACGCTTCGCAGTCGTAACTAAAAATGCATTTGTCCGAAGAAAAAAAATCCTGCTTTTTGTCACGCATTTTCGAAAGGAAGATACCATCTATTTTAAAGGCGGAGAGACATTAAACCAGGCGCGTATAAATGAGCGATCAATCGATAATCAGCGGACTGCTAATCTTTAGGCAAATGTATATTTTTGTAGAGACTATTTAGGAAATAGAAGTTGAATAGAGATACGTTTTAACTGTTAGAAATTATAACAAATTTGTATTCTACTATAGGTAGGTCATATAATTATGTACATTCTGTGTATTTTTGCATCTTCGAATTTTGTATAGTTGCATTCACAGTCCGTTAACGAATAATTAATTTTAATTGCAGCCTTCTCAAGTTACTCTTCTATTAAAATAAAGAAGCTTGTGAACAACGTTGTTTATCAATATCATGTTTTATTATTTATTTAGTATTTATATACTTCTAGAAATGAAAATAACGATCAAGTTATTATATTTTAGTTGGTTGATATCTATTTGAAAATTTCCCATGAGTAAGCACAAAAAGTCCGCAATCTATTTATGATAAAACCATATCTTGCAAAAAATATGCGTGTTTAAACGCTTTTGTGCGGCAGTATATTTTTGAAGACTTTGTAGTTTGACTACAATTTTAGAAAAATGAAAAAAATGACCGACTGTAAAAGTGTTAAAATGTAAAAAGACTTATATGTATACAGACTGTATTCTACGTCAGCAGCAACCAGCTGAAGATTTTGGAAAGAGATACTATAATACATCAGCAACTGCGAATTAGCGTTAACATTCTTCTTTTTTATACGATGTTGCATCTATTTATTTCATTCGCAGTGTAGCAAATCGAAGTTACCGCTTGCATCAAAACACAGCGCCATCTAATTTACTAAAAATCCTCTTAAGGAATTGATTGCAGATACCGTTGAATGAATAAGAAGATATCTGCATATTTAGAATAGGTTGGATAAAAAGTTCATGTGTTTTTGAACAGATGTCTTTGCATCGTTCTGCTACGTAATTATGAATTTTGTCAACCAAATCGGACCATTGATTCAAAAATGTATTGTCAACAATTGCAATAAGTGAACTAAATATTTGACGACAAATCGCGGGTATCTCTATTTTTCTTCGAGATAATTCACGACCGCATATCGCTCATTTCCGCAAGGATCAAACGAAAACGAGTTTGAATGTTCTGGGCTGTTATATGTAGTTTCGTGATGGTGCGATAGCGACACAACTGCCCTCCCATAGCAAATCTTTGAACTTCACTTGTAGGATTCTACCAGTAGAAGTACAAGGAACAACCGTTTTTCCTGTTTTTCGAAAACTACAAGTTTCGAGTTATGCTGCAACAAATGAGCGATATAAGTCTTATAACTGAAAATTATGGATTTAAACTGGGAAATTATGAAGCGTCGCCCATATTCACCCGATTTGGCACCATCAGACTATCGCTTGTTTAGATCCTTGCAAAATTATCTGAATAGCAAAAGATTCACAACGTACACAATATGCTTCAAGAATATTTCTCGTCTAAACCACAAAAATTCTACCTAAATAATATCCAAAAGCTTGTGGGACGATGAGATAGTAATAGAGACTAATGGACATTTTATTATTGATTCAATATTTAATAAGTGAAGTTCGCCAAATAGAATTCAGTGAAATGTATACAGTATAAACGCACGAATTTGTCGATCAATTTTTATGCAATAAGTAGTTATAAACATAATGCGTGAGAAGATTTATACTTGTTTTTCTTATTTTAATAGCAGTATTTTACGTCATCCAGCTATAAATTTCAGTTTATTACAACCAACTTCCAGTTTTAAAAATGTGAAAAAGACCATAGGTTAGAAAAGCAACAAGTATCTCTTATTGCTCTCGATGAATATTACGAGTCACTTAAAGTCTTAGATCTCAGTTTTATTACCCAATGACAAATCGGCTTAAAAACAACATATTTATCAAAATTTAAATCATTTATTTAATAACATATTACAATAATGTATTAAAATTAATATGTTTTATGTATGATTTAAATATCCAGTTTTAAATGTCACGATTTAGATCAATCACAGCTAAGCAAATGTTTAAAAAATTAAATGCTAAGTACTTACGAAATAGTAAAATTAATGATAGTCATACAGTTCTACGTAAATTTAGAAATCGGCATTACAACTTAATTATCTAGGAATAAAAAACTTTTCGAACGTCAATTTGTTATCGCGTATTACATACATATGACATACATATAATTGTAATAATCAAATTATCAGACCATTCATCTGCAGCTGTAGAAGCTAAATTAAAATTAATAATGATAAGAATATAGGCAATACAAATGCGAATAATAATAATGTATGTACATTATAACTACACGCACATCATATATTACATTCGACTGCTTATTTTCAGTTATAGTGTACGTAATCTTTCATTATTTCGTAAATGGAAAATCCAAATATTTTCCTACTGAAATGAGACAGGTATACACGAAAGAATGTACGCTTTCCCCTGGCAAATTAGGAATTAAGTGCTCCATAAAAGCAAACGCAAGGATCGTATAAAAATACTTCCGTTTTTTATATAGGGTAAAGCTGATCGAAGTTTTAACGGTCTTGGGAATTGTAAACGAATAAATTACAACCATGTCTTGCGAAACGTCGGTGATACGTAATTATTAAAAATTTCTAAGATTATCAGTAGTAACAACGTTTCCTTAATAGGTTAATTAATTCAAAAATTTAAAAAAAAACAAGCTAATTCTTTTCGCTTTTCAAAATAAAAAACTCGTCGTTTGGTCCAATTAAAAAAAAAAAGTAATTACGTTTTAAAGGGTTTCTGAATGTCAATGCAACCAACTCTATGTAAATCATTCCTTATACAAAGTAACAAATAAAAAGGCACTGCTGTGTCCGAGTATTAATGCGAGTAATTCTACTTATTGTAAAATATAACGATTCTCAACATGGAAGTAGCAAAGACGACCTAGGTACACGTCTAGAAGGAAGGATGAAGGGTAAAAACGGAAGAATGATTGCAAGGATTTAGGCGTGGAAATGAGATGAGTATTGGAAAGAGAGTGGAAACAGGAAGTGCCGAATTTGTGGAGGACAGTGGTTGTTCTGGGGGCACAAGAGGCCCGAGATTCTGTGAGAAATTGAGAAGGAAAAAGAAAGGGCTACTGGGGAGAAAGGAGAACAGGAGAGGGAAGAAAGATCCTATATATTTTATATTATATTTTTGTATCTTATATTCTATATTGCCATAGATATTTCGTATTTTATGTTTCTGTTTGGATCTGTATGTCGTTGAAGCTTAAACACTGCGAGACTATAAAAGACATAGACAACAAGGAATATAAAAGAAGGTACATTGTAAAGCTAAATTTAAGTTGTAGGTTTTAAGACTAAATGTTAAGTACGTTAAATAGGATGATTCGTATGTTAAGCTTGGCGATTGGATAGGTAGACGATAAGGGTATGCCAAAGAGAAATGTAACTGAAATTCCGTCCTAACCTAGAGAGGAGGGACTGTGAAATATAAATGAACAATAAATGGAAAATAAAATAAATAAGAGATGACGATTTCATAATTTTCAGAATGAAATGTTCGACTCGGGAAACGATCCTGAATCAACGGTGATCCGGACAAAACGATTGGAATCAAAACGCATTGGATCGTTGTCGATCGTGAATTCCTTGGACGTGTTACGACAAAGAGTTCTTCTTGAACTTGCCCGGCGTAAAGCTTTGCAGGATCAACAGCAAATTGACGCGAATCGACGTATTTTAAAAACTATCGGAAAAAGATCATTACCGCTTTACAACAAAGACGTGGCCAAAGCTATCGACTCAAGAATAAGAAACGGAATTGATTATGTGATCGAACAAGAAGAAAAGAGCCACGATCGAGACATGGTGCCAGAAAAAATCCCTGACAGAATGCAAAACTGGCTACGAAATGACGATTCCGCTTTTCGAGAAAGACAAGACGATCAAATGCGAAGGGTAATTATTCTGTTCGTTCGTTTTCGTAAATGTAATTTTTCATAAACGTACAGTGCCTCGCGAAAGTATTTGTACACTTACCACGCGAAACTTTTACGTCTATACCGTGCGTGTTATATGAAAACATGTTGAAATTTTATTAGCACTGTGATAAGACGCGACTGCCATAATTATATTGGTAAAATTTAAAACCAATTTGAAAATATACATAATGATTGCAAGATATTTACTGTAAACTTATATTTGAAAAGAAATTAATATACAGTATAAACTATATATAGTTAAGTATGTGTATAATAAGTATCAAAAATGTATAGTGAGGCTTGTTAATATCCCGGGTAATTGCCTGTTTAAGCACTTTTTGTGATCTATGTAAAATATATATTTGTATTAAATTTCCTTCAACTAACTGTACACATTTTCAGAATCGTTTAAAATTTGATCAATATAATCACCATAGTTGGATGTCGTTACAGCACTAATGAAATCTTAAAATATTTTCTATAACACGCGTGATAGGTTTATAAAAGATAATAAAATAAAATAACAGACAAGTTTATTTCAAAATAGAAACGAATGCAAATATAAATTCCAATGTCTTGTTTGAGAAATAAATTGTTTCCAAATTATAATTTCAAACACTGATGGTTGTTCCACATAATAATGTAAAATTATGAATAACAATTTTATACATAATAGACGTGCTAATTGTTGTAAATTATTCGCTCTTAATACGACTGAAAACTTAAATATTGTATCAGATAATTGAATCGCATGATCATTAATGATCATTAATAACAATAGCAAAGAAAACAGTCGTTTAATTGAATTTGACACTGGAAGAGAAGCACTTATTAACAAAGTCAACCGTGCTTGAAATGTTTACTATGTTAGTGGTATTACCTGTACGTGGTAATTAGAATAGACCATCAAAATATTTACAGTAGAAATAACTTTTCCGATTATACATATCGTCGAAATTTTAGAATTTCTGTAATTTTTTAATGGAAGTTCCATGCCATATAAATAGGAAGAAAATTATTTTCTTGGTATAGTCAAATAATAAATATCTAAATTTCAAATAAAATAACAAGTAATAAAATAAGTTATTTTTCAAATACACCGTTGCTTAAATAACACCATCTAAGATAAAGCGACAGAGCAAATAACAAATAAAATAAAAATTTTATTCGAATGATTATTTGAATAAAATTATTTTTTAATTGCCCAGCCCTAACCTTGGATTAATGCTTCTTATTTTTTAATTTTATTTTATATATTGACGTAGAATAGCATTCTAAAAATATTATCTCGTAAAAAGTAAATGAAATCTCTGTTTTCAGATCCAAGCGAATGAACTACGTTTGCTGTAATCAACACAAAGGATAATCAAGTCACAATACACTATCGCTATATTACGATTTTTTATCTAACAAGCTAATGGATTGCATATAGTTTATCTATTATTCGTCATATTCCTCAGGTTTTATCATATATATATACATATAATACATACATGTATCTATACATTTTGTGCTGTGCAAAATTCATAATTTAATATCGCGTTTCATTCATGAATTATACGCAGATTATTCATGTGTCAAGCGTAAAGTAAATATTAGCGCATGAAGTTACCAGTAGTGCAAAAAGTTTAACAATCAGAATATATCAGTATTTTCTCCTATCTCTTTTATTTAAGTTTTAGTCGTCTTAATTCTAAGTAATTTTGTAGCATCCAGAAGAGGAGGGAAATAGAAATACCATATGAAACATATGATATCAATTTCCTTGTCTATACTCATACTTTTTTCTTCTCTATACTAATCATACAAAACGATTTAACTTTAGCTCTCAGACTAGACGTTTTACTATTTTCTATTTCTTCCTTTTCAATAGCGCAAAAAAAAACACGAAACAAAACAGTATTATGCGTTGTGATCCCTTAAAGTCTGCCCAACCAGTAAACCCCAGACAGAAGACATTTTATATCCAATTTTGGATATAATTTAATGTAAATGTTTCTTCGTATTAGTATTAAGTTTTACGAACACGACGATAGAAATGTTTTAAAGTATTTTATTATAATTATTTTGAAATACGATTCTTAATTAAAATTAACTGCGAAGACGTGCAAAGGAAAAACAAATTGTATTTATCTATTGTACAGTAAAATTTCTTGAACAACCAAGTATTCATGTAATATTTTGGTAATCATTTCAAGCCGAACTTAGACGTTATTTACAAATATAGATCCAAATGGCTGTAAATTTAATGTAATGTAATTATTTAAATATATAGATCAAATGCTTTCTTCTCAACAAATTTCACGTGAAAAGAATAAATGTAGTTAAGAATAAATATTCCATAGAACTGTCTCTTAAATACTTTTATTTTATGTAGATTATTTCTTTTTTATTTTCATTTACGTTACTTTCTTTACGATTATTTTTATGAAACACAGATAGCGGTCTAATGAATTTATATATTTATCAATGAATACCGCATTAGAGGCGTGTATTCCACAAAATCGGCGAATAGTTCCTTTCATATGCACCACAGATTAATAGATGTGCTATGTTTTTCACCGAATTGCATTTATGTCTACGTAAAACATCGAGGCGTGATTTATTTTTGAAATATTTTCTTTCTAGTCATATGATTTTACGCCAAATTAAAGATGCAATGCAAATAAATGTCTTTGAACATAATAGGATTATACAAAATTCATAATAAAAAAAAACTTGTTGATTTTAATTATGTTACTTCGTAAAATACGTACTCTTTCGATTTCGTTTATTTTATTTTACTTGCATTTATCTTATAGCATTTTTATATTAAAAATTAGAAATTGATCTTTGTGGTTATTTTAAAAGTATAATGATTAATGCTTACGATGTTTACGTTAACGTTAGAAAATAAATGTAATTAAATTTTATTATTATTTATATGTCGTATTATATAACCTATTGTTGAAGAAATGTGTAAGAAATTTTAAAAATGTATATAACATAAATAGATTTTATTTATTTGAAAAACACGTACAATATCGTTTATTTATTTTCGTTTTAGATTTTCGTTTTTATCGATTTAGTTACATAATGCGTAACTGAAATAAAATAAAATTAATTTAAATAAGATTTGTTGTGTACTCTAATTGTACCTCTTTCACTTAATGAAATATAATAAAATGTAATAAGAATAAATGAAATGGTTGTGCAGTTTTTTAAAAGACTCATTTTATTCCTTATTATTACCGATGTTTCATATAATGCTTAATATTATCATTAAAATTATATATATCCCATCCACATAGTGAATGAATAATATTTTTCTCTAGAAATATAATATCTGTCAAGCTGTTCCAAATTTTACAGAGTATTATTGAAAATATTAATGTACAATACTTTTTATAAACATTTGTAATAAAACCCTAGTGAAATAGCTAAAAGAAACCACATTTTTTATTTTATATTTATATTCAAATCTTCTTCAATTCGTAACTTACTGAACCTATCTCAATTTTAATTTTAATTTTATATATAAATAATTAATGTACTATGAAACTATACTCAACAAGCACAAGTAAATCAAGTAATTGTAAAATGTGGCTAATATTCCGGGTAATAAAGAGTTCAATGAAAAATAAAGAATAAAACAAGAATTACTGAAGGTAACTTAAAATCATAGGTCCGGGAAATGAAATATAATCTATTGTTCATTTGTGATCACATTTTACGAAGGTCTAGAACAAACACACTGCCATCAGACGCAGAAGCACCGACTTTGTCTCCTCGACTATTCCAACACACTTCAAAAATTCCTCCAGTTCCTTGATAACTATGTACCAATTGACCATTCTGCACAAGTAAATATAAAAGAAAATATATATAATATGAACCTTCTGTTAAATATAGCAAACAAAAGAAGAATAACTATCTTACCTGTGTAGACCATATATGAACACATTTGTCAAAACTTCCACTAGCAAGAAATTTGCCATCTGGACTAAATGCCACGCTATACACTGGCTCTGTGTGTTTCGTAAGTCTGTGTATACATGCACCTCTTTCTACATCCCATAACCTTACAGTAGAATCGAATGATGCACTAGCTAAAGTTAGATTCATATTTGGGTTGTGAGTTCCAGGCCCAGTTGGGGACCATTTAATAGTATATATTTCTTTGCTATGGGCTTGTAAATCATGTACCCATGTATCTTGTTTCATAGACCAAATTTTAAGGCTCATATCATCGGAACAACTAGCCAATAAATTACCTTGAGGGTCCCATTTTATGGCATTAACTTCATTCTACAATTAAAGGAAAAACAAAATCTTTAAATTTTAAATAAATATTTAACTGAATCAAAAAATATAATTATTTTTGTATACATACTGTATGACCTTGGAAGCTCTTGATTGGTTTATCAACATTAAGTTTGCATACATGTATGCATTGGTCAGTAGAACAACTAGCGAATGATGTATTTGTTTGCCAATCAACATCCAAGGCAGGTGCACAATGAAAGCTAAATTGCTGAGTACATTGCCCACTTTCTGCATCCCATATAATTGTTGTTTTGTCAACCCCAGCACTTAATATGTAGTTACCACGTTTATTCCATTTTAATGCAAAGATTGGACCTTTGTGTTGACCTAATGTGGATGCTAATTTACCATCTGTCTTCCAAATTCGTGCATAACCATCATAACTTCCTGTTGCTAATAAGGTACCATCACACTAAAATAAATAACCAAAGTTAGTTTCCTTTTTTCAACGTTGTAACTTAAGAGAAATAATCATTTTACCTTCCAATCTAATGAAGTAACATCTTTGTTACTTGGCACTTCGGTACCACCTTTTTGTATGCAGTGACGAAGAACAAGCTGATTTGGAGCTTGTGAACTACCAGACATATCCCAAATACGAGCTGTGCTATCTCCTGAACCAGAAGCCAAAAGATCAGTTGTTGGATTCCATGCACATATGAAAACTTCCGATTCATGACCACGTAATATTGTAGCTTTAGTGTCTGGAATTTCAACAGCGCTAGCATTAGTTCCCCTGCTTGAACCTTGTTGTTGTTCATCTACTTCCATTTCTGTCCTATCTCCTCCTCTCTCATTTGTGCCTACACCTTCATTGGAGGTAACAACTGAAAACAGGTTAGTAAATTAATGACAATTATCAAATGGAAAGTTTTCTCTCCTTCTCGTATTTATATACGTAATCTGAAATAAAGAAATTCTGTTTCCAAAAAATAATACATTAATATTAAGTAACAAACTCTTTCATTACCTTCGTATTATTTTATAGAATTAAAATATTATTTTATACTTATCTTATACAATTAAATTAATAAAAACTGATCTCTTTTTACAACTACAATCTGTATAAACTTTAACAATATTCTTATTTTTATTCTTTATATAATATTACAGTATATATATAAAGTAACTTGTAAATAGTAAACCTTTGTAATTCTTGTTCTTATTCTTCATTCCAGATCACACATATATTAATAATATTGTTTGCTCCTAGCTTTCCGACATGTTATAAATGTAACAACGAGCTTTATTTTGCTATATCAGTACATAATTTAACATTACAAAACAAATTTTTTAATTCATTAATAGAGTATAATAAATATATTTTACTGTAATATTTTATGACTGTTATAACAAAAATATTTGCTCATAACAAGTCCGACAACTAAAGCAGTCCATTAATGTACCTGGTATAATAAGGAGGTCTATAAAACTTAAGTTTTTTTATAGACCAGGGTGTGCCAGGATAACAATTTTTGGTTTCAAAATATAACACATAAAATATAATACGAATAAAAATTAATATAATAAGTCAAATTACCTTCCTCTCCATTTGTATCTTGTACTTCTGTTTTCACCTGTTGTTTTTGCTGATTAATTTGATTTTGTCTTGATGCCACAACATCTGGCATAACAGCATCAATGAGAGATAAGGATTCCACCATTCTTTGTTCAGTACCATCTTCGCCTATTGATATTTCTGCTTCTGTGTACTGTAGCCCTTTCTGTAAAATTGATAAAAGTGCTGCTGGTGGTACTAATGCTCCATTTATGTTACTCTGTGATATATGTGATTCTATGCCAAATGTGTATGCAGAGTGTTGAAATCCTATAAAAAAAAACCACACAGAGATTAATTTGCATCTTTTATATAATCTACAGTACAACTTTTATACAATAAACTTAAGAAATAACTTAGTAATCAACGTCATGGATATGCTTTTATTTGTGCTCAAATAACCTCTTTAAATCACATTTGATCTATAATTTGTAATATATTATTCACCAATATGATATTATTAATTGCAAATATTATTGCAAAATGTATATATACATAATATAAGTAACAAATGTGTACAAACAATAGCAAATTCAAAATTTGCCAAAATTATTTGAAAAGAGGTTACGTAGTACTCCAAAAAATATACCAGATTCTTGAAGGTATCGGTAAACCAAAAAATTGACTTCATCGCTAGAGAAGCTCATCGTTCTTTACTTTCACGATACTAGCACAACATATTTATTGAAAGTTGCGCCTAAAAATCACTTTGACTCACGTCGGACGCCGAGATTGCCGCGTCGAAGCCACTCTACAAGTCACAGACACATTACACATGAGACCTTACCATTGGCCAAGAAATACGAACAGCAGTGTGTTCTATAGAGATACATAACTAACTTCAATGTAATCTCTTCATTCAAAATAACGAGACGATAATCAATCAGATTTCATTTATTATTGTTAAATGGATTATGTAAAAAATATACAGCAGCTCATGAAAGTATTTTTTATGAACATATTACGTATGTTATACGAAATATCTTGAAATTCCAGTAGTAGTATAATGACAACTTACTATCGTGATCATATTAATAAAATTTGAAACGATCCTGAAAACGTATACAAAAGTAGCAAGTTATTTAGTACAAGTTTATGTTTTGTAGAGACCAAAGAGATGTTTATTAAATATTCATTCACTCATAACATATAATTCATAACATTCATAATATATATAATATAATCTTTAACATTTATTATATTTATATATATGTGATTATTCTATACATTTATCTTAATATGTATTTTGAAATCTTTTAATAGTTCTAAACTAAGTGAGTTATACAATTCTATGTTATTAAAATAGGAATAATTACATAATTTAAATTATTTTTTATTCCTCATCTTGTTTATATTTTCCTTAAGAATCTTACAAATTTCTTACGCATTTAGACCACGGTTTTATATACCAAATGCAAATATCTCAAGATTATATGATGGGAACTGTATAATTATCAAGATTGCTGAATTTGTTTTGTCACATTCTACAAAGATATCGAAAAATGAGGTTCTATTTCTAAAAATGACCATGAAATGACCAAATACTGTAACTTTGTCTTGAAAACATTTTTCATGCAACAGTAAATAAGGCAAAAATTTAGATGATCTCATTTAACTGAGCCACTTTATGTAAATTCTATACAGTTACAAAAATGATCAAGATTTAATACATTATATTACGATGTTTTAAACTATAAACTTAGTATCTCTTAATATATCTAATATAGAGTAAACTAAGTGTAATCTTAGAATTTGGAAAAAGAGTAATTAATGCTATTAAAAAAATTAAAAGCTAATTAATATTTTTATTTACAGTGAAAAGATCAAACATTAGTTTATTTACAAAAACAGTAAATTGTTTCTAAATAAAAAAAATATTTTTCTAACTATTAGAATCTATCTGATTATTTTCATTTTTGTCATTCATTTCTTTCTGTTTCATCCAAGCTTTAGCAGATGCCAAGAATTTAAGATTAGGTCTCTGTGATTCATCTTCTGGGAAAACAAAATCAAATACTTCTTCCCAACCATCATCACTCTAAAAACAAAAATTACATATGTGAAAAAATGTTTTTTAAAAAATAACNTTTTAAGTAATACAATAAATTTATTCACCCCATCTTCTCCAACAATACGTCTTCTACGTTTAATCCTTCGAGGCATTTTTTCCATAATTTTAGCTCGAGTGTCATCATCTCCTTTCTCACTTTCAAAATCTCTCCACGCTTCTAAAAGCAATGCTCTACTTTCTTTGTCACCGTTCGATCTAAGTGCATCGTTTCCACGTTCAAAAATTCTTCTTGCCAGCGCAACGTTATCCAGACCATCCTCAGTTGTCGAATTAGCTAATTCAAACTTAGCATAGGCAATCCAAACCTAGATGTCATGATTTATATTTAATAACACATAATCTAAATTAAATATCTTGTATTTAATTATAATTAATCTTACTTTAACATGAAGTGTACGTTCCAATAATCTTTCGAATAATTGCCTTGCGTTTTCTGTTTCATCCTGTGATATCTCAAAATCAATATATGATTTCCATAAGAGTTCTGGCATATCCAATCTATAAATTAAAGTAATGATACAATACAAGATTAGGGTAATATAAATTACTTATACTTTTAAATATTTTACCTTGGCTGTGATATAGCTAATTCGTAAATAGCTCGTGCTCGTTCTACATCTCCCAAAAGCGTTTCTAACTCTGCGAACTATGTACAAAAATATTATCAAGAATGATTTTTATACACATTTAACCATTGAAATGATAATAAATAATAAATTGACTAAATTATCATACCTTCATCCATGTAGTACAATTTTCTGGTCCAAATTCGAGGAATTTTTCATATAAAATTCGACATCTATCAAATTCTCTCAGCTGTATTTCTAAATCAATGTATCCACGATATAATTTATCTCTAGGGCAAATACCCAACGCCATACCCTATAATCAATTAAAATAATTTTATATGCTGTGTCATAATTTATAAATTTTGTAAAATTATTACTTACTAATTTTTTTCTAGCTGCTGTGAGATTTTTTTGTCTTATTTCAAAATACGCATAAAATAACCAGATTTTAGAGAAAGTGAAATGCTTGTGAGGAATTAATTCTAAGCAAGCTCTGAAAACATATAAACACATTAATCAAAATAAAACATATTCTATCGTACTTTTTAAGGTACTAATTACTTATAGACTTGTCTGCATCTTTCTATATCTTCAGTATCAAGTTCCTCAAAAAGAGCATAATTTATCCAAAGATAAATATATCTTCTCCAAAATAGCTTTTCCTATGAAAAATGATATCCTTATACTAACATTTATTTACGATATATGTACAAAATGCTAAAAAAATTAAATACATCTCTCTTACTTTAGTTGGTGGTACATTGGCTATCGCACGTTCGTAAGTTTCTCTAATGACATCCATGTTCCCTTCTGATTCTACTAATCTCAAATAATCGAACCAGGCATCATAATTAGAAGGATTTTCTTTCACTTCTTGTTCGTATTGATATTTTCGTTTACTTACTATTACATCTTCAATACCTATAAATAATAATACAACATGATTGTATGTATAAATATATATTTATAAAATATTATTCAGTATGATAAATCAATAATAAATTATAATACCTGAACGATCTCCATATTTTTTCTCATGTATTGTGTATGCTTTATAAATTTCCTGTGTTTTCTCTTTTGGAATATGATCTAATGCATACTTATAAATTACTCTGGCTCGATCATGCTATAATAAAATAATGTAACATGTGTTAAATTAAACTATGTAAAAAAAATAATTTTGGTCCTTTCTTACTTCTCTTTGTCCTTCCTCAAACTTTGCAAATGCAATAAATAATCTTTCATCTAAATTTTCGTCGCCATAAAAATCAATGGCGCGTTCATAAACATTGCGAGCACCATTAATAAAACCATGAGATTCTTCAAATCGTGCATATTTTATCCAGTGCTTAACATCAGGATGTACCATTACAAATCGTTCATAAATTTGTCTAGCTCTCTGAATTTCCTTATATCTCAATTCGAACTTGATGTATGTTTGCCATGCCTGTTCATCAGGTTCCCATTCCATCCATCTTTCAAATACCTGACGTGCTCCTAAATAAATATTATAATCAATAAATAATCAATATACTATGTTAGATTAAAAAAAAAAAGAAGGATTTACCAGCAATATTTTCTAACATTTCTTCCATATAAGTGTATTTATACCAAAATTGATTTGCTCTAGGTAATATAGTAACAGCACGGTCCCATAAATTTCTGGCATGATTTACTTGACGATTTCGCATTTCCATTTCTGTGTATTTGAGCCATAATGTAATGTTTCTATGGTCAACATCCAAAGCACGTTCATATATGGATCTAAAATTCATAAATAATACAATTAATACTTTTAAAATTAGTACAAAATGTTTACTTTTTACAAAAAAAAACATTAATCATAAATATATAATCATGATGACTTTAATATATTTTATACCTTGCTCGTTGTATCTGCTTTTGACTTTCTTCCCATTGAGCATATTTTATCCAATTTGAAATTACCATACGATTTTTACGAATATTATCTTCAAAAGCTTTACGTTTCCGATGTTGATAATCAGCTAACTCATGAGGGTCAGAAATCTTTTGCTTTGGTGGCTGAAATAATAGAAATATATATAAATATTCATTATATATCAACTTTTCAACTGTTCAGCCTCATATATATCAAAATTTATATATGGATAGAAATTATATAAAATTAATAAAAATAATGAATGGTCAAAATTGAATAAATAAATGCAAATATACTTACTGGTGGTAAGATTTCTAGGTCCCGTTCTTTTGCCTCTCGCAAAAGTTGCTCTGCTGTTATTTGAATTTCAGCAGGCGCTTTATTTTTAACCTAGAATAAAATATAGTTAAAATAATTTGATATAATATAAGAATTATTTCATTCTAATATATTACATTACATGATTTATATGTGTAGTAAAAATGTAGAAGTGTTACATACCTTTGCCACTTTTGGCATTTTCTGTGATTTTTCCATGATATTAAACTTAGTTCAATTCTTTCTACACAATAAATATTTTAGAAATATTTTTATCCTCCTGGTTAATTCAATTTCTATAATATATTTATGACAAAGAACAATGTATATTTTTTAAACTGACCATGATCTAAGAATAGCAGGTCCGAATATTATTTCATGGGAATTTTTATACAATACGTCGATAATATTTATAATTATTATTGATATTTACAATTATTTTTAATTATTAAAACGTACTTTAGTAAACAAATATCAAATGGAAAGGCTAGGTATAACTAGCTATAACCAATGTATAACCATCGATTAAGACAAAAAAGAATAGATGTGACATTAAATGGGATTTTCTGTCTCAGGTTCTGAAATACCGACCTACAAAAATATCATGTGGCGGTACGTGATGATAAGAGATCGCGACTGTGCGTGGTTTATTTTACCAGCTTAGTATCGGAGAAATCACTGCACGTGGTTGCAGCTTCGGCCTGTTTAGTAGTTTAATTCAATCTCATACGTATTTGTATAGATTTCCTCTTTGGTATAAAATAGATGGGACATGCAATACTTTTTCGTACTTTTAGTTATTGGTATATATTACAATATTATATGCACGATCATGTATACATATGCTCAGGTATACATACAGATTCAGCAACGGTGAAGGATGTCATTATTTTAATTTGCTTTGTTTTGATGTATTCTAATTCTCTTATAAGCTACATATTACTGCAATGGCACTATTACAAAATTCTTTCAGGTCAATAGGCGGTCTTTTTTAACAGATCTTCACTGATTCGAAAATGTAGAATTATCTCCCAAAGCTACCACAAATAATTTTTTGACACTCTCTACGTGTACGTACTACAAGAGTATTAAAAGTATATTTGATTTAAATTGCACTCTTTTACAGGAAATAATAATATTTAGAGATTTAATAATTTCGTTGGTGCTTTAAGCATTGACTAAGCAGAGGATAGATGTGACATTAAATAGAAATTTGTGTTTCAGTTTCTCTAATATCGACGTGGAAAAAAATCAGAATACATATTTCTTACGCCCTCTGTTATTTAATACGGCGAACGTAGGACTTATGATCAACTTAATCATCGAATGCGATGAAAAGATACGCCTCGATTACATGCAATTCAATACACGATAAAGAACATCGGCCGGTACTGATAAACTTCAACTTGGTTTATATGCCTCGCACCGCACATCACCTAAAATATAACGGATCGAGGTTAACGAAAAGAAAGGAATAAAATCTGGTTCACTTATATCAATTATTTCAAAGCGATATTCAATTCGAAGGGCAGAAACGGGATAACATGAGCGGAAATGGGATAAAAAGTGTAAGAAAATGCGAAGTTCGAACACCTGGTACAATCGCCCGTTCTTCGTTGCCTTCGGATATGAGTAAAAAAAGCGTCAATACTAAAGGCGCCGTAAATTAATCCCTCATCCGCATGGTGTGTGGACCAGCGGTCCTGACGTCTTGCGATTGCGATTGCCTGGGTTCCGTCATCCTGGGTTGTAGAGAGAGATAGCGAAGTCACTTGGTGGTGTTGAAAGGGGCCCTCTCCCTCGCTAGCGCACACGCTGACGGGCTTTGACCTTGTTCGCGGCTGCGACACCGAGGGTACTCAAGCGTTACTATACTACTATTTACTAGTACTATACTACTACATACTAGTTACTATATTACTATTGTACGAAGTTATTTATCTTTAACGTATTACACGTCAAAAAATTTGGAAATTCATCGACACACATATGTTAAATTTGCAATATTCACAAGCATCTCACGCAAGACACATATTCATCAAGTTTTAATGAATTGGTTAACCGCGTGGGATTTAAAAAGCATCAGCGAAACAGTTTTCTTATAAGTGACAATAGGCGAAACTTAATAAAAGCTATCAATAAAAATAAAAATTGGACGCGTACTCTGTGTTTTGCACATTGTTTGCAACTAACAATTAAGTTCACGTTGTAAAATCTTCCATAGTATGAATTGTTATGTAAGAAATGCAGAACAATAGTATCTTTTTCTCCGTTCTTCCACTGCCTAAGGAAGGTTTATACAAAGATAATTAACACTAAACCAAAATGCATCAGCCCTACAACTTATACAGGAAATAGACATATAATACTTTCGTGTTCAGGACAACCGTAGTGCGTGTGCGAAACTTGTATAAATGTCGTCTATGTGCTATTGTTGCGATTCTATTATGAATACTTGCGACCGGGACAATCGCGATGCGCGTGTACTTTGCTGTGGATACTCACGGACGGAACAATCGCAATGCGTGTGGGATAGTTTACGTCTCTGAATATCATTGCCTTCTTCACTGCTACTTTTATGAGGTAAGCTGCTGTCCATGTGTCGTTCGGATTGAAGATCACTGTGCGCCCCACTGCTTAGGCTGATCTTCTTTCGTTCGTGTAAGGAGGTTTGCTTGCGTGCAGGGACATTTAGACTGATTTTTAATTGTCAATAACTAGAAAGTAAAGCCGATGATTTCCATTTTATTTTAGTTTCAAGAATCATCCCTTAAATTTTTTTACACCTATAACCGAACTTCCTGTATAAACTTCTTATTATTCTTATAGCACCTACTATCCTATAAGTTCGATTAGAACTTCCATATCTACCTTTTATCTTCGTACCCTTCTATATTCTATATTCAACGGTGTAATCAACTAATCCATTTATAATTCCATTTCATCAGCAAATTGTCACAAGAACGAAATAACACGACGTCTAACGTTCATAGATTTAACACAGACCTGTGTTAATAATAAGAAAGAAATCGATCAAAGCGTAAATGAATCTGTTATTTATCCGTCTATATCTAAAGATAGCAATCAAACCTTTATTTCACGCCCTTTGTGTTAAGCCGATATGAGAATCATAGAAAGAAGGAATGAATAATCAAGGCAACACCTGTTATCATGATTCATATGTATTAGAGCATATGTGAGCGACAGCTTTAGAAGGCGATCAGACACCATGCAAGCGGAACAAGATTTGGACATATCGGTCATCTTCTCGACGTTTTTCTTGAAGAACATCGGCTTATGGATATCCAACAATCGCGCCGAAAACCGTCGGATGAAAATAGTGTTAATGTGCACAGTATTCAATTCGATAGATTCCTTGATCGTTATTATGAGAGATTTCTATTTTACTTGGTTATACAAAGGCGTGAGTATATTTGATGGATCTAATTGTGTTAAATGAAATTGCGTACATGTTATACTATCGTACAAATAGTCGTAGTATTCTAAAAATTTAATAGTAATTTATTATGTATAGAAAAATGAAAAAATTAATAGTGTTAAGTTCTAGAAGATATTTGGCAGGTGCATTCAATATTTTTCTAATTATTGTTAAATCATATACGTATGTGTGGAAAAAATATATATTTAATTCTCAATGCATAGGTTGTTTTCAATTGGCACTTATCTTCAGTATTCGTTTCTATTTATTAAATTAAATAATACTTAAAACCGTTCGTTATACGTAACGGTGGATAATAGTTTGTGACATGCGTAATTAAGTTAAAATTCTGTGAAACAAACGACTATATTATATAAAAAAAATTCATAATAGCTTATTTCAGGACATTCTTTATGTTACTACCAACACATTAACTGTGACAATGGGTTTAATCAAGATATGTATCATACTAATGCATAAAAGGGAATTTATAGATCTGATTACGTACACGCAACGAAATTTCTGGAATGTTAACTACGATACACGCGAGAAAGAAATTTTAAAGAATTGCAGAAAGACTTGCACCTTTTTCGTCTGTTCTGTCAGCGCCATTGGCATAATTGCTATGCTAGCTTACCTGTCAACACCGCTTATCGGTAGGTTAAAAATATTCTATTTGTTTATAATGTGTTGTATAGAACGTAATACCAAAACACTAACGCTACGTTGTGATAGAATTAACTAAAAAGCTAGGGACTAAACGAAAGAACAGCTGACGGCAAATTACACGCACTTCTAACAAAATTAAAATTTATTATTCAACGCTTAAAATTAATTAACAGAAAAGACAAAGAACTTAATACCTAATGTATAAAATACCGAAAATTGAATTACAATTTACTTCTAATGGCTAAGCATGGTTGTAATGTTGTGCTGTAGCGCGTACGATTAAAGCGATTAGAACAAGTTAAGACGAAGAACGGTATATAGATAATAATATAATTTTGCCACAAAACTCTCATACTATATAAGAATTTGTTGTCGTATAACCTAAACAATCCTTTTTTTTTAATAAAAGAATCTCGATATAGTATTGCTGCATTTAGATGTTTCATAATTATGTATACTGACAAATATTTCTCTACCCTCGAAGGCTGAAAATTTCATAAACAGTAAAATATACCTAACGATAAATAAGCAAAACATTTGATATAGAAAGAAGTAAATCATCTAAGCGTTTATTGCAGCAAATGCTGGAAAAAATAAATCAGAAAGAATATTGCCATTCAACGTGTGGCTAAATTTACCAGTATCTATATCGCCTTACTACGAAATAGGATTTCTTATACAGGTATTTAACTTCTCGTAAATTTTTCTAACAAATGTTACTTTAGTTACCTGCGTTATATGTATACCTTTATACACTACGTCCAACTTATTATACAATGACTTATACTTGGATACTTACGGAGGTAAAATGTATTTGCTGTTAGTCGAAGTACACTCTTAGAATCTTCCACTTTCTATAAATCTATAAAATCCTTTGTATCGATGATTATAGTATAAGGGACATACCTGCGATTTTGTAAGAATTAATTTCTTCCACGAACTGCGATATGGGAAATAATTTTTACTTTTTGCAGACGATAAGTTTGTATTACATAGCGGTCAGTTATTTTTGCTTCGATAACGTTTTCTGCATTCTGGCCATACATTTGGGTGGCCAGTTTCGCATACTTCGATACAGGTTCGCAAAACTGTGTGACATGGAACATCAGATAACAGAGAAAGACACGTCATTGATGATAACAAAGCATGTGCATACATTTTACGAGCAATTGAAGTTGTACATTCGACAACATCAGACACTGATTGATTTTTGCAACAGGCTTGAAGACATATACACGATGCTAATATTTGGACAAGTGTTGGTATTTAGCGTGTTAATTTGCCTGTTTGCTTATCAGGGACTAGTGGTTAGTACTTACGCGCCATAATACATTGCTCTATTATGAAATTTTATTAAATATTTGGAGATTTCTAAATGAACAATTTCCTCTTAGGTTGCTGCTCCTTTGGCGAGACGTTCCATCTTCGTCTTTCTTTTAATCGGTTCAATGGCTCTACTGTTTATGTTCACCTATAGTTGCGACGGTGTGATAGAACACAGTGAGAAAGTTGCTATAGGAGCATATTCAGCGCTGTGGACGATCATGCCAATGAACAAACCTGGTAGGATGCTGCGAAACGATCTGATAATGGTGATTGAACGATCAAGACGAGTTTGTTGTCTTACTGCGAACAAATTTTTTCCTGTATCATTGGAAACATACACTAAGGTAGATATAGTATCAACTCTACAATAAATACTTGTTGCGATCTGTAAACTTTGAAGTATAGGAAATTTTAAAATACCAGAAAATTATAATTTTTTATATTGTGAAATAATTTGCTTATTAACATTTTGCAGATTTTGTCTACAGCAGTATCGTATTTCACGCTGTTAAGGAATAATGTAGAAGAAAAAGATGTAGATTGATTGATAAACTCCGTAGAGTATTTGAAGAAAATTGCCTACGATACTATACAAAAAAATTGCATGTTTACATTTAATTAAAAAAAAAAATTATTGAAGGGAAAATGACTAATAATTTAATCTTAATACATGTATAATCAATAATCAATATGGAATTTTTCGTATATGATTTCAATACCTTAATATATCAGCCAATCATTAACAATACGATATGTGCTCCTTTTAATATTAATAGTAAATCGTAGATTAATTCAATATCATAATAATGCATTTCATTCCGTACCCTGAAAATCAAAAATAATATAAAATATACTCGTCTAATTTATCCAAATAAGCTAAAATTAAGTATTAATTGCTACTAGTTGTTATTCTTGGTTCTATAGTTTTAGGTACCTTAAGANCAGCATAATTTACACATTATTGCCTGCAAATAAAGAAGCCTGTCTTTCATTACAAAATGTACGTGCTAATATATAAAATAAATGAAATTGAGTACTTGTTATGATACATTGCTATAGAATTAATATACACTTTGTGATCAAAATAACAGCTTAATCGTACTGATACTCAAAGGAAATGATCTTTATACACCATGCCATGTGTATTTTCGGCCAGTCGCGGGGAGACGCGGTCGCGAGGAGACGCGTCAATGGGAGTCGTAAATTCCCGTTACGATTATCTTATTAATCGACGCCACGAACAGGTCGATCCCCGTATTTCTTGTGGGATAATAGGGGTAGTTCAATTGGAATAAAACTGTAGTCTACAGTCTTATTAATGTATATATATTTGGAACAACTGATACACGCACACAAGTTGAGTCGTTGAGATACAATGACTGCCCGATATTTATAGGAATGGTAGATTGTTGCGTGACTTTGGGAGCGAATTTGACCCGGGAGGTGTTGTACAGAACTGTTGACTTCACGAGAAGCGTTGGAACAGGTAAGCTTGACTGAAGGACCGGTGACTGATGAACAGTGAGTGATGGACGGTTGACTGAAAGAACAGTGAGGACACGTCTCGTGTTCCTACGGAGGAAAGCTCGGTGTGGATGTGCCCTTTTGAACTAGGAATGCGGATTCGTTGATCACGCTTTTCGGTATGAAGGTGAGGGTAACGATCCGCGATGCCCATTGGTTATCGCCAACGTTAATGAGTAAAACATGAGGAGTTTTACTGCCAACGTGGCTAATGGATGTCCTAGTTCTTGGGTATATTTGCTTTTCCGTACGGCAGATACCTGTTTCCTCCGCGATTGTTACCAGCTCGTAATAAACCTCAGGACGTCTTGAATTGCCCGCTGTAAACTTGAAGTACTTTTTAGGACTTTACGTCCATTAAGTTCAGGATAGACCAATTGACCCCGCTAAATGCGTTAGCAATTAAGCTAACGTTGAAGTATATGGTGGATCCTTGGGTCTATAGCGGGTCGGACGGACGGTCTGAGGCCCATTGACTTTCAGGTGGCGAGGGCTGGTGTGCTGACCGCTTCATGCGGCGTAACACCATAACTGTACATTCAGAGAGGATTACATATGTTATATTTTCCAACTGCATTTATTTTTCTAGCGAGGAAGTAATCAATATGTGGCAAATGGCTAGTTATACATATATTATAGAAGATGATAATCACAGCCCTCTTTGAAGCATATACGGGGTGAGTCACCAAAAGAAAGCTACTTAAATAACTCTTCCAATTTATGCGGCGAAATGTTTGAAAGAAAAGTTTGAAATAATAGGTTTCGACAGGAAATTATTACGTGATGGATTACATATAATTCATAACATTCATAATATATATAATATAATCTTTAACATTTATTATATATATGTCGGGTTGGCGTTATGATTAGAGTTAGGGGCGTGTAATGAATATTCTCTAGACTTAGCCATTGTCACGTAAAATAAAAAGAGATTTAAGAAAAAAAAAAAACTTTATTTTTCTCTTTTGTTTACAATACACTTCCGAGCTCTAGGTGTGGCTGTTCAAGACTGACTTGGATGATTTTAGTTGGAGTATTTAAGTTCCCTTGTTCGTGGGAGTGGGGAAAGCCCTTCGACCGCATAGTTCTGAGAACAGATAGAGTCACCGGATGCAATCCGATGCCCACTCATGCTAAGGCGTCTGGAACTTCGCTATCCTATCGCTTGATTTAGTTGGATTTTCTTCCTGTGACATTCCCCCCTTCCTAGATTGAACTTGGTCCTTCAGGTTTTCTTCAGAAGATTTTTGTGGAATCGGACTCGGCGTGGCTTGAAAATCACAGCTGATTCCTCTTCTTCTTCGAGGTGGTAGATGTTGGATGTTGTGACCGGCACATTTAGTGCTGGTGGGGATCTAACATTGTGGCTATTGATTACAGTTTCATTTCGGCAGCAAAATAAGTTAATACACAAACTATTCGGTAGACATTTTTTGATGCATTCGAATACTCCTGTCTTGTTTAGCCCGTATATACCTATCATGCTTAATGCTATGTACCCTAATATTTGGAACGTGGTTAGCCCCCAATACTGTATACTTTTGATTCTATGTTCGAAATTGAGAGCCTTTATTTCGTCGTCTATTTTATCGATAGTGGTCTTATAGCCTAGTAAATTATTTATTACCTTTGGTGCCCGTTCGAGTTTGTCTAACAAATGAGTGAAACTATCGTTTGTTTTAAGCGCTAGGGTTTTAATTTTAATTTCGTACTTAACTTCGTTTTTTGCCTCGCCTATACGCATGTGTTCGTCTTTGTAAAATATGTCGCAAGAAGTGTTAGCTCTTATGATAGAGGGCTTGTCAAGTTTTTACATGGTGTGTTTCGTTTGGCAAATTGTATCTATTTCTATCGGGTTTGCCGGTATCGCAATGTAGCTGTTGCTAGTTCTGAGCGGTATAAAGCCAATGTCTTCAATCTTAAACACAGTTATTTGGCAATGTTCGATATGAGGTTTGAAGTTTATTATTTCGCTGTAACAATCGGTTTTCGAGTTTCTGTCATGAATTGGTATTGTTTGTTTGCATATAGTGGTTCCGGCTCGTTCTTTACAAAGTTTATCGAGATATTCGATATCAGTGTTCATAAATGAAAGGCCTGAAGTTAGATATAACTGATGTTCGACTACTGGAGCCAAAAATACTCCATTTCTCTTACTCGGGATAGGATATACCTGTAATATATTCCATTCCGTGTTAGAGACTAAAGGTACTAAGATTTTAAAGAATATTTTGTCACCTATTGTGAAGATTTTAAGATCACTGATGTCGAGTATAAATTGAAAATGTTCGGTTTTTGCAGAGATCGCGGTGTTGTACGTCTGGCTGCCTATCGCTATACAAATATCCTTTTTTAATATTTTCTTTTATTTCTAGAGTTTCCCTCTAGTGGTGTTATATTTATTTGCGCGGATATTATTCCGGCAAAGGGGAGTGTCGACCTGGAAAGTAAGGTTTTAAACGATTACCGTGTATTTTCTTTATAACATTATCAATTAAAATTTCGTAATAAGGGGTTTTGACAGAGTGGATTCTGTATGGTCCTAACCATTCAGTGTCTAATTTGTCTCTTTTGTGATCATTATGGACTAATACAAAATCTCCTTCTTTAAATACCGTTTGAATTCGAACTATCTTTCTTTTCTGGTCTCGAAGGTATCGTTCTTTACTGTTTATTAATGTTTTTCTCGCGATATCTAAATATTTATTTAATTGTTTTTGCCATAGTGAAAACATATCATTGTAAGTTAAATTCGAAGTTCTCGCGATTGCTGATGGTAGGTTTGCGTCTCTACCGAATGTTAGTTTAAAGGGTGAAAAACCGGTTTCTTCGTGCACGGCTGTGTTATAACCCAAACATATGAAGTTTAATATCTCATCCCATTCTTTATCATCATTATCATGCAGACTCGTACGGATTAAGTCTTTTACTACGGCATGTGTTCTTTCTAGAGATCCGTTTGACCGAGGGTGGAAGCTAGTGGTTTTGACGTGTTTAATCTTAAATGCCTTTTCGAATTTTAACATGAGTTCGCTAATGAAGTTCTGTCCCTGATCTGTTAGAATTGTTTTGGGTGCAGAAAATATGTAAATGTAGTGTTCTAAGAGTGCGTTTATTATGGATTCTGTCTGTTGTGTTTTTAGTGGTACTAGGACCAAGTATTTTGTCAGTTCGTCATGTATTGAGAGTATAAATTGATTTCCTTTCTTGGTTTTGGTCATGGGTCCTATGATGTCCATAGCAATTTTGTCGTTAGGTTGTAATGGTGTATCAGATATTATTGGTTCTTCTTTTGGTCTAATACGCGTTAATTTCTCCTTTTGACAAGCTTCACATCTCTTTATAAACTCTTCGACTTTATTTAATAAATATGGAATTTTGTACCGTTCTTTTATTCTTTGGTATGTCTTTTGTATCCTTAAATGTCCTATCGTACCGTTATGATTTTCCTGAATTATTTTCTCTATCTCTTCCTCGGTTAATTCTTGGATTGGGTCCCACGCGAAAGTGACAGGGTATCGGGTATCATTGAAATATAGAAGCATGAGTTTGATCTGGTTCTTTTCTAATTCTGTAAACGTGTTATCTCCTATACCTACTTTCTTGTTATTTCGTAATATGTTGTCGTTTTTCCGTAACCACACTGCCTCGTCGAACTCTCCTAATTCTGTTTTGGTTAATTGATAGAAAGATTGGTCGTTAGGTCTTATTTCTAGTTGTTTTGGGATATCTGATTCCTTTTTCCATTTTGCGAAATGTAAGAAATCTAAGACTACTGTTCCTTCAGGGGTTTCTACTTTTTGGATCGCGTGAATCCTAGATAAGCTATCTGCGACTGGGTTTTCTTTGCCTTTAACGTGTTCGATCGTGTACTCGTACTCTCCTAACTTTAGTCTCCATCGCATTAATCTAGACGATGGGTCTTTGCAATTATTCAACCATTTTAAAGCTTGATGGTCTGTTCTAATGATAAATTTTCGTCCTAACAAGTATTGTCGCAGTCGTTTCAATGCCCATACGATAGCTAATAATTCTTTTTCCGTAGTCGTATAATTTTTCTCTGGAGGGTTTAGCGTTCGCGAGATGTAACAGCACGGGTGTCCGTCTTGTGATAATACGGCTCCTAGTCCTTCATTACTAGCGTCTGTCGTTAATATGAAGGTTTTAGAGAAATCCGGGTATGACAGAACAGGTGCTTGACAAAGTTTTTGTTTGAGTGTGTCGAAACTGTTCTGTTGTTTGTCCGTCCAGTGGAAGTTAGTGTCTTTTTTGTTTAGGTCCGTCAGGGGTTTGGCTATTTTAGAGAAGTTACGTATAAATTTCCGGTAGTATCCCACGAGTCCCAAGAATGATTTGACTTCGGTAAGGTTTATAGGAATTTTAAAATTTTCGACTGCTTCTATTTTCTTCGGATTAGGTTTCACTCCTTCCGATGTTACTATGTGTCCTAAATATTCGAGTTCTGGTTTTAGAAATTCACATTTATCTGGTTGGATTTTTAGTCCTAATTCTCTTAGTCTTTGTAATACTATGGCTAAGTTTTCATTATGTTTTTGAATAGTGCTTCCAAATATAATAATGTCGTCTAAATATACGAAGCAATGTTTATTAATTAATCCGCGCAATGCTGTATCCATCGTTCTTTGGAACGTTGCTGGTGCGTTTTTGAGTCCAAAAGGCATTCTGTTAAATTGGAAATGTCCTTGCGGTGTCGAGAAAGCAGTGTATTTTTTTTTGAGTCTTCGTCCATAGGGATTTGATGAAAACCGGATGATAGGTCAAGTGCTGAGAAGAATTTCGCGTCTCCTAGTTGGCTTAATATGTCTTCTATGTCGGGTAATGGATAGGCGTCTTGGTCAGTCAATTCGTTTAGCTTTCTAAAATCAATAACTATTCTCCATTTCTGTTTTCCCGATGCATCTAATTTCTTGGGAACAACCCATACCGGTGAATTGAAAGGAGAGTTTGATTCTTCTATAATATTTTTATTTAGCATTTCTGTCATTTGTTTCTCGATTTCGCGTTTGTGGCACTCTGGGGGTCTGTATGATTTGGTGTTTATGATTTTGTCTTGTTTTAGTGTGATCGTGTGTTTTGTCAGATTAGTACATGGTAATAGGTCTGTTTCTAAATTGAATACGTCAATGTAATGTATTAATATTTTCTCTATGGGTTCGCGGAGTTCGCGTTCAATATGATTTGTTCTCACTATGGTTTTAAATTTAGCAATTTGATCTAATTCTTTACTGTTATCAATGTCGTTAGAAATTTCATGGTTTGTCTCACCAGAATTGAAGAAGCATACTCGCGTTGGTTTGCCTTCGAGGTAGATGGTTCGAATTCTCTTTTCGCCTGGTTGTATCGTTTCTGGTTTCTGAAAGTATAAGATATTATTATCAAGTTTTAATCCATCGTTGGAGATTTCATACTGGTACTTCTCTAAACAGGGTAGTCCTATTATTCCATCTTCTATTAAGGGAAAGTCTTCCGGTACTATATAAAATTTATGTTCTTTACCAAACAATTTAGACCTAATAAATTCGTTAGTGGTGTATCTGTCTTGTCCCATGGAGAATATTTGAGGTTCATCGGTTTTGAAGGTTTGAGAGTCTACCTTGTCCTCTTTCAATAGGTTGATTCCTGCTCCTGTGTCGATGAGATGTGTTACATGTCCAGTTCTTGTGTTAAACTGTATCGTGAGGAGTTTGCCTGTCGTGGCGTTAACCCTTGGAATTTCCCTTGGTCTTCCGTCGTTTCGTCGTAGGTTTCCGTTTTCTATGTTGTGTGCCTCGAGATTGTGGACTGCTAGTAGTCTCGGGTGTTGGCTGGGTGTTTGAAAATTTCTACATCGACTGGAGAAATGTCCGATTTGATTGCACTTGAAACATTTCGCTTGAGTTCTTTGGGTAAGTGGTGTTCGTTCAGCTTGCTGGAGGTTTCTCGGCATTCGTTTAGGTGTTCCTTGGAATCGGGTTTTGGCTCTCTCAGTTGGTTGATTTGTTGTTCTTCCTAATTTTTTGTTGCGTTCAATTTCTCCTATGACCGATTCCGCCTCGAAAGCTGCATCTTGCGCTTCCTGGAGATTCTTTGGTCTTGTAGCCGATGTGCGTATCTCTATTTCGGGTTTTAAATTTAGGACAAAAACTTTGGTCGCTCGTTCAGTTTCAAGGTCTATGGCGACTGTTCGACGTATTGGATCGCGAATTTCGTGTTGAAGCGCGTATATCAGTTCGTTGAGGTTGTGTCGGAACCTCTTCACATAACTGTGTACCGATTCGGTTTGTCGCGTACGTTGCAATTTATCACGGGCTCCGTTAGAAGTAATACTCACGGATACGAATTTTCTGAGGCTTTCAAACAGATCCTCGTAATTCTCGATTTCAGCGTGGCGGATACTGCGTTCCGCTTCTCCGGTGATTCTTTGTGTTAAAATTAATCGTAATAATGTGCGTTTTTCTCGACATTCGGCTCGAGCTTCTCTTACTCGTTTAATAAACCCTTCTACTCCTATATCGTCTTATCCGTTGAGTATGGGGATAAAGTCTAGGCAGGTTTTTGCACTGTACGTGGGGTTGTCACAATTTACTGCTTCTTCTTCACTGTCCATATCGTCCGTTTCGTTAGGTTTTACAGGCGGTATTTCTCTCCGAACATTGCTGGTATTAGATTCGTCCACCGTAATAAGGGAGCCTAATTCGGTAATGGCGTCACGTCCTAAATTTATTTTAGAGATATGTTTTCCTAATAGTTCTATCTCTGCTGCACGTTTTTTGTTTTCGCTATCGGCTATTCGTTGCGTTTCTTCTATTCGTCGCGCAAGAAGTCCGATTTGCTCAAGTATGGCACGAGTCGAATCGTCCGTAACTCCGGTTGCAGAGGTAATGGTTTCGATTTTATCTTTTCTCGGTGCGGACATGATTCTAATTGAGTTTACCGAGTCTGAACTATCGTTGCCAGTTGAACTCGAAACGCTTGAGAAACTTGGTTTTCTCGTACGGTAATGTACAAATGAATCCAGATTTTCAGCTTACCGTAGCAGCTATAGCCGTTGAGGAGTCTCTGGGATGTTTCCTCTCTGGTTGGTTCTGGATTCCGAATCTTATTCGTAGGCCTGCTCTGCGCTGACCGTAGTCCTCTCGTCTAGTTTCACCGTGGTGGAAGTTGCTGCAGGGCTTCGTAGTAGCAAAGATTTGCAGTGGTCCGCTGATCCTTCGATCTTCAATGATGCGCGTACGCCGAAATCGTGATTTCGTTTGCACTGAAGCGAATGGATCCTGGCATGGATCGCCAAAAATGTCACGTAAAATAAAAAGAGATTTAAGAAAAAAAAGAACTTTATTTTTCTCTTTTGTTTACAATACACTTCCGAGCTCTAGGCGTGGCTGTTCAAGACTGACTTGGATGATTTTAGGGGGAGTATTTAAGTTCCCTTGTTCGTGGGAGTGGGGAAAGCCCTTCGACCGTGTCACAGGCTCAAATGTCACAGGCTCGAGGGAGACCACCCGCTCAGTAATCAAGTAGACGAAACATCCTGCATACCACAGCTATCGAAACAATAACAAAGCGTAACAAGATAGACGCCTCTGAGACACACTTGACGATAACCCCTCCAAAGGGACTAAAATCACGATATAAAAACCCTGCTAAACTAGCGTTCGACACCATTCGACTGTAACACGTTAAACCGTCACTCTGTTGGATTCAATAAATACCATTATTATACATAAAATTCAATTTCTTTACTTCATTCGTGAAACGTTCGAACTACGACGCGAGGACATCACCAGCGATCTATCGGTTTCGTGATTTCCTGTGTCTCCGACGTGACAACCGCATAGTTCTGAGAACGGATAGAGTCACCGGATGCAATCCGATGCCCACTCATGCTAAGACGTCTGGAACTTCGCTATCCTATCGCTTGGTTTAGTTGGACTTTCTTCCTGTGACACCATCGTTGTTATACAATTGAAGTTATGTGAATTAACGCAAGTGTGAGTATTACGGAATCGACAAGTAGCGGCGGTAATTAAACACTAATGACAATGATCCTAGGTTCGATAACGAATCCGCGGTCAACGGGATGGTAAATGTACTCTTTCCAAAGTCTAAGTCCTCGTTAAAATAAAACGTGACAATATGCACCGATTGTAAAGACGTTGTTTTACTCGCTGATGAGTCCGCACGAGAGAATGCGCTATCCGTCGCGGTGATGCTCCAGAGGAAAACTATGATGGGGTGTGCCTAAGGGCACGAGATCATCGGATTCGTCGAGAAAAGCCTCCGCTCGAAAAGTGAGGGAGATGGACGTTGTTGCTAATTGGTTGATTTCCATGTTGGTGGTTAGAAAAGAATGTTAGCCGCCCTTGAGAGAAGGTTGCTAGCGGGAAGTGTCGTACGTGAGAAAAGCAGAGTGCTCTTATCTTCCCGTAGTAGGCGATAGATTTACGGACTGTTAAGATAAAGACTGTTTGCCCGATTGAAGGACATTAGGTAACTAAATTCTTAGATTTATTAGCGGGTCCTCAGGCTGGCTAAACATGTACCGCGGAGATGCATCGACATCTGGCAATCGTCTTGCCCGAAGAATAGGGTCTGTGTGGCGAGCCACGGGGCAGAGGCCCTTGGAACGTTTACTGTCAAGTGTCGCTACGAATATTTCTTTGTAAGAGAGCTATACAATTATTCTATACCTCTATTAGGTAAAACGTTCGTCCCGTGACCGCGGCTACGTTCGGCGACTAAACGTCGCCTCGAGCCCAAGCTCAATGTCTCAAGTTTCAGACTATTGTATTTGGGTTGATTTGTAAATACTACAGTATTAGGAATTTTCCGAAGAATTCCAAAGGGAGCGACCGGTGTCATTTCATCTCCGACATATATATATATATGTGATTATTCTATACGTTTATCTTAATATGTATTTTTTTTTTTTTATTTTATTTATTCGATTATTTACAAGCAATTCTTTTACAGAATTTTCAGTAAATTTGTTTGGTGTGGTTCTGTAGCTTGGATTATAAAAGTTATAGCGAGTTGGATTCTTCTTGAATCTGATGTTTCAATCTAGGGGGTAATGCCTTTTTAGTCTGCGGGTCTGATCCGTTTTATCCAGTAATTGGGTGACTAATGGGTTTTGGTGATTGTTAACTCTTGTATGATATCTGTTTTTGAACTTTGAGATTTCTTCTTTGACTGTGGGTAACTTAAGATCGCGATGTATCGTTTCGTTGGTAACATACCAAAGTGCGTCTATTAGGGATCTTAGAGTTTTTGATTGGAATCGTTGGAGGATTTCTATGTTGGAATTACTCGCTGTTCCCCATAGTTGGATCCCATAGGTCAAAACAGGTTTTAATATGGCTTTGTATAGGGTTATTTTACTCTGTATGTTTAAGCTGGAGCGTCTGCCGATGAGCCAGTAGAGTTTTTTTAATTTTGTTTTTAGTTCTTTGGATTTCTCTGCGATGTGCCGTTTCCAAGTCATTCTTCTGTCTAGAATCATTCCCAGGTATCTGACTGTGTCTTTGTTTGGTATTGGGATATTGTTTATGGTCACCTGTGGGCAGGTTTGTTTTCGCAGTGTGAAAGTTATATGGTTGGATTTATTCTCGTTGATTTTGAAGCGCCATTTGTGGAACCATTTTTCCATAGAGTCGAGACCTCGCTGGAGCGTCGAGGAGGCGATTGTCGGGTCTGCGTGGGATGCTAATAGAGCTGTGTCATCAGCAAATGTCGCAGTAGTTATTTCTGTTAGGATTGGTAAGTCGGCAGTGTAGATGATGAACAGCAGAGGTCCGAGGACACTGTCTTGGGGTATGCCAGCTTCTATTGGGAATGTTGTGGTTATAGCGTCTGAGTATTTAATCACGAACAACCTTTTGTTTAGGTAAGATTTTAGGATGGAGTAGTAGGTGTGTGGTAGGATTTTCTTTAGTTTGAACAAAAGTCCTTCATGCCACACTTTGTCGAACGCCTGCTGTATGTCCAGGAATACCGCAGAGCAGTATTTTTTATTTTCTAAATCTTGGCTGATTTTATGGGATAGTCGGTGGATTTGTTCTATCGTAGAATGTTGTTTCCGAAAGCCGAATTGATGGTCCGGCATTGTTTTCAGCTCCTCTAGGAGTGGAAGGAGTCGTTTCGTTAGTATCTTCTCAAATAGTTTGGATAGAGTGGGTAGAAAACTAATTGGGCGATAAGAGCTAGTTTCGTGGATAGGTTTTCCGGGTTTAGGGATTAGGGTAATTAGTGATAATTTCCAGGACTTGGGATAGTATTCTAGGCGAAGAATTGCATTAAATATGGAGGTAATGAGAGCGATCCCTTTTTTGGGAAGCTCTTTGATAGCTTTGTTACTTATTTGATCATATCCCGATGCTTTCCTGGGGTTAAGACGACGGATTAATTCTATAACTTCTAGGGAGGAGAAGGATTCAATAGGAGGAGACATCTGGAAGGGAGAGTGTAAATATTCCGTTATTTCGGCGGCCGTAGCGGAGGAATGAGGTTTGAAAACATTGGTTAAGTGATTAGCGAATAAGTTGGCTTTTTGTATAGGGCTACGCGCCTATCCACCTTGCGGACAGCGAATTGGGGGGATTATTTGCGGAGGACGAGTGAGTTTCCTAGATGCCTTCCATAGTGAGTAGTTGGTGTCAGCTGTGGGAGACAAATTGGCAAGGTATTTTTGAAAACAGTTGTTTTTATGGTTTTTGATGATTTTGGTTAGCTTTCTTGTTGCATTGTTAAGCCTGCGCTTGTCTTCAGGCGTTCTATGATTTTGCCAAACTCTTCTAAGTCTTCGTTTTTCAGCTATTTTTAGTAAAATGTACTGGGGGTATTCGAGTTTATTGGCAAGATACAAGGTAGGGGTAGCAGAGCGGATCGCGTTTATTATACTGGTGTTAAGAAATTCCGTGGCTGCTTCCAGTTCTTCGTTTGTTTTTAAGGATATTGAGGCTGATGTTGTATGATTGATTACTTCCCTAAAAAGTTGCCAGTTTGTGCGTTGATTGTGAATAAAGCCATTGGGTTGGTTTTCGGTTATTGTTGAGTTAATTGTTGCTATGACGGGTGAATGATCTGAAGAGAGTTCGATAGAAGAGTTGATTTGGACGTATCTTGGCGAGATGTTTTTGGTTATGAAAAAGTCTAGTAGGTCAGGTAGTTTGTTAGTGTCTGTGGGCCAGTAAGTGGGTTCATTTGTACTAATGTAGTTAAGTCTGTTGGTGTTTATGGATTTTAAGAGGCTTTTGCCTCTAACTGTGATAAGTCTGCTACCCCATAGCGTATGTTTAGCGTTGTAGTCTCCTCCAGCTATGAATCTATTGCCCAGGTCTTCGAGGAATTTGTCGAAGTTTTCTGTGGAAATAGAGTGTCTCGGAGGACAATAAACTGCCGATGTGGTGATTGGACCATGCCAGTCTTCTATCGCTACGTTAGTGGCTTGGAGGTAGTCCTTCTGGAATAGTGGAAGCACATAGTGTTTAATATTCGTCTTGATGAAAATTCCGGTGCCGCCGTGGGCCTTTCCACTGGGATGTTGGTTATGGTAAAAGTTATAACCGTTTATTTTTAGATAGTTTTTGTCGGTGAAGTGTGTTTCAGATATGAGCATAATGTCAATATCTTGTTGTTTTAAGAAGAGTTCTAGTTCGTATTTATGCTGAGCTAGACCGTTGGCATTCCAGAGAGCTATGCGTTTCGGTTTTATTTTGCGTCGGGGCGTGTTAATTTGTCCACGATGATTGTAAGTAATAGCAAATTATTAATTTGCTGTGTTTGTTTTACGATTAATTTTTCGAGTCTATCGTAGTTATCCGTCTCTTGTGGACTGGGAAGACTAATTTCTGGTTGAGCAGTTTGGATTTTCGGCCTGCTTTCCTTGAACTACCTGTGCGTACGAGATTGGAGAGGTAGTGAATTTTCTTGTATTTGGTGCTTGATGGGTTAGGTCCTTAGCTCTGGGTTTGGGATACTTATTATTGTATAAAGTCTCGTAGGCTGTGCAACCTTTATAGTTCGCAGGATGCTCTCCTTGACAGAGGATGCACTTAGCAGGAGTTTCTGGAGATTTAGTGCACTGGTCTGTGGGATGGGTACCTGCACATTTAACGCAGCGGTGATTGCGGTTGCAATATTTTTGCGTGTGACCGTACCTTTGGCACCTTTTACATTGAACTATTTCCTTTTTTATAAAAGGTGGTTCAATTTTTATTACCGAATTCATTAGACGATTTATGTTGTAGGCTTCTTTGTTGTTCGGGTTTTGTTTTAGGTCGATGAAGAATAAAGATAGCGGGTTTTTGGTGATTCTATGCCTTATGTTGGTGATGTTGGTTACTTGATGGCCATGATTTAGGAGCTCAAGTTTCAGTTCTTCTAGATTTGCTGAGTGGTGGATGTTGCGTAGTACTACCCGAAAAGGTCTTTCTTGTTTCAATTGGTAAGTGTGGAAGTTTGCATTCAGAGTTTTAAGTAATTTTGTTAATTTCCTGTAGGAGTCTGGGTTAGCGGGCAGGATTTTAACCTGATTGTTTTTAATTTTTAGGGTGTAGTCCTCTTTGTTGATTTCTTTTTCTATGGATCTTGTCATTGTTTGGATGTCGATAACGTCATCAATGAAGATTGGTGGCGGGGGAGGATTTTTTTGTGTGTGATGGTTTGTTGGTGTTTCAACTACGTCCATAGAATTGTCTGTGGATTCTAATATTGAGTATCTGTTGTAGGTGGTGATGTGACTTGTTGACGGTTTGTTCTGATTAGTGTTTACATTTTTTTTAACTGCATCAAGCTTACGTTTTTTTGTGCTGGTGGTGTGGTCTGAGAGGTGGGATAAATTGTCCTTTTGCCACGGAGGAGGTAGAACGGTGCGGTTACAGTGTTGTTCGTGAGGGCCAGACCTTGTTTCTTGGGTCATCTTCGAGCTAGTTAATTCAAATTGAAATAACTAGTCGAGAGGCTATGATTTGGTTTAGAGATTGGTAGCGTTGGATTTTCCAAGAGTAAGTTTAGAAAACACTTGGTTTTTCTTTTTTATTCTCCTTTCTTTTTCCGGTTCAACTTACTTTCGACGGGGGGTCGTCACTTATTGTGAACTTCACTGGGCACTAGACACACGTCTGCACGCTTCGGCTGTCGAAAGAAGACTAAATATGTATTTTGAAATCTTTTAATAGTTCTAAACTAAGTGAGTTATACAATTCTATGTTATTAAAATAGGAATAATTACATAATTTAAATTATTTTTTATTCCTCATCTTGTTTATATTTTCCTTAAGAATCTTACAAATTTCTTACGCATTTAGACCACGGTTTTATATACCAAATGCAAATATCTCAAGATTATATGATGGGAACTGTATGATTATCAAGATTGCTGAATTTGTTTTGTCACATTCTACAAAGATATCGAAAAATGAGGTTCTATTTCTAAAAATGACCATGAAATGACCAAATACTGTAACTTTGTCTTGAAAACATTTTTCATGCAACAATAAATAAGGCAAAAATTTAGATGATCTCATTTAACTGAGTCACTTTATGTAAATTCTATACAGTTACAAAAATGATCAAGATTTAATACATTATATTACGATGTTTTAAACTATAAACTTAGTATCTCTTAATATATCTAATATAGAGTAAACTAAGTGTAATCTTAGAATTTGGAAAAAGAGTAATTAATGCTATTAAAAAAATTAAAAGCTAATTAATATTTTTATTTACAGTGAAAAGATCAAACATCAGTTTATTTACAAAAACATTAAATTGTTTCTAAATAAAAAAAATATTTTTCTAACTATTAGAATCTATCTGATTATTTTCATTTTTGTCATTCATTTCTTTCTGTTTCATCCAAGCTTTAGCAGATGCCAAGAATTTAAGATTAGGTCTCTGTGATTCATCTTCTGGGAAAACAAAATCAAATACTTCTTCCCAACCATCATCACTCTAAAAACAAAAATTACATATGTGAAAAAATGTTTTTTAAAAAATAAATTTTAAGTAATACAATAAATTTATTCACCCCATCTTCTCCAACAATACGTCTTCTACGTTTAATCCTTCGAGGCATTTTTTCCATAATTTTAGCTCGAGTGTCATCATCTCCTTTCTCACTTTCAAAATCTCTCCACGCTTCTAAAAGCAATGCTCTACTTTCTTTGTCACCGTTCGATCTAAGTGCATCGTTTCCACGNCAGCATAATTTACACATTATTGCCTGCAAATAAAGAAGCCTGTCTTTCATTACAAAATGTACGTGCTAATATATAAAATAAATGAAATTGAGTACTTGTTATGATACATTGCTATAGAATTAATATACACTTTGTGATCAAAATAACAGCTTAATCGTACTGATACTCAAAGGAAATGATCTTTATACACCATGCCATGACTGTACATTCAGAGAGGATAACATGTGTTATATTTTCCAACTGCATTTATTTTTCTAGCGAGGAAGTAATCAATATGTGGCAAATGGCTAGGTATACATATATTATAGAAGATGATAATCACAGCCTTCTTTGAAGCATATACGGGGTGAGTCACCAAAAGCAAGCTACTTAAATAACTCTTCCAATTTATGCGGCGAAATGTTTGAAAGAAAAGTTTGAAATAATAGGTTTCGACAGGAAATTATTACGTGATGGATTACGTGTTCTGAACATCACTTCCAGTTTTTTTTTTAATTGAGCTATATATTTTTGAACACCTACGATTGTAGCCCTTCTCAAGACGAATTTAAATATCACGGTCAATTAAGATCACTGAAGATCACGGACATAATAATGAATGAAAATTCATTAGGAATTCGTTGTGAATGTTTCTTAAAAGTGTATTCTCAGCTTTATTGATAAAAACTCGGAACTATTGTAGTATCGTGGACAAAAGGCCCTAAAAGATAACGGGTAAACCATAAACATTGTCGCTAGCCGAGGTGCCGACAGTCCCATCAATGTGTCACGTAAACTTGAGGGTTGGATGATAAAATAAAAATAGCTGAGTCGTAACACAACTATTAATTTTGTTTTAGTTAAAGTTTATTATGAATTCAGCAATCACAATGGAATACACACTGAATTAACACGTATAAATCACAATTCACTCCAACCACGTTATGTAAGATCTAGTTACACTGATACGTTAAGTACGCGACTGTTATAAGGGTAGAGACAGTTAAAGATATATTGACTATTCTAAGGATACAAAATAAGTAAGTTTTACTGACGGTACTGTGTCTGAGGAAAGCTAGGGGTGGGTGTGTCTAAGGACACGGGACTATCGGATTTGTTGATGACAATTTTGATTAGGGAAGCGAGGGCAGTAGATACAGTTTCCGATTGGATAATAAGAAGGTTGGTGGACTAGGAAGGGTTTTAGCCGCCCTCGTGAGAAAGTTGCTAACGGAACATACCAGACGTGAGGAAAACCAACTTTCCGTGTTAACCCGTAGTAAACAATAAAAGTAAAAGGAAACCTTTGACAAGAAATACTCGCTTGGTCCGAAGGACCTTAATTATGAAAATTCCAAGACCCCTGACTTGAGACTATTGAGGGTACGTGTTTTTCTTAATTTTGCAGCAAAATATGTGAATACATAATTTTGACAGTCCTATCTTATTAAGCAGATACAAGCATATGAGTCCAATGGATATATATCCTATTATTTACAACGTAGTGAGACCCCAAGTTTTAATTTGTGTCATTCTGTGCGAAAAAATTAATTGATTGGCTCTATCTTCTATTTGATTCAAGGTATCAGTATAACCGTTTAGATTGCTCATTACTTTAGGAGTCTTTTCTAAGGTGTCAAACATTGAGGATAAATCTACGTTATTAGTTATATTTATAGTTTTAGTCTTAATATCGTAAGAAACGCTCTTGAGATTGCCACTGACTCTCATATGGTTGTCTCCATACAATATATCTACAGTTATTTTAGTTTTCAACAGAGAGGGTTGCTTCAGTTTAACAATTTGATGGCCTCCTTTAGAGAATATATTGAGTTCTATTGGTTTTTCTGGTATAGCTATGTAGTGATTTTCGTTTCTGAGTGGTATAAAAGTTATTTCTACGATCTTATAGACTGTGAATTTACAAAATCTCATGGTATTGTCTACACTAATTATTTCGGATGCTCAATCGTGTTTTGAACGTCTATTATGTATGGGTTGAGTTTGTTTGCAAATATACAATTCGTGTTTGATTCGACATTGCTTGTCCAAATACATCTGGTCTACATTTATATAAGTTAATCTCAGGATTAACCTCAGGGTGAAAAATATCGGATGTTCGACTAATGGGGCAAGAAATGCTCCATTCTTTCGAGTCGGTATGGGGTATACCTGTTCTATTTCCCATTTTCAGTCAATTATTGTTGGAATTGAAATTTTAAAGAAGATCTTTTCGCTTTGGACAAACAGTGTGAGTGTAGAGACGTCTAAAATGTTTTGGAAATTATTTTCTTCTGGTGAAATTTTTTCATGATGTGATTTCCTAAAACTTTAGCGTATTGTTCTAAGAAAGTGTGATGATTTATGATCTGGGGGCTAATAATTCCTTGTTTTCCTAATAAAATTAAATTGAATATTTCATCGAGTTGAAACTGTAGATCTGACAAAGCGCTTTCTATAGAAATAATCTTCACTACTAGAAGTTCTCGCTTGTTTACTTGATTTTTTTCATTTTGTATATCCGCGTTTACTTTTTCAAATTGTTTTAGGCTGTCGGTGTTTAGGATTTTCCTAATTAGAGCGGTTTGATTAGCTACAATGGTTTTTAATTCGTTTTTTTCGCTAAATAGTTTGTCGATATTCTAGTTTATCAATTGTAAATCGTCAGAATCTAAGGTTCCGAAAAGTGTTTTACTGATTGAACCTATAGCGTCTATTAATCCTCTCTTAACTTTAGAATGAATTAATAATCTTAAATGTGTTCCTAGTGTTTTGACGTTATTAAACTTGTTGGTTAAGGAAAGTATCTCTGGTTTTACTTGACACGAGGTGGTACAATGTTTTTGGGTCTTTGTTATGTGTTTTCCTAACGTATCGATGTGGTTAAATATATCGCTTACATCTATTCCTATATATACGTTAACTTTTTCATTATACAAATATGCTCTAGATATTTTCTCGTGGAAAGTTGCGTTATTTTCGATCGGTATTAATTCCAATCCGAGCACGAGGGTTGTGCATGAGATGAACGTCCTGAAAAGTATGGTTTAATTCTGTTACAATGTATCTTCTTAATTTGGTTATTGATTAAAATTTCGTAATAAGGAGTCATATCTTTTTCGATGTGGTAAGGACCTAACCATTCATCGTCCAATTTGTCTGCTTTGTGATCATTATGTACAAGAACTGCGTCTCCCTTCTTAAATACCGTTTGTGCCTTAATGATTTTTCTTTGTTGGTCTCGCATGTAACGTTTTCTACTTTGTTCAAGTGTTCGTCTAGCTAGTGTTTTGTATTTGTCCAATCGCTTTTGCCATAGTGCAAACATTTCTTCATACGTCTAGTTGGAGGTTCTGGATATTGAGGATGAGAGGTTAGCTTTTCGTCCAAAGGTTAGTCCAAAAGGTGAAAAACCGGTTGCATCGTGTATTGGTGCGTTATATCCTAAGCATACGAAGTTTAATACTTCGTCCCATTCTTTGTCCGAGTCGTTTAAACTTGTTCGTATCATGTCTTTTATCGTTGCGTGTGTTCTTTCTAGGGATCCGTTAGATTGTTGGTGAAAGCTGGTTCTTTTTATTTGTTTTATTTTAAATGTTTCTTCGAACTTCGTCGTGAGTTCGCTAATAAAGTTCTGTCCTTGGCCTATTGGTATAGTTTTAGGTGCTGAGAAGATGTAAACGTAATGATTCAATAAGGCATCTATTATGGATTCGGTTCTTTGTGTCTTGAGAGGTGTTAATATCAGGTATTTGGTCAAATCATCATGAATAGAGAGTATGTATTGGTTTCCTCGTTTAGTTTTCGACATGGGACCAATTATGTCCATTGCTACTTTTTCGTTTAGTTCAGTGGGGGTTTGAGGTATTACGGGAATTTCTTTCGCGCGGATTCTGACAAGTTTCTGTTTTTGACATGCTACACAATTTTTTATAAATTTCTCTACTTTTGAAAACAAATGTGGGATTTTAAATCGTTCTTTGATTTTTGCGTAAGTTTTCTGTATACCTAAGTGTCCTAAAACGTCGTTATGGTTTTCTTTTATAATCGCGTCAACTTGTTCGTCTGTTGGAATTTGGATCGGATCGTATGCAAAGGTTATTTCTTCTATTTTGTCGTTAACATACATCAAAAATATTTTTATTCGTGCCTTTTCGATTTCATCGAAGCTTTTGTCTCCTATGCCTAACTTTTTATGTTTTGTAGCTGATTCTACGATCTTCTTTAACCATTTCTCTTTGTCGTAGGGTCTCAAAGTTTCTTTTGTTATTTGGAAGAAAGATCTTTCGTTGGGGACTATCTTTAGTAGTTTAAGAAGTGTGTCGGTGTCTTGTTCCTATCTGTTATACTCGTCAAGGAGATTGTCTTCAGTCGTCAAATTGTTGATAGTTTGTCTCGAGAGTGTGTCAGCAGCCGCATTATCTTTTCCATTGTGGTATTGTATTTCGTAATCGTATTCTTCTAACTTTAATCTCCATCTAATTAGTCGTGATGAGGGGTCTTTACAATTTTTAAGCCAAGTTAAAGCTTGATGGTCGGTTCTTATGAGAAAATGTCTCCTAGCAAATATTGTCTTAAACGTTTTACTGCCCATACGATTGCAAGGAGTTCTTTTTCAGTGGTCGAGTAATTTCTTTCGGGAGGATTTAGTGTTCTAGAGATGTAACAACAAGGATGGTCATTTTGTGAAAGAACAGCGCCTATTCCTTCGTTAAAGGCGTTGGTTGTTAATGTAAATGTTTCGTTAAAGCTGGAATATGTCAATACCGGGCTTTTGCATAATGCGTCTTTGAGAGTTTGAAAGCTATCTTGTTGTTTGTCTGCCCAATGAAAGGGCGTGTCTTTCTTTGTCAGGTCGGTTAGAGGTTTGGCTATCTTTGAAAAGTTACGTATGAATTTTCTATAATATCCTGCTAGTCTTAAGAATGATTTTACGTCGGTTGGGTTTTTGGGAATTTTGAATTCTTTGACTGCCTCTATCTTTTTCGGGTTTGGTTTTATTCCTTCGTATGTGATAATGTGTCCAAGGTATTCTAATTCTGGTTTTAAGAATTCACATTTGTCTGATTGAATCTTTAGCCCTAATTCTCTTAATCTCTGTAATACAATTGCAAGGTTGTTGTTATGTTGTTGAATCGTACTTCCGAATATTATGATATCGTCTAAATAAACGAAGCAATATTTATTTAATAAATCGCAAAGTGCTGTGTCCATCATGCGTTGGAATGTAGCTAGGGCGTTTTTTAATCAAAATAGCATTCGATTGTATAGAAAGTGTCCCTGAGGCGTACTAAAAGCTGCATATTTCTTTGATGTTACGTCCATTGGTATTTGATGAAAACCAGAAGAGAGGTCTAGTGCGGAAAAGAATTTCGCGTTTCCTAATTGTGAGAGTATATCGTCAATGTTTGGCAAAGGTACGCGTCTTGATCAGTTAATTCGTTTAATTTACGGAAATCTATCACTATGCGCCATTTTTGTTTTCCAAAGGCGTCCAATTTCTTGGGGACTACCCATACTGGACTATTATACGGTGAGTCTGATTCTTTACATTTGAAACATTTGGGCGGTGGTCGTTCCATTATCGCTCTTCTTTCCGTAGGTGGATTTATTGGCTTCGGTCGTGCGGTGTTCCCAAGCATGATATTTCTTCTTGCATTGGGTGTTTCTTGAAACTGGGGGTTGGCTCTCACAATTGGTTGATTCATCGTTCTTCCTCTTACTATGTTTTTGTTGCGTTCAATTTCCCCTATAAATAACTCTGCCTCGAAAGCTGTATCTTGTGCTTCTTGGAGATTCTTCGGTCTTGTAGCCGATGTACGTATTTCTATTTCGGGTTTCAAGTTTAAAATGAAGACTTTGGTGGCTCGTTCAGTTTCAAGATCTATAGTAACTGCTCGACGTATTGGATCGCGAATTTCGCGTTGGAGTGCGTATATCACTTCGTTAAGGTTGTGTCGGAACCTCTTCACATAACTGTGTACCGATTCGTTAAAGTTTTGTCGCGTACGTTGCAATTTATCACGGGCTCCGTTAGATGTAATATTCACGAATACAAATTTTCTGAGGTTTTCAAACAGGTCTTCATAACTCTCGATTTCAATGTGGCGGATACTGCGTTCTGCTTCTCCGATGATTCTTTGTGTTAAAATTAGGCGTAATAATGCGTGTTTTTCTCGACATTCGGCTCGAGATTCTCTTACCCGTTTAATAAAGCCTTCTACTTCTATATTGTCTTGTCCATTGAGTGTAGGAATGAAGTCTAGGCAGGTTTTTGCATTGTACATGGGATTGTCATAATTTACTGCGTCTTCTTCACTGTCCACATTATCCGTTTTGTTAGGTTTTATTTCGGTCTTTTTAGGAACAGGTGGTCGCTTTTTCTGAATAGTGCTGGCACTAGCGTCTTCAGTTATAATAGAGTTGAATTCAGATGTGGAAACTGACTGAGCTCCTACTCGTATTTCAGCGAGACTCTTACCCAAGAGTTCAATTTCTCTAACGCGTTGTTGACTTTCGTCGTGTATTAGTTTATGCAAGTTACTCAAAGCTAGTTCGTGTCTTTCGTTCTGTTTTTGCATAGCGTCTAGTATGGCCCGAATATTTGGATCCACACCTGTAGTCATAGAGCTAACAGAAAATGTGTCTTCCGATCTTTTGCACATAGTGGTTATTATACTGTCGTCGGAGTCTGTACTATTGAAGCTGTTCCGACGAGTACGATAGTGTTTAAAAGAATCCAGTTTTTTACCTGGGTATTCTTCTTTTGGTGAATGTTGCTCTGACCAGTTTCAGTTTTGGTGATGACCATAGTCCGCTTTCCGTAGAAGTCGTTTTCACGCATAGTGAACTGATCTATGCAGAGGTCCGCTGATCCTTCAATCTTCAGTGATGCGCGTACGCCGAAGTCGTAATTTCGTTTACACTGAATCGAATGGATCCTGGCAGGATCGCCAAAAATGTCACGTAATAAATGACGAGGAGTAATACAAGGCGAATGAGCAATAGCCCATTCGTATACTTTATTAACTACAGAATACAGACTGACTTACTGACTAAAGGATTGGGGTTTTTATCTCTTCATTATGATTTACATATCTTATGGGTGAGAGTCCGGCTATTGTCTTTTCTCATCGCTATCGCATGACTAGGTGTTATCGACATATTCGATATCGGTAGATGCCTGGCTTTTGGGTGGCGTTACACTAGCGTTGTGGAGAAAGTGTGGTCCGCGTGAGAGAGAGAAAGAGAGAGAGAGAGCGTTGGATCCGTTGTGACGAGAGTTGCAAATTGATTATTGAGTTGTCTAAAGTATAGTACATTATCGCGATTAGTTCACGTTAAACAACCATCCATCCAAAAACCAACCATCGTTTCCTGTTTAATCAACATCTGTACAATCTTTCATTCGTAAATAAATGATTATTTATTTTTCCCGATACTACACTATAAATATGATGATTTTAATTATTTTATATTATATTTTATAAATAAAATACGATTTGTCACTTGACGAAAGAAAGATACAAATAACAAATTATCATTAAAATTATTAAATATAAACGACCATAAAAATTTGAATAGCAGATGTTTTACTTTCACGTACATTATTTTTATACATGTATAATATGCTTTTAACATTGTGGTGCACAAGGATGTCGTACTGAACAATTTGGCTGTTGATTGCAGCATTGACTATGCCGATACCATTTATCTGTCTGTTAAAAGAAAACCAAGTTAAATCAAGTTAAATGTTATAACTGCTCCATTTGGTTGGATACTTTGACATACACCCTGTAACAGATAACTTCGTCCTGGAATAGGATAAAGCAAATCTGTTCCAATGCTACCCAAATTTGATGTCATTATTATATCAGCAGTAGAACTATATGTAATAAGGGGTCTTCTCATAGGCATTGTCCAAATAGGTTTACATTCGTCAGGACTAGGTTTTACGTGCCATGCGTCTGGGTCATATAAACAATTATATTTTACACACATCATTGGTTTCCTAGTTTTCCTGAAGATTTCAATGATATATCATGAAAAAATACTTTTCAGATAATATTAATTTTATATCTTTATATAATCTAGTTTATTTCTAATATTCTAATTCTTCCTTATCTAATTTATATTTAAATTTATTTTTATCTTACATTTTTACACTACTTAACAATTTAAACGTTACAGAAATTAATATATTCGAAGAAAAAATTATAGAGTTTATCCCTTACATGCCATCCATCTTATTAAAGAGACATCTTAAACGTCTAAGTTCTTGACCAGAATTTGAGACTCTGTTAGAAAAGCCCCAACTTCCAAGTGTCTCTTCTATACTGGCACCATTGCTTTTTAAACATTTGTACGACATCTTTGATTTCTTTTTTGAGCTATATCAATGGTATACAATTAAAATTAACGAAATTAATGTAACGAATAATAAACTTGGAAATTTTTTTGATGTAAAACATCTAAAAATATATTTTAAGAAGATATCACATTATCATCATATGTTTTTTATTTTATTTCTATAATCGCAAACTTCATGTAATATTAAAATGCTGATATTCATGCCATATGTATTATGAAATGTAATTTATGTATATACTTATAACAGTAGTGAAAAAAGAAACAAAGAAGAAAGGTGACAAGATCTATGCTTTTCTTTGTGGGTTTTACAACATTAAAAGTGTAAATAATATGTTGTGTATCAATGTATAAAATAAGTGAAAGATTTTTTTAGAAAGAGATGAGACTTCTTATAATAAATGTTGTTTGATTGCATTCCTACTAATTTATAGCTTTACAATTAAGTCGTATATTTATCAACGATAACAAATATTATATACATAAATTTTTCTATGATAATATGTACAAATAATCTATGAAAAATTATTTGAAAGAATAAAAGTGTAACTAGTCAATGCGACTTTAAATAAAATAAATAATAATAATACTTTCACAAATTTTTGCTTCTTTTCAAAAACTATACTAAACTAAATTATATTTACTTCAAAACTATTTCTCGTAATGTGTAAAATTTTATTAGTGTTTTCTAATGTTGCTCAGTTCAAGAATGTTAACATGTATATAAACCACAACAAAACGCGATCGTTAGAAAATTTAACCTAAAATTCATCAACCAACAACATTCCAGGATATTTCACTAAATTTTAGTTTAAATAGAACACTTTCTACAACATGACAAATTAACAAGTACTTTGTTCTTAATAGTGCTCCTTAAACATATTACACAACTGAAACACATAATGCAAACTACTGCAACATTAGAGCCAGCAACATCAAAATGGTTAGTTTAATAATAATGCCATATTCTTAATTTCCGTAAAAATATATATACATAAAATAATTCATTCTCTATAGTAAAAAAAAAAGAACAAGGTTGCAAGTAGGTATAAAAATAATAATAGTTCATGCAACAAATGTACTTACATTGTACAATTACTTTACCTTCAAACACTGAAGCATTGCTGCCATTTGTTGCAGCTTGAATATGCCTAAAAATGTCTTTCTAACAATAACATCTAACTGTACAACAGCTTTTTATCAAAAAAGCTACACACTAATATTCGGACACTTGTTACCGTTCTGCGATCTAACAATGCTTGGAAACAAATTGCAAAATAATTTTTTTTAATAATTATTTTGTATGATTAGTACCAGAAAAAATTAATATCGATATTTTTAGAACTTCTGTTCTCTATTGTACAATTCAATGTAATTGTTACGAAGGAATTGTCCATGTATTTACGAGTAACACTAAATGATTCATATTCTCTTAGAATAGGCAACACTATATTTAAATCGTCATCTCATATACGAAGCTACGAATATGGAAATAGTGCTGTATCCGAATATTAACATGAGTCATTCTACATTTATTCATGTAGGAAATTTTACCAAGAATCAGAGATACTTAAGCTGATTCTGAAATATCAATCATTTCGATTTGCTTTGACTAGGAGAAGCATCCCTTAAACTTTTTGTCATCTTCATCCGGCTATCTTTTCTTATTCTCAGTAACTTCATCTTCGCCAAAAATGAAATGAAATTTTTTCTGCTTAATAGTATCCTTCGCAAATATCCAGTGAAGCAGGAATGTAACGAAGACGAAACACCACTTATGCTACCGATATTTCTAATGATTCCTTTTGAAGAGAAGTCCTTTGAGGCGTCAAAAACCTCGCACAAACAAACAAAGACGGGTGTGAGTGACATCCAAACTTCAGAGGTAAATTGTGGTCAGTACGTAATGTAAATACAATTATAATCCAAACTTGATAATTCAAATATGTAAATGAAAAAGCACGTGTGATAGCTCGTGAAAAATCGTAAATAAATTATATTAAAAATCTATCTACTTCCTGAAATCTACCTGTGCATATCAGAATCTTCGAACATAAATTTCGTACATAGACCATGCATTTACAGTAGTTCGTATTAATATTCGGGCACCATGGCGTGTGAGACATTATTATTATATTCTCGTAGAATACGAGACGACATTTGAAACATCCAGATTTATACGATGCATCAAATACAGGAGTAATGTCGTATTCGAATATTAATGCGAGTAACTGTGCATAATACGTATATCGATAATATCAATGTAATTCAGTCCTCATATGTACTAAATATTAATATTTATTTCAGCTCAGTCGTTTGAAATTTCCTGAAATGCGAAATGGTATTCTATCCACAAGATGTCATTGTGTACATAGAGATGGCCTTCAAGATTCCTGTCCACTGAGTCAATGTCAAAAAGAACCCGAATGCCTTGATAAACCATGGCCTAGTTGTTTACCAGCAAAATACTTACAATCTCGACATCCAGAACAGTATCCACCATCTAAACACTGATACTGTCAATACTCTAAAGCTTATGTAACTTATGTGTATATAATACAAATATAATAAAAATAGTAATATATAATAGTTGAGTAAAATAACCCATTTATTATTTAAATATATTTTATTACTATATTTATTGATGCTTTTACAACATACATTATTTATATGCATAAAAAGTATGCAAATATCGGAGGACACGTATAAAATTTTTAGATACATTTGTGATAACTGATATTCGACAGAAATATATAAACTATGCATAGTAAAATAGACTCAGAATGATGAAAGGAAAATTTATATTTGGCACATAAGAAATAGAATATAATAAAGGATACATACTGATAAATATTTTGGTTAACATGGTAATGGACACAGCGGTAGACATGGTGATGGACACATTGATAGACACATTGGTGGACAAGGTGAGGAACAGCATGGTGGACATGGCGGTGGACATGGCGGTGGACATGGTGGTGGACATGGCGGAGGACATGGTGGTGGACATGGTGGAGGACATGACGGTAAATATGGTTGACATGGTGAACGTGGTAAGCATGGTGGACACGGGGGACAAGGCGAACACAGTGGCGGACAAGGTGGACATGGCGAACATGGTGGACATGGCGGACATGGTGGACATGGCGAACACAATGATGGACATGGTGGACATGGTGGACACTGTGGGGGGCAGCATGGTGAACATGGTGGTGGACATGGTTGTAGGCATGGTGGTGGGCATGGTGGTGGGCATGGTGGTGGGCATGGTGGTGGGCATGGTGGTGGGCATGGTGGTGGGCATGGTGGTGGGCATGGTGGTGGGCATGGTGGTGGGCATGGTGGTGGGCATGGTGGTGGGCATGGCGGTGGACATGGTGGTGGACATGGCGGTGGACATGGTGGTGGACATGGTGGTGGACATGGAGGTGAGCATGGTACACAAATGTTGAAAGAAGTACAAGGTGGTACACAAGGAGTAATACTGCATGGTTGACAGGGTTGACAGGGTTGACAGGGTTGACAGGGTTGACAGGGTTGACAGGGTGGTAGTTCGATACATACAGGCTTACACTTCGTATTGCTTGAACATATTGCCTTTACATTTGTACAGCAAGATTTTTCTGCACCATTGCAGCATACCAATCTACAATATGCAGCCAGAGCAGCTTCCCTTGCTTGATCAGCACAATAAAATTTCCTTAGTGCAACTTCCATATCTCCCAATTCTGTTAATTTCAACAACGCGTTGCGCCCTGGCATACAAACGGGATATAACTTTGTCATACATTCTGGTCTACCCATACAATCCCACACCATACATCTATCTTGTAACCCATTCCTTTTGATACATTCACATCTATATATAATACCTGCTCGAAAATCAAAACTTTTACATTGTTTAACTGGAATCTGAAATTTAATAATTAAAATTTAGCTCCATATATAAATTGATGTATTAAAAAATATAAAATGATAGGAGATATTTTTTCCCAAATTTGGTTAAAATTATTTTTAGTATTATTCTATTTTGTAACAATACACTTTCTGTACTGGTACTAAAATATTAACTAATGAAGATTTTAATCTCCATTTAAAAATAAAGACAAAACCATATTCAAGAAAGTATCTTCAAATTTTAATGAAATTTAGTATAGGTACTGTACATGTGTATTCGTTGTATATGTATGTATGTGCACATATACTGTATATATATTATTGGTTTCTATCAGCAAAACTAACTCAATCGATTCTTTTGTTAGAAATAAAAAAAATGTATATTGTAAAAAATTTCTTACGTTTTCTTTAACCATGATAACTGTATATATTATGTTTATTTTTCGTATCCCTTACTTTTTATGACAATAAATGATTTATACAAAAGCTGTGATTATTGACTCAGGTTTCTTCCCTACTGTACATTACGCATTTTTAAATCGATTCGTACTTACACAATCAGAAATAGGTGCACAAGGTGAAGAACAAATAACAGGAGGTGGGCAAGGTGGCTCATCCCATTCACATGCTTTTCTATAATAAACAAATTATAATTTTATTCATGTTCGTAATTTAGTTTCAACATTTTCTTACTTTCTTTCCATAGAACTAATCAAACATTTTAGTTGCGCTAATAATTCTCGTCTTCTATCACAATTAGGATTTTTTCCGTCACAAGGCATTTTTAACGGTAATTATGTTCAAATAATTGGAAACAAAAATTTTGATTTTATCCAAGTTTTATAAAAATTGAAGAATATGAATTTTGTTACATATTCATTATATTTTTAGCATATTTCCACTCTATTTAATTTATTTTTCGTTTTATAACACTGGAATGATTTATTTAAAAAAAACGACTACATCGTCTGAATATGTCTTCAACACATAATAAATGAATAATATCTTCGCATAAACTTCAATTGTCAGCTATTTCGTATAAATGGTATTATCAAAATTTCATGTATATGACATCATAAAAAATAATATACAACAAAAAGGCAATAAAAAAGGAAAACAATGTCTTGTGGAGGAAGTCCATTATCATGTTGCACACAATCTTGCTATCCGCCTCCTGCATCCTGTATCCAGTACCAGTTACCCTCTTGTCCGTCGTGTGTACCTTACCCATGTGTTCCACCAATTTGTGTAGCATGCCCACCACCATGTAAAATTACGATATGTACGCCACCAGTGCCGTGCGGACCTTGTCCACCGAAATGTATTCCATACTGTCCACCTGCATGTGCTGCACGATGTTTAACTAGAATTACAGCACGATGTCTTAATTGAATTGTTTCAATGTTAGAAGAATAAAAATTTATATTGTTTTTGTCCGTCCGGCACAGATTAGGAACGATTACTATGCTAATTTGGATATCAATAATAAATATATTTTATACTTTGGTTAGCAGCAGAACCTTAGATATATATGTATATATTCATATATTACATTTGACACTATATAATTATGTAAATGAAATATATATTCGTTTATACATGTTGAAAAAACAAGGTATAAAAGAATTTTATTACACAGATTTTGCAAGGTCACTATACCTCCAGCACGTGCTTCAAAACCAAAGATATATATCTCCAAAAGACCTTGTCGCAGACCTGGTTGTTTTCATAAACCAAAACCAAGATGCTGTCTGTACCTGTATTGGCGTCTTCCGTGTAAAGCTGACTGTTTTGAAGTGTAAAACCGTGTAAAAACTGACAGATAATGTAATGTAATGTAATTTAAATTTTGTTTATTTTATATTATCAACAATAATGCCAAATATAATATTGTAATACAATCTTATAATAATTTTGAAAAGCATCATCATATCACAACACTTGATGCTAATCATTAATGCTGATCACTGTAAAATATTATTTATTGTTTATTAAAATTACAGTGTCCTAAAATTAGTGTAACAACATAAATTACTTAGATCTCGAGAAATACAATGAAATAATATAATAAACATTATATATATACTTAATCTAAAGAAATAAATTTGAACGTATTACTATCCATTTTCAATAAAATGCCGTTTTCGTTTAATTTCGCAATAAATTCAGAGAAGTCACTCATCAAAATTTTCTTATCCGATACGATTTCACGCAATCTTTTCATAGAAAATATCTTACTATTGTTAAAAACTGCTTCTTTTCTTAGTATCTTTATAAATTCTTTAATCTTTGAACAGAAAATACATATTAGTACCTCACAGTCTCCCGTTATTGTAAATATATATTAACTTACTTACTTTTCGATTAGTTATATTTTTTGTACTTAAGGATTGGCAATTTGTAATTTTGTCATCAAACGTATGTTGTAAAATTTCTATCACATCCAAAGCATCTGTTTCTATTGCCTCCGTACGTAATTCCAATTTTGCTCTAGCCTATGTAGGAATTTTAATTTTCGTTTCATGAGAAAAAAGATATTTCAATTCAAAATCTATACATATGTATATGCATAGACTAAAAATTCAAAATAACAAACACAAAAATAATGGAACCTCTGTTAATCGTATCATAGCTTCTAATTGTCTATTACAGACAGATAAACCACCAACTTTATTATTCTGATTTCGAAGCTCTAAATAATAATTTTGTAATATGTTAGCTGCTTCTTTAGTTAACTTCGGCTTAACATATTGCCGTGCATACGCAATATATTTTCTGAGAATTGACTGTGGAATGATATTCGTATTTTCTGCTATAGGAACTTTCAGTCTATCTCTAAAAATTTTTTATAAAATATAAATATATGTTTATATATGTTGAACAATTATTATGTCTAATATGTTTTAATTACCTTAATGAAAGTTTAGTTGTATGTGATATATTTATATGTTGAGATGTACTATTTTGCACACTATTAGTTGTGTTGAAATCACCATGAACTGACATAACATGATTACATAATAAATCATCTATATGCTATTGCAAACAGAAAATATAATCTTAATTAGATGTATTCACTTGTGTATATATAACTATTAAATATTAAGTATGCACCTTATTCGGTTCATCTAGTAATGAAAATATTAGATCAAAGCGTGACAAAAGAGGAACACTCATTTTTAAGTTTTGCAGTACTGTTTTAGTTCTATTAAATCGACCACCAATTGGATTAGCAGCTGCAAGAATTGATGCTCTAGCAGGAAGAGAACATATTATTCCTGATTTAGCAATGCTTACGCTTTGTTGTTCCATAGCTTCTAATAAAACCTATAATTTAAACAATTTGCTTTTTAATATAAAGTAATAAACCATAATCAACTATTCATTATACGAATATGATATTAAGAATGCTGTTTTTATTAATTTGATATTTAATAGCTTTATAGCAAAACAGCTCTAAATAGTTCTAACAGCTTTACCGAATGTTGTTTATGCATTTTGTCAAATTCATCAATACAACAACAGCCTCTATCTGTCAAAACTAATGCTCCTGGTTCTAAATTAAATTTATTATTTTTATTTTCTTTTGTTAGCGTTATTGTCAAACCAGAAGATGTACTTGAATTTCCACACACATATACACCTATAAAAATCATTGTTACAAATTTTTCGATAATATACAGGGTGTCTCACCTGATATTGGCATCTTGATTTACATCACTTTTATTACCCGTAGCGAAAAATATTTCAGGTAAAAGTAGAATGGCTTTATATATTCTGATATTATTAATTGTTATAAAGAGTGTCGAACTGCACCGATTAATGTATTAAAAGATATATGATTCCATCCAAAAAAAAAAAGTTGACCTTCACATAATCTTTACGTGCTCATCTACAGGAAAATTAATAACATCGGAATATAAAGCCATTCAACTTTTATAATAGTAACTTCTAAAATAGCGACGTAAACCAAAAAATCAATATCTGCTCAGACATCCTCTATACAATTATATAATAAAATTCTTATTCGTTTTGTTGTACCTTTGACAGCAATTCGCTCGCAGGCTTGTAACATTTGCGATTTTCCAAGACCAGGATCACCAACTACTAATACATGAATATTTTCTCGTGATTCCGAATTTTCTACATTTCCACCAAATAAGCTCAACATCAGTCCGGCCTTGACAATTTCATGACCATATATAGTTGGACATAAGGAATGTACCAACAGCGGAAAAATATTTGGTGTGTTATATACTTCCTATCAGAATTAATAAAACATAAATACTTCACAAGATAGATTACTTAAATTATAACATATATTTTCAATTCATATACCTTTATTGCTAAATAATCCTTTATTGACATTTCGTTATTTATGATATTTTTATCCTGAAGTCTTTGTTTATTATTAATTATCGTAATAGCTTCCATGTACAAAGAAAATGAGATTTTATTTCGAGGCTTTGCATTATTATTACCCTATATAACACAGTATGTCAGATCATAACATTGTAATATGAATAAAAAAACATATAGATTATATGTTTTTAATAAAATATAGGCGAATTATCTAAAGGTAACGATGCAAAAATATGCATTCTTAATAATTCTTTTCTCAAAAGAATTGTTTGAATGTGAAACAATTCCTGTATATAAATGCCCCAACTTACTCGAAAATCGATTACAAATATAAATTAAACACTTAATTGCAAACATTGAAACTCTTTTGTAATCTACCACATATATCTAAGTACACTTTACCTTTATAATTCCTGTTAAAGTAACATCATCTCCAGGCATACAAGTATTGACTAAGTCATCCATTAATTCGATATCAATCATTCTAGGCATACTTCCTTTACTGTTCTATACGAAAAAAGATATGTACATATATAAAATACGCCAGCAATATTAATGAGTTATAAGTTAATTCATTTTCGACAGTTTTTGAATCTATAAGTAAAATTACTTATTCTTTTGTCGCAATATTATTCACACTATCTATATGAAAGAGTAATGCTATGAAGAATCAATCTTTTTATATTATTTACGTTTATGATGAATTATTATGATGAATTATTATGACTGTTTTAAAAAATATCGTTTTAAAAAATTTCATTTGAGTAAGAGTATAAATTTAATTGTTCGAGACAATTTATACAAAAATTAATAAGTAGTTTTATACATAGTATATAACATAATAAATTTATTAAAATGAATTGTAACTCTGAGCTTCATTTATATAAGCATACGCGCACGTACTCGCACAAAATAAAAATGATCTTTTTTATTTGTAATAGAAGTACAAACCTGATCGTTATTTGAAAGTTCTTGTATTTTAATTGTTTGAAATGAGATACTTTTCACCAATGATGAATCTAATATCACACGAAATTTAGATATGCCACATGTATTACATATTCTTGGAACTGTATAAACTCCTAATGGCTGTTTCACTATTTTCTGTAAATTACATTTACGACAAGCAAACATAATCCATTGTGCAAGATGTTTTATGTGGCCTACTCTTATTACACAGCCTCTAATTGATACTAATCTCCCTGTTAAGAAAATTAAATATACAAAAACAGAATTAGGTCAGAATTAAACAAAATTATGATTTTTATTACTCAAGAAATTGTATACATACCGTAAGAATTTGCTTTCAAATCTTGCAAACACATAATCGGTTGATAATTTAATATTTTTATTCTAACAGTAGAAAGTGTACTTATAATATTTGCAGAGCTTAGACTTTCTCGTGGTACTGTATTTAAAATTTGCTAAAAATACAGAACTTAATATTTCGTGAATAAATATACTAATTATAAAAAATATTATAAGTATACCTGGTGTACAGCCAATTTAAAAGAATTTAAGATATGCAATGGATTTTCATATATATCTTTCTTAAAATCAGACCATTCATCCATAAAAATTTTATCATTGTATAATTCACATATGTCAATAATAAAAATTATGCCATTTTCTAAATTTTCCAACGAAAGTAATGTTGACAATCGTTGATGTCTATTTATAAATTTTTCTACTATTTGTATTTTTTTAACAGTATCAGAATCATTTTTATAAACTAAAAGACAAATTATTTTTCCAACATTATTACTTATCTATGAATTATTTTTATATAACTATTGTATTTTAATTTGCCATTAACCCAATTTAATAAAAAATATAAAAAATGTTTCTACCTTCATCAGAAAAAAATAGCTTCCATCCATAGTATGGAATATTGAAATCTACGTAAGTATTATCTACGTTTAATAAATTATATGTTTCAATAGGGTCCAAACGTTGATATTTCTTTTCATCGTTTTGATTGTCATTGTAATCTATAAATTATTAATTATACAGATATCACATAAATAAGTTTATATGTATATCAAAATTAAAATTCCAACAAATAAAAGTTTGATTATTATGCCATTAGAATCTAACGTTTAATGCTTAAATCCATTGCTTAAAATAATTAGAGGATTGCTATTATGAACGATTTTATTGCATCAACCAATTAAACAAAAGTAAAAAAATCCTATGGTCTTAATATATTGACATATTATTCATCATTATTGTAATAAAAACTGACTTTAAGACAATCGTTAGAAGGATTTACAAATATGAAAATGAAAAACGTCAAAAATCAAAATAAAATCATTCCATACAGTAAATTTGACAAAGTGAAAGTAAAAGTATTTTTTAAATTAATCATTTTCAAATATAAATACTTCAATATGTAAGCGATTTCAAATAATTGATGTATGTATTAGTGGCAACACATTTTCTTAACGATATTATGGCAAATAGCCCACCGCTATTTAGGAGGAGGAATCAGTAACGACCTTGGCAGGATGCTCGACTGAATATTTGGGAAATCGATGGCCAACGATTCCAAGTCCTTGAACTATGAGATGTTGATAATATGATAATATTTAGTTAGATAAAGAGTAAGATAGTTTACTGATGGCAAGCGACCTGACCATGACGTCATATTGTCAAAGAATAAAGACTATGTCTAAGGTTCTAAAAGATCTGGCTACAGAATTCTTTTCGATAAGTGAACCTGAATCCTGACAAATTTCTAATATACACGAAAGAAGACATGTTTTGGTGTATGTACAAATAGAACTCAACCTCTCCGATTTCGATGACTCTTTTTAATATGTGGTTGGAGGCGTGATCCTGAGCAACTTTTTCCTACACATGTTAGTGGTGAACGACTACGGACGTTGTTCCGTTTGCGAGAGCAGGCGAAGACTGCCTCGTCGTCGAAGAAAAAACCTTCGCAGAAGCGCGGTTCGGAAAAACTCCTTAAGGAACACTGCTACAGATTTATATTATCCCTGTCGGAATCATCAAGTCCGCCGCACATGGTTTATTGTAGTTTGGAATTTTCCAACAGGTGAGTCATGGATCAGAATTATATAAATTATTTACTATTTACCATTAATATTTGCTATCTGTTATTTATTATTCTTATGTTTATTAAATTTGCTTTTTTGCAAATTGTAAGAATGTTTGGTGATTACATGGACACAAACTATTATTCAGGTGGTTGAATAGTAATAGTAAAAAAACAAAAAAATATTTTTAAGTTATTGAAAAACATAATTAAAATCATTAAATTTTGAATTTCTGTCAAATATTAACAACAGATACACAAAACAATAATAATACATACACATATGTATTAGATACACAATTGTGTATTTATTGATTGTTCTTTTTTTGTTATTCATCATTCGATAAAATTTTAATTGCTAATCATTACAAATAAACTGACAGCTGACAAACAGAAACAATAGCGTGGCGATCAGCCGATGGTGGCATAGACTGCCTAGTCCATGAGTGTAGAAAGGGAAAGGCTCCCTGGTAGGTCACTGAGATCTCCGAAAAATCGCTTACGCGACAACTAAACTTTGTTCTAGTAGAAATGATTTTAGAAAATTGATTTTTCAAATGGCTGAGCTAATTTAACTTGTCAATGGAAATGGATATTCTCTACAAATGCATTAAAGTAAATATCCTTGTATTGACTTAACTTGCCAGTTAAGATATCCAGCTGAACACCGCTCCTGGCCAATTGTATATTATAAAACTGACGACATGGGTTTTGGAACAGATACATACAAAGAGTTTATTTACGAAATATTTGCGAAAAACTGCTATTACTACAACAAAGAATTCTACATAGAATTAAGCGTCTGTGACAGCGTATGCGTCTATATTAGTTATCAACGAACGGATAAAATGACCTGGTCTCGAAAGCTTTTATTTATATATATAGAGGATGGAACGTGCTTGAATATTTGAGATGAAAGTTCGTACATAACATGCATATGCGAGGTTATAAGAAATGTCTTATAACTCAATTAAAAATGAATATCATGCATTGGGTTTGAATTTGGGTTTTTTCAATCGCTTCCGTAAGATGATAACAATTATTCTATTTCGTAAGAAAATATCAATTATTAATTTACCTATTATTTTTATAATTAATTTGTTATTATTTCACGTAAGCCCCGCTATATTGAAAATTCTCACACCAATACACTTAAACTAATAACTACAGTATTTTTCTAATAAGTATGTTACAAATCGTAACACTGTGATACAGTACATATATTTTAATTTATAATAATAGTTATTTTAATTTAAACGTAATAATAATAAAATAATATATATAATATAATATTAATATAAATATAATAATAAAATAATAAAATAAGGTGATAGATATCAAATGTGTACAGGTATACATAAAAAACTAATCAAAGATCCATCTTCTTTCTCCTAGATAAGGCAAGCAGTTTATTTTGTAGAAAAGCCCAATATGACAATTAAATGCCAAAAATGAAATTTGCCACCCCTAATAATTTAAGAAAAAACATTTCGTGACATTATCTTTGAACCACTCTATATAAACATTAAGTCTAATAACTAGACAAGATTATAGCTTTATAGAAGAAAACCACAATAGAAAATTTTATATAGTTCAACAACTTTTATCTTTTTATGATACAACTATACTTACAAATGTATCCATATATACAACTGTACTTTTTGTTAATAAAATCCCATCTTCATTATTTATATTTCAATATTATAAGTGTTAATTTAATTATAGGTTGCTTCTACATATAAACACCTCTTAAAATATAGTGTTCTATACTTGTTATATTTCTACTGTGTATTCCTAATTACGACATATTATAATTGAATACAAATTGCAATTATTCTTTTTCTATCTTAATCTCTTATATCATGAAATGTTAGTAATATATATTATGTCTATGAAAGTACTTATAAATTCTGATAGTTAATTAAATAGATCAATACCAAGATTATGTAATTAAGCATACATCCAACCAAGCTAATTAAGAATATTAAATAAAATGAACAAATTTAAAGATTATTATATTATTTAGATGCATCATATAGTGGTAAACATCCTAATTATTAACTATTAACATATTAATTAATATATAAATCGACAATGATTCACAATTATATTTTCTAAGAAACTACATGGGCTACTACTAATTTGCATTCATCTATTATGAAAATCACCTATGGTCTACAAGCATATCTTTATTTATATATACACAATATAGGCTATATAACCTAAAATACAAAAGTATATGATATATACATAAAAACATTATATACTTAAGACACTGAAAAAAGTATTAACACTATAGTAGTCAATGTTGTAACAATCAAATTAAGCATGATAATTAAATATCTAATGATAATTTAATAACTCAGAAACCCAAATTAATACTTTCATTTATGTATGATCTCCATAAATTCATGTTGACTTTGAGTCATAAATTATTGAGCTTACCTTAATAAGTTTCTTTGAATATAGAAAGAAGCGATATGTGATAAAAAAGATGATCGTCATTTCTCCTTTTCACATATAATTAACGTAATTTTACTACATTACAACACATTAAATAATCAATACTTAAAAAGACGTTTTGTATATTACAAATTTTAAAATAAAAACGTGATATACATATGTACAAAAGGTAAACACAAATTCATTAATTGTATTTGATTATATTTCACTAAATTATTTAAAACTATAGATTTATCAAAATGAACAAAGAATATCTTACTCTTTTTAGATTTTGATGACTTCTTTTTACCAAGATACCATTTGTTCTTATAAAAATTGTTCGGTTTTCTATTACTCATAATTACAAATATCTAATAAATCTCCATTAAAATTACTATAAAGTTTTACCTACAGAATATATTCTATTCCAATTCCTACATTTCATTCATACATTATAGATACATATATAATTTGTCACTTTTGAAATTTACTAACATATAAATAGACTATGACTGATTTTCCCACTTATTGCCTTCACTGTTTACATTAATTGACTGCTATAAAACGCTTTGAAAGGATTTGGGGCTCTCTTCCACTTGCGACTAATCGTACATTCTAACAGCAAAATGACGTTCAGTAACAGCACGTATATATTCCATATCCATACTTTATAGTCTCACAGGACTGCTCTGTCGTCTAATGAAAATTATGTCATATTCAACAATGGGTTTTGTCGTCTTGCGCGACTAGTCGCAAGTGGAAAACAGGCTTTAATCACAGCTAACCAAACATAAGGTTAGTCAAGCATTTTCAATTGTAACTATGGAAACCATTAGTTGGCATCATTAACGTTACTATGCAACGAAACCGAGACCTGGTATTATTACGTATAAGTTTTACAATATATTTATTCAGCTTTACGTTTATTAAATTATGTCCATAAATTTCAATAAGAGGAAAAGAGATAAAAATTTCAATGAAAGAAAATATATGTACTATAAACTTATAAAATTATGTCATATATTTTAACAAATATAGTATATTTGTTAAAAAATAAAAACAATCTTATTTATCTCTAAAATGTGAAATTATTTTAATATTATAATTGGTATTAACTCATAAATATCTTGAATATGGATAGATATATAGTCACAGGGAAAATTGGAAAAGGAGCACAAGGTATTGTTTTAAAAGCGCATGATGTGGAAACAGAAAAGGATGTTGCATTAAAAAAGTTATTCTTAAAGAATATTGATAACGGTATATCCATATCTATTATTCGAGAAATAAAAATTTTACAACAATTAAAACATCCCAATGTATGTTTATCTCAATTATTTTATATATAATATATACATATATAATTCATATAAATAATTTTATAAAAAAGAACTTCCTTATTAATAATATAGAAATAAATTTAATAAAAAAGATTGTTTAACACAGGTCATAGAGTTATTAGATGCTTTCCCTACTGGTTTAGATTTTATAATGGTATTTGAATATATGCCGACAGGGCTATGGGAAATAATAAGAGACAATGATATATTATTAACTCGAGTTCAAGTAAAAATTTATACAAAAATGATTTTAGAGGGCATTGCATATATACATGGAAAAAATATAATACATAGAGTAAGAAATATTTATATTTTTTAATATAAACTTAAGCATAATAATAATAATAGCAACAACAACAACAACAATAATAATAAGTATACCTGAAGAACTTTAATTACATACATATTAAATTTATACATAGAATGTTATATATTTTCAATTTTTGGTTTATTTACTTTTTACCTTTAAAATTCTATTGAATTATAGTGAGAGTATTAAAATAATATTTTTAGGATTTAAAACCTGCTAATTTACTAATAAATGAAAAAGGTATTTTGAAAATTGCTGATTTTGGTTTAGGAAGATTATTGTGGAAGAATGTAACAAAACCATATTCTCACCAAATTGCCACTAGATGGTATAGAGCACCTGAATTATTATATGGTGCACGATATTATACATCAGCAATTGATATGTGGTCTATTGGATGCATTTTTGGTGAATTATATAACAGATCACCATTATTTCCTGTAAGAAATTCCTATTTTTACTCTATTATTGATGGTATTTTTAATATGAATTATATAATAAACGTCAAACTTACAGGGAGAGACAGATATTGAGCAGTTAGCAATAGTTTTAAAATATTTAGGTTCTCCTACATCAGAAACATGGCCAGATTTAAGTATATTACCTGATTATAACAAAATTACATTTCCATATCATAAGGGAATATCATGGGATGAAATTCTTGAAGATACTGAACAAGAAGCTCTTGACTTAATTAGTAAAATTCTTATTTACAATTCATCGCAACGTCTGACAGCTGATGAAGTATGTAATAAAATAAATACAGCAAGCAATTACTAACAAAAATTAAAATATTTCTTACTTGTTATTTCAGGCATTACAACATCCATATTTTCATATTAAACCATATGTTTCTTCAAAACATTTGATAAAACCACAAACTAGTCATCGCTATCAAATAAAGCAGAAAGAAATTAATACAAACGTCCAAACTACTACCCTTTTTAAAAATCTGTTAACCATATAATAAATGTTCATATTAACGAAGTACACATATAACTAATAAAACAAATATATACACTGAGATATAATATATAGAAGTGACCACACAAATAAATTATATGTTTAACTATAATAAACTTCGAGATTATTTAATTTTAATCATTTTAAAGCTGATAGAATAAGAACTATAAATATTTTTATAGGTACATAAAATTCGAATATTTTCTTAAAAAAGATGTACGAATTTATTGTTAATAATTATCTTATTTTATTTGTTTTTATAAAATGCAAGAAATCTATTAAAAACATCACGATTGTAGCCTGTAAGACAAGGTTGCCCATTTTCATATAGAGCTTTTTCATATAATTTTATTGATGGTTCTGACCACCAAAAATTTTTAATTCCTTCTTTGCCATCAATATCTAAGGTATTAAGTTGGTATACAGAGAAATGAAAATTTTGTCCATCTGACTGAACACATTGCACAACAATAGGTTCAGGTAACTTCTTCACATTTAATCCAAACTTTTGTCGGGCACAAGTTGCTGCTACAGTAAATGATTTCATCATTGAACGTGCATGAATTTGATCTTCAGTGACTGGCAATTCAGTTATATTTTTAACTTCCTCTGAATTGTGATTTATATAGATAGTGTGAACATTCATTAATGGCGATTCCGTATCAATTGCTATAATGTTAAAATGTACATGTTTAAATTTTCTAATTATGATTTATAAACTATAATCTAGCTTTCTATAACTATAATCAACTTACGATATAAATCCTCAGTGTTATCAATATCTAATTTAGATAAACCAACAGTACAATGTAGTGGGTGAAGATTGGGAAATGCATATTCGTTATCCATATTTACATCAGCTATAGGTGCTAGAGGTATCGAAGAGGTCATCATTATATCCATTATTAAGGAAAATTTTATAAAATCGTTTTCTTTCCCTAAAATATACGAAGTGACAAATTATGAGCTTGTGAATAGACATATACACTATGTGAAAATGTGCTAATAAAATATCTTAATTAACTTGTACAAATTATAAAACTAATGATTTTAAAGTCATGAATCATAAATATTCCTAGTTGATTTATAATAATCGTAACTGAAAAAGTCAAATACTTTATAATTTTAGTGCCTTGCATGATCATTAAAAATAGAAATATTATATATGAATGTGCAACACATATAATACATGAAGTTTAATGTATATTTTATAATATTTTTCTTTTAATAATATACCTATACACATAGATACAAGTCCATCATGAACTATTGATTTGTATTGTACATCATTTAATCCACACAATGATTCACAAAGTTGTAAAAACTTCTTTGTTAAATTATGCCTACAACATATTCTTTGTTACAGAACTGAACTTTTAAATTAAAAAGTATGAAGTAAATGTAATCATACAGATGATTCATACTCACATTTTTCTTGTACTAGATATACCATATACTCTTGGAAACACCCAAGCAGGTCGATTGGGATCTTTCAATCGTGGTAATTTTACTTGCTGTGCATCATATATCAAAGATGTATAAACAAATCTGAATAATTAAAATAATTTTCAAATTAAGAAAAGAAAATCATTAGTTGTATACTTCAAATACAGCGACTAATGAAATTATATGAAACATAATTATATTTTTATTAATATACCTTTTTAATAAATTATCTATATTGTCTGGAACGTCAGTAATTAGCTCTTGTATATTCTGTGGTAATGCATCATCAAGTTTTAGGGTTTTCGTTAATACACATGCTTGTGGTACACCTTCTTGTAAAACATTCCAATCTTCAATTACCAAACAACTTTTACTATTGGAAGTAGGTTCTGACTTATTAAAAGCAGTTGAATTTTCAATTCTAATATGAAAAAGAAGGAAATGTATTTATAATAAAACTTTATAGCTATAAATTAACAAAGTGTTTCTCAATTTATAAATATATATTAAGTCAATTAACTAAAGAAAAATTAATAACATATATATATATATATAAAAACGAAATACTTTATTAAGGATTTATTAATTTCGTAGAATACAAAAGAATATTTAATAACATTTGTTGCTAAGTATTTATCTTAAAAAGAGTTCGTAACCTTCTATACAGTTATATTATAGTATTATTGGTGTTTTTATAGATATCAATGTCCTTAAAAATAAATTCTTATAAAGTAAAATATTATAATTGTTAATAAGATTATAAGAATAATGAGAATTATAATTTAATATTCTTCCAAATTTCGATACAAAAGATACATTTAACTGTAAAAATTCCTACAATGTCCAAAATTACAAAAAGTAAATACATTAAGCAATATCTTTCTCAAAATAATCTATCTATAGAGTAATTTGCAAGTTAGGTAAATTACATTTATATTATTTTATGTTACTTGACGAAATAATTTTTAAAATTAAGTAACATCCAATGATTTAAGTTATAAAGTTATTTAGATTAAGGATATAAATATGTTATTAACTTTTTATTATTAATTAAGTAAAACAATGTTTTCTAGAAATTTTATGAAACAAACAACATAAAGCATAAAGAAATAAATATGAAAACAATAAAAGATAAATGTTAAAATAACAAATTAAATAAGATGTATATTATAATATTATATCTCAGTGATATATGAAGCATATTACCTTTTTGCTGATATTAATTCTGTAGCATCATGTACTGTAAAATTCATAGATTTTAAAATTGTTTCTGCTTTAGTTGCTTGCACACGTCTTTCTCGTTGATGTTGCCATAAATATCTTATTGCTTTACCTATGTGTTGTTTATATAATAATTGCGTGAACTTCATTATAATTTATCTAAAAAAAAAAAATGATAATTTACATCATTATAGAGAGTAACTGAGAGTTCTGTTTAATTCAATTTCATTCCACTGTTTTTAGTCAATTATGTACTTTAGAATATTGCTGATATAGGTTAAGTAGAACTATTATTTTCTAAAAATAAGAAATACATAGTTTGTTTCCTACTGTATCTCTTTCTTCTGCTCTTCTCTCCCTTTTCAAAATTATTGAAACAATTTTAACTCCTTAGTTTAAATTAACAACAATTTAATAATTGTTATATGAGTAAACTTTTATCCATATTACAATGTATCTACTATACAAATGTATGTTTAATAATTATTAATTAATATTATGAAGATGATAATTCCATTAATGTTTTATATTAGTATATACTGAGAAATATCATGACGGTAGATGTGAATACAATATCGTCGAGATAAATTTGTAATCTTTAATATCAATAGTTTAAATATCACTCAAATACTATTAAAGAATATATACACAGGCTACAGTCATACATATAAACAAGTCTGGAGATTTGTTAGAGAATATCAGAGAAGAAGTTACTTCTTTGGTTTTGGTATATGAGTGTTGGATCTGTTTATATATATGATCATAGCCGAACCTGTATACACGACCATGATGGCAACACTGCTTTTGTATGCATCGAAAGTCCTATTTTATTGCAGTGAAGTAAGTAGATTATCATTAATATCTTCCTTTAAAAAATTGATAGAGATATACTTAACTTTTAAAATAAGTTATAATAAAAATAATGATATTAATATAATTGTAGTGCAATGGAAATGAAATATAAATATTGGGAATAATAGAAATAATATATGTATAAACCTTTGGAAGGTATTAAAGGTGTTTGCCTGTATGTAAAGTATTTACACTATTTAAAGGGAATGTAAATGTAATGCAAAATAAGAACTGAACTATAGCTTTAAAAATAAATAAATACAAATATTTAAAAAATGAATTTGTCTAAATGAAAGAGGTTAAGTGAATACATAGCATAAGTTAAGATGAGCCATGGACATAGGAATGTAGGGAACGAGTAATAACTGAGGAGCGGTGAAGCTATTTCTGGGGAGTGGAGAACATAGTATTTTGGGGCCACATTGATAATTGGTCGTGGTAGCGCAAACGCAATCTCTTAGTCTCATCAAGTAAAAGTGAATTAGTGTAACTAGTTTTTTCCTTCTGACATACATCATTGAGTCAGTCACTAAGTCACCAATAACCAATGTAGCCCCAAAGTATCACCTGACCATGTTCCCAGTTCCTTGGAAGTAACTTTCACACTCCTTGCCTGAACTAGACATTTATGCTCGATTCTTATATTCCTATGTCCATAAATAACTGAGCAATAAGAATAACTCACGAGAAATAACTAGAATTTTTGCAAATACGAATAAAAATTTTCATGTCAATATTTGTAAAACATGATAAATTTCGCACACCACTCTAGAGGTAGCGCATTATTGTTTTTAATTTTTAGTAATAATATAAGTGTTAGGATTTCATAATTCTTCATTCTTTGGAAATAAAAAAAACGGAAACACAATTATTTGATTTTGAAGTCCTATAATAATTTCCTTTACAGCCAAGAATACATCAATGTAATGATGTTATTAATTTATAAAACATTGTATAAAGCTATTATATTGTAAAAAGCTAAAATAAAAGATAAAATAAGTATTTAAGAGTTTTGACTTTAGAGTCTATTTCACATATACTATTATACATTCTGTTACATTATACTATAATTGTTTTATATTAGTATTATCACTTACTGTCACAACATACATATATTACACAAATAAATATTTATAGGTTATAGAACTGATTAGATTATATTTATATCAGAAGAAGAAGTTCCTAATATTGTTGTCAGATTCACTTTTATTATGAAGCGTAAAAGCCCAATCTTTAAAGTACATTTTTGATTTCATTTTATAATATTTTTTAATGATTTCTTACAATATTACAAACTGATATCTTTTAATATTATTAAAACTAAAATTAAAATATTGAATATACCACATATCATTTTGTTCCTTTTTAATATAAAGTAACAATCATTTTACTTCATTTTGATAATAATTTTAATGCCGTAATAAGGCATACATATTTTAACAATTTCCTAATTATGATTTTTATGTTTCCTTCTACTTCTTTTATGTATATATATATTATCAAATATTTTCAACAACTTATTTTAACAACAAATAAATACTTTGACATGTCCAACATTCACGAATTATATACTATTTTTTTAGCAAATTCATATTTTATACTATTAAATTCTAGGGAATTCGAAATATAGGGACTTAATACAGCTTACATTTTCTGTGAAATAAATACATAATATATGCGCGCGCATCCACATGCTATACTTTTATACCTAGTGATTTGCATATTATAAAAGGTTCCTACCTTTGATGTGTGAAAAGATGGTGACCTACTGATAACGAAGTTCTGTGATAAAAATTGTGAGTGTGGAAAAACCTTTTCTATCATACAAACGTTAATATCCTAGATACAGGCAATGCATTGGAGCTGGATACACTTGCAACAATCATGATAAATACATCTGTATGTGTTATAATTATTTGAGTATTTTAATATCCGATCATTAGAAAGGATACCAATAGCAGTAGTGTTTTTAGTATGTGAAAACGATAAAGTTTTTTAAATCGTATTGTACTGTATTTAATCGGTAATGTGTGTATTTACTACTAATTATATATGTAAGTGCATTTCTTCACAACATGTTATTTAGTGTTTATCGCCATTATAAAACATCTGAAATACGTTTTTATTTTGGTAATTTATATATTGATGTAGCATAATTTACCAACTCACGATACTGGTTTAAGTATCTCTTTTGTTTTAACATAGTACTAATTGTTTTCACAACGTCCTTTAATTTTACCTTAAATTATTTTTGTAATTGTTATTTACGCATTTATGATAAGGGTGTTGATACTTAATTGTACTATTAAGGTTATAAAATATTGCAGGTAAAACTTACATATAAATAGCTAAGAAATTATGAATTCTCAAAAATCATCTTATTAAAATATACTAAATTGTATACAATGTCTCATTGTGAAGAAGAAGTGGCATCGTCTGGTTTTCACCAATTAAGCATTACAAGTAAGTTTTTATATCCTTATTTATTGTTATATATATTTAACATATTTTGTGTATTGTATAATTCATGCACAATCATGCATAAGTATATACTTGGTGCAGTCCAATCTGAACATAGATATTTTTATTATATGTTTAACATTATGATAGGAAAATATTTCTCTATTGTTAATTCTTTATTTCTTGTCATAACTGAAGTCAAATGTTCTGCTAAACTAAAACTGAAACAAGGAATATATATGTATCAATCAAGTTCCACATTTATCTGTAATAAATACATGACTCTTCATAAAATATACATAAACTATTAAAGTGTGATTGGAAACACTTGTTCTTATTATTATTCTAAAATCTCAATGTTGGACAGATATACTTAGTTGTCTATCTTAAATGTTTCTCTCGAAGTATTTTTCATCCTACCTATCCTACCCTAATCTTATCATATCCTACTAATTGCATTTAAGATACTGGACTAGGATCAAAGGTAAAAATTAAATTAAAGAACTTTATTTGGGATAAAGTTCCAAGTAGCATCTGTATCCAATCAAGACAAAATTTGGTGGATGTTATAAGAACAGAGAGTAGACTCAAAATATAAAAATTTCAGTTTTGACAATTCATGCATTTAGAAGATATAGGAAGTGTTCAAATACCTATACATAGTAGTATATATATGATTATGTGTACATACATGTACATGGTTTTACATTTATATAATTCAACAGTCATAATTTTACAATATAATGTAGTTTAATTTTAATTACTTACCAGATAAATATTAAACATATAAAAATTGTTAGAAAAATATATAAAAAATGAATTATATAATATTAGTCTTAAATATTAATACTGTTTTAAGTATATATAATAAAATTTTGTTATTTTAGTTGAAGGTGCTATATTAAGAAGTTCTACATTTTTAAAGCCTAATCCTTACATTGAATTTTCTGTTGATGATAAAAGTCCTCGGAAGACAGAAGTTTCAAAATCCACATATCAACCAAAATGGAACGAGGAATTTACAATACTTGTAACTCCATATTCTCAATTACATTTTCGATTGTTAGATCACAGTACATTCCGAAAAGATACTTTAATTGGAGAAAAAAAAATAAGTCTTTCTCAAGTATTATCTCACTATAATGGAAAATTAGAAAATATGGAAGTAACATTTGATTTAATGACTGAAAATAAACATGATTCTCAGTTATGTAAGGTTGGAGAATTGATTACAGTATTTGATGGATTAAGAATTAACATGCCAAATACGTCATCACTAACTATTAATGAATCATCATCGTGTCAGACGCAATCTGGCTGTATGCCTTATGATGGTAAGAAATTAAGATTAAGCATATAATAATTTTTAAATAATAAATGAACAAAATAATTTTTAGCCAATGATAAATGAGATTGAAATTTTTACAAAATTTTAAGGAAAGAATATCAGGATAATGAGTATTATCTAGATAAGTATTATTAGGTTGTCTGAAAAGTGTCTCTTTTATAGACACGTCTTTTACAACAATGCATCTTTATACAAACATGAAACCTAATCTGTCGAACGTTGTGATCTTTATTTTGATAGAACAAAATGGATCATACGTAATTTAATAAAATAATATAAAACGGAAAATGTTGTGCATCCATTATTTCCTTATAAAACGAAAGAAACTTTTCAGACAATCTAATATATGTAGTGTATGTCATTATATGACATTATATGACACTTTAAATATAGCTGTCTATTATAGAAGTTAATAAAATTTTTAAAGCATTTATATTAATTTTTAAAAATCAATAAATTAATGAAATAAGATATTAAAAATATTTCTCTCTTCTTGGAAAAGTGAAAGTTACTTTAAATGTTTTAAATAGGGGCATTCTCACTTTTAATTTTATAAGGAATAAGGTTATTTAATTTCCACTGTTACACATACATGTAAAATATTTAATTATATGATCACATCTTTACAGAACTTCATAATAATTTTTCAATGATGATCAAATTAACAAGTGTAGTATAATGTACTATGATTGGCTTTGAATTTGCAGTATAATATTTCAGAATCACTAAGTAATCAACTTTTTATAGAGAATCATACATATACATATAGGATACTTCTAGTGCTGGTGTTCTTATTGCTTTATAATTAGTAGTGTAGGTTTGGAAGAACTAATAGACTGAGAAATAAGTAAACATCTAGTAATGAATAAATAATATTTACAACAAAATGCAAATGTGATATGTGTAAATTAAAGTATAAATTATTTTTAAGATATTCTTGCAATCATCTGTATAGAAATTATCATTATATTTTATTTATTTGTTATAATAAAATATGTTTAAAGTAAGTGTTATTTGCATTTAAATAAAGTATCAGAAAATACACAAACTTTTTTATTATTCATTTTGGAAAAATAAAAGGAGATGTCTTCTTTTTTAAGTTGTTTAAAATTGAACTTGAAATATCTTTATAATGTATAGTAAAATATAAATGATTGAATAATTTTAAATATAAACTAAACATACCTGCTGAGTTTTGTTTTTATGTATTTAATAAGTAATAGATTTCTGAAATGAAGAACCATACAGAATAATTTTATAATATAAATTACATAAAACTTTTGTGCACGTGTATGTATAATAAAAACAAATTTTATATATTCTAATTATATATCTTATATATACACATATATATAAATAATGAAATTGTTCTTAATTTAAGTACAAGCATAATCATATTTTAGGTGTTTCAAATAATGATGCTGTTAGTAATAGTAGCATTCTTAATGGAGGGATTCGTGCTCGCATGAGATTACATGAACCTAAACATGTTGCATCATCTACATTTCATGGAACATTACCAAATGTTTATCAGAACTCTACTTATAGTAGTGGAAGTGAACAGGCCAATTCCAATAAGAATAATGAACAAATTGAGCCCGCTGCATCGAATTCATTATCAAATGGGCATGCAATATCACCTGCAGACAAATCCATTGTAACATTACCAGGACGTTTTACAGGATCTTTGCCAGATGGACGTCAAATGTCTCGAATAGAGCATGTATCGACATCTGGTATAGTAGATGGAAGACTTGATACAGTAGATGGAAGATTTGGTACATGTACAGAACAATTTCCAAAGGTTTCTGTCTCGGAAAGTCGTAATATTTCTCAACTTGAACAATCAACAGTATTACCTGGAACAGTTGGAATACCTAGATCAGATCAATTAACTGTAGTTAATACAGATATATGTTCACATAGTAGAACAGACCAGCCTATTTCTAATGAACGTAACTCTCGAACAGAACAATCTGTAACTGGTCCTCTTTCAGATAGTTATGGAACTATGAGAACGGATCAAGATACTACTCTTTTAGTAGATGGATGTACAGTTTCTAGAGTAGATCAACTTAGGAATTCTGGATTAACTGATAGTCAGGGACATTCTCAAACAGAGCAATCTGTAGTATTTACTTTATCAGATGGTTCTCATTTAGAACAACCTACAGTGTTTCTTATGACAGATGGACGTGGAATCGCACGTTCAGACCCATCTTCGATATTATCCTTGGATGATGCACGTAGAATTTCTCGTACTGAACAATATACAAATCCTACAACTACTCGTTCAAATTCCCGAGTAGTACAACGGGTCGCTCCATTAACAGGACAAACTACTATGATACCTGGTCAATCAACTCAACCTGAATCTTCAATAGTACTTGCTGAAGTTGGTCCTACAAATCATTCTGAAGAGCCATTAGCTCCTGGTTGGGAAATGAGATATGACATTTATGGGAGAAGGTTGTACTATTTTTAAAAATTATTCAATTTTTACATTTCTAGAAAATATATAATATTCTTTTTTTTATGGTGCATTTTTAATTAGGTATTATGTTGATCATAAGACACGAAGCACTTCTTGGGAAAGACCACAACCTTTGCCACCTGGATGGGAAGTTCGTAGAGATCCAAGAGGCAGAATTTATTATGTAGATCATAATAGAAGAACTACAACATGGCAAATACCAAATACAGAAAGATTACAACATTTTCAACACTGGCAAGGTGAAAGACAGCATGTGGTACAACAAGGTAACCAACGGTTTCTTTATCCTCAAGTAAGTAATAAATAATTATAACATATATATAATTTTATTTTTATTTATATTTTACATTGAGTTTTGAAAATATAGATATTTAACAATCTAATTTAGAAATAAATTTAATATGTATATATAGGCACATGGAAATCAAGCAGCTATAGCAGGACCATCAACATCATCCATAATCGATGATGATGATGCTTTGGGACCATTACCTGCTGGCTGGGAGAGACGTAAACAACCAGAAGGAAGAGTTTATTATGTAAATCATAAAAATCGTACTACACAATGGGAGGATCCAAGAACACAAGGACAAGAAACTGGAATTGATGAACCACCATTACCAGATGGCTGGGAAATGCGATTAACTGAAGATGGAGTTCGATATTTTGTAGATCATAATACAAGAACAACTACATTTCAAGATCCAAGACCTGGAGCACCTAAAGGGTTTGTGTAATCTTTTTTTATCAATCTTTATTAGTTTAATTTTTTGCCTTATTATGTTCTTTACTACTATACTTTTATTTAGTCCTAAAGGTATTTATCGTGTACCAAGAGCATATGAAAGATCATTCCGATGGAAATTATCACAATTTCGCTTCTTGTGTCAAACTAATGCATTACCGAATCATATAAAAATTAGTGTCAATCGACAGACATTATTTGAAGACTCTTACCATCAAATAATGAATGCAGAAGCTTTTGCATTGAGGCGCAGATTATATATCATATTTAAAGGGGAAGAAGGGTTAGATTATGGAGGTGTATCAAGGTAAGAATTGAACCAACAATTCCATGGAAAAAATTTTATTTTGTAAGAATAAAAATAAATTAGACAAATTCTGATTTCAGAGAATGGTTTTTCCTATTGAGTCATGAAGTATTAAATCCAATGTACTGTTTATTTGAATATGCCAACAAGAGTAATTATAGTTTACAAATCAATCCAGCATCTTATGTCAATCCTGATCATTTACAGTATTTTAAATTCATTGGAAGATTTATAGCAATGGTATGATAATTTCTACTGTTAATAATATTATATTTGATAAAATTAATAAAATTAATGTACACTAAATATAATATAGTACATATATATATTATATATATATATAATAAATATAAATACATTAATTGTAGGCTCTTTATCATGGACGGTTTATCTATAGTGGTTTCACTATGCCGTTTTATAAACGTATGTTAAATAAGAAATTGGTTATGAAAGATATAGAATCCATTGATCCAGAATTCTATAAATCTCTTGTGTGGATAAAAGAAAATAATATCGACGAGTGTGGTCTCGAATTGTATTATAGTGTGGATTTTGAAATTCTTGGTCAAGTAATACATCATGAATTAAAAGAGGGTGGTGACAAAATTAGAGTTATTGAAGATAATAAAGAAGAATATATTAGGTACTGTTATTATTAATATTAAGTTCATATTTTACACCTTAAAAAATAATTATTCATTGATTGTTACTATATAAGGTTAATGACAGAATGGAGGATGACCAGAGGTATAGAGGACCAAACTAAAGCATTTTTGGAAGGTTTTAATTCGGTTGTACCATTGGAATGGTTGAAATATTTTGATGAACGTGAATTAGAACTTATGCTCTGTGGTATGCAAGAAATAGATGTAGAAGACTGGCAACGCAATACAATTTATAGACATTATACACGAAATAGCAAACAAATCTTATGGTTTTGGCAGGTTCGTTATTATGCGTACAAAATTATTTGTAAAATATTATCCAGTATATATATCATTTATTATATTTATATATTTTATTCAGTTTGTAACAAGAACAGATAGTGAAAAACGAGCTCGACTTTTGCAATTTGTAACGGGTACCTGTCGAGTACCTGTTGGGGGATTTGCAGAACTAATGGGTAAATAGTAAACATCAATAACTAAATAAATATGAAATAATTTATAGAAATCAGATGATTTATATTTGAATCTATTTTTTGTTATTTTTTTTCTTTTTTTTTTTGTTCTTCTTTTTTATTCCCTTTAGGGAGTAATGGACCTCAAAGATTTTGCATAGAAAAAGTAGGAAAGGATACATGGCTACCTAGATCACATACATGCTTCAATAGATTGGATTTACCACCATATAAGAGTTATGATCAACTAGTAGAAAAGTTAAACTATGCAATTGAAGAAACAGAAGGTTTTGGTCAAGAATAATTAGAAATATACCTTATGAAACGTAATATGCCACTGCCTATGAAGCGATGAAGACAAGTTTAGTATAGTGGTATAAAGTTTTAATGATTTTATTTATCTTGTTCCCAATAACAAGATACAATTGTTAAGTAAAGAAATTTCTTTAAATTAATGAATTGAAGACGTTTGTATTACATCTTTATAAAAAAATCCTTATATTCTTTTTAATTGAAAATGTTTTATTTCAAAATATATTTCATTTATTTTATGTATGTTGTAATGGAACCTAGACATGTAAAAGTCGTAGAAAATATTAATGAAATGCACAGAAAATATTAACAAATTTGTATATATTTAGAAAATAAAGTTTATAAACAATTCATAGAATAAAATGAAAGCAAAGATGCCAAAATAATTATCTTATAATAATTAATTTTTTAAAGATTAATTTTATTTTATTTTCTTGTGTTTTTCTCTCCTAATAAGAGTTATAATGATAAAATACATCCTGTCTTTTAAGTGTTAGATATTGATGCTTTCTACGATATTTTAGTAACAGTCCCTATGGAAGGGCTTGAAAATTACAATAACAAATGCTGTACATATTAAGCCATTAATATATTGTATTTTATGTGACAACTCAATAATAACAATTTCATGTTTTGTCCTAAGTAGTTATAAAAAATTATTTTTGAAAAAATTTTGTAGATATATTAGGAAATGAAAAATACTAGATTCGAAAATGACTATTTGCATAAACTAGATAATTTATAAAATATTTAACATACGTCTATAAAGAAATAATGTCTGATAATTACAGCTTACATTTCAAGTAATTCTTTTTACTGCTTGAAATATTATAAACGAAAGAATACTATATTTTATTGTGAGAATTTAATTCTTACAAATAATACTTTTAAATTATTAGCATTTATTAATATTCATAACGCATAAATTTCAGTTGTTTCCATAACAGATACCACTGTAAGAATGTGGTATAACAAAATTAATGATAATAAACTACAATATTTGACTATCTCTATTTGCTTATAATGTTTTACGTTACCAGATAATAAAGCATTAGTTTGAAGATATCAAATTAATAAAAGATATTTATTATATATGTTCACATAAAAACATAGCAGGAAAGATGAACTTAAAAAAATATGAATTCAAATTCAAAAATTGAATGCCTTTGTAGTGAAATATTAATTAACATTTATAAAATATTTATTATATAAATTAACATATAAAGTGAATTTTACATACATTTATTTCAAGATATGACACAATTATAAGTTATAAATTTATGCTTACAGAAATATTTTATAAATTATTGAATGTCTGTAAAAAAGTGGTGGGATATATTTTTTAATTATTTGTTTTTTGATTCAAACCAGTCCATAATTTCCAATTTTACTTTTATGTGCAGAGTTTTGCTTGTGTATTATTGTTATTAAATTAATGTTTGATATTATAACTATTTCTTTTATAACATTTACAATATACCAGTTTGAATTTTTTTTTTAATTCTAGTATTCTTTATATTATAATCTTAGGACTATAAACATGAAATTTGTTAATGTTTTCAACAATAATTTGTGTGCGCATGTATGCATCCGTATATGTACAAATAGATATTGTAATTAATGTAAGAATTAACACATTTAATATGCATGCAATATAAAATTGTATATGTGTGCACACAAATTAAATTCATGGAATGTGTATTCGAACAGTAATATAATACAAAATAAATGTATGACAAATTTATAATAATATTAAAAAAAATAAGTTTACTCATTCATTGATAAATCACTTAAAATACATATAAATACTTGTATTATAACTTCTATATAATGTGTATTCTAAGTTTCATAACTTAATGTATACAATGTATGAAACTATTTACTGTTATCTTCTCAAACTATTAAAGTGTAAACTTTTAATTGAATGAACTTATACTTTACTTTCTATTATTTTAATGTAACTACATTTTATTTATTGTTTATCATATTTTGGGTTGTGTAAACATTTTTACAATAATAAAAGTATTTTAAAAAGAGAAGAAACAGAAGATATAATTTGTTTCCCAATATTATCATTTAAAATCTGTCCTTTGCAGAATTTGAAAATGATTATGAAATCTGTTTTGAAGTATTACAATTGAAAAATCTCTTTGATAAATTTAAATGAGAATGTAAAAGTATAAAAATACTTTAGATTCCGTAAAACGTATTGATATCTATTTTTTCTAAATATATGAAATTAAATATGTAAAATCTATGCTGTGCATATTTCACATTTTATAATAAAATATTGTACTTTTTTTTATTTAAATTGTTATATACGCATCCACCACAGGGCGAAAACGTGCGCTTTTAGTCTGGTGCACTCCACAGATAAAATTCATTCATACCACATGTGAGCATATCATATTTGTTAGACCATGATATTATAGTGTACCTCATCACAAGATTATCAAAATTACAAGATTTGTGATATATATGTACGAAACCAAATTTTGGGCAATTTTATTTACATTAGGTAAGTCTCAGCACTTATATATATAAATAAGGCTGGAACCCAAAACTAACAAAAAAATGAAGAACAGAAATTTTTGCTCCACATCAGAAGTTATCCCAATGAAACACATAGGAAACAATAACTTCAATCCCTACATCAACTATACTTTAATATATCAAATATATAATGTGTATAATGTATACAACAAAAATTTAGAAGTAACCAAGTTAGCCACAACTGCACATTTGCATATAAGTCTAAAACTCCGAAACGTGAGTGAATAATAAATTATATTCATATATACATATGATAAATTCATGATTCATCCCTACCATGAAATTTTGATATTTTTATGTTATATAAATAATCAAAAAATCATAATCCTGATACAGAACATCTGCAAGACGTCATGTGTCATCATGTAATTTCGCATCGCGTTAAGAGTCAGTAAGTAAGATCGGGCTAATATTCTTTCATCAACTGTTGACCCTATAGAATCCGCGAATTACAACTCCCTATCTTGACGTACAGTTCACCCACCCAGAGCCTTGATTTTTTAATGGAGAACCATGTCGAGTCCCGACTCTTGAATGGTTCTCTGCCAGTGATCCTTGTATCTGTGAGTAGAAGAACCTGTAAGATGACATCGCATGGCAAGTCCTACAGAATTGGCCCGAGCGCCGATCCTTAGTGTATCCCGTAGGACACTTCCCTCCGATGTAATGCACCATTCTGGCCCAGATATTCTATTCCCGAAGATAGAACCCGATAACCCATCTAAGATATATGTCAAATAATTTTTATTTATGTATCCATACTCGGTTTGATGTCCTACTAGGCTCGGCATCCATGGGTGCGAGGTTGAAATACGGCCAACCCGTCTAAGGTAATATAATTATCTTCCAGGACAGAGAATTGAAGGTATTGTTAAGAGACGACGTCAACGCTATCTTAACCTACGCATTATCGGTAAGTGCAGGATGAACAAGATTCTCCGACTTATCCGACGGGTGTCTAATTGTACCTAATTAATAAATCAAAGCTTACCATAGGTATATAGTCATATATTATACCACATACGCACAATACCGTTCGCTATTCATTTCACGTTTACGAATATGAAGGTTTTTTATTTTTATAGAAATGATCTACTCTTCTACATAAATACACATATTTATAAAACTACTTTATATATTATATTGAAGTAAATTTATTACATATTACATACATCTCAAATTTAAATTGCTTGACAACAATGTATTATTTATCATTCCATTAATCATTTATACATTCTTACTATAGATAACTATTATTTAAATACTACTTGATCATAATTTCGGATTGGGTTTAAAGAATTTTTCCCAGGGAAAGAAATTGAAATGAATATTAGGAAAACTATCTGTTTCATTCGGTAACTTCCTTTTTTCCAATAAATCGCCTGAAATTCATATTGCATTCATATAATAATAAATATTCAAACACAAAAATCATTCAACACTATTTATATGAAAAATACTATATAATTATATGTAGAATGATTTTAATTAATATAATGATCCTAAATATTTCTGTTGTTTCTAATAATAGTGGATGATTAACTCTCGGAAAATTACATTAAAATCTAAAATAAAACGCAGATGGATAGCAGCATGTAAAAAAGAACATTTCTTCATAAAAAAAAAACAACATGAATTGCTACAAGAAATATTCGAGATATATTCGAAAATAATGACACAATTAAAACAATATAGATTTATTATACAATTTTCGAAAGAGACTATATGTACCATTATAAAATATAATTTAAAAAATTTAATATTACTTTTACCCATCTCTTTCTATAAACATTACACACATTTTTTCATTATATTAAAAACAGCAGAAATATTTAGACTTACTATAATAATTGATGATGATTATATATAAATGTAAATAATGTAAACAATTATATATTCAGTATCAACATTTTATATAGATTACTTACAGTTACTTGTATCAGAAATATCTTCTATTTTGGTTTCCACTCCATTTTTGTCTATTTTTGTAATAATAGTATGAATTTTGTCACCAATTTGGTGTGATATAATAGTTTCCTCATTTCCTTCATGATCTTTAATAACTTGTTTTTGTTCTATTGTTCCATCAGGTTTACGAACATATTCTTTCCTGATAGATCTTCCAATTATGGAAGGTCGTGCTACTTTAAGTTGTGGCTTGTCAGACTCACCCCAAACATTGGAAAAATTATCTATAGTAACTCTGTTAAAAATACAACATTTTTTCAAACAATTATAAGTTATATTTATCAATTATATCTAATTATTTTATAAAGTGATTAAATTCTGCAATTAAAAACTGCAATTCATTAAATTTAAATACTAACTTTCCATCTAAATCTGTATCTAATTTTAATTCCATCTGATCATTATTTGGTTTTAACATGTTATCACGTAAAGATTTTCTCTGTGAGGGTATAAATGAAAATACGTTTGTATTTGCATCATTACCTGAACAAATTTAAAAAATATTTGTATATATGTAAATGTAAATCTAAGTTTAGTTAAGTGTAAGTTAAATACAATAATTATATGTACATACCTTCATTATTAAATCCATAAATAAAATTCATCATTATATTCTCTATCTGAGACTCAAAATATCTTGTTATTTCTAATGGGTCACTGAAGATGTTAAAGTGACCGACTCCCTCGAAAAATCTATTATATATTATATTATATGAGATTTTATGGTAAAATTAATCATTTAAAAGAGTATAAAGTAAATAAAAAATACATTGTGGGCAGCAGATGCTAATATCAATAAACATGTAAATGCTGATTATAATCATAATATCAGGTGCTGAGACATGTTCCATTTTTTAATTAGTAGGAAGAAAAATATTCAGCCAATTAGGTTGCTGAACTGGGATTCATACATGAATTTTTGTATAATTTAAATTTTTGTTATAAATAAACTAAAGTTACAGTTTTGGGTTAAGTACTGTACAATAACATTTCATCAACATTGTAACTAAGCAAGAGTATACTGATATTAGCATACATCTGATAATTTACAGATATGAGTTATGTTCTTATCACCAATCACATATTTTTAATTTGTTAGTTACATGATTAAAAAATTAAGAAAATGTTTTAAATAATATTCAATAAGATAGTTTATACATAGAAGCTTTAAATTCTAATAATTATGTAAATTTAAATCTTGAAATTCCAAAATTTTTCACTATTTTTTTATTACGTATTTTGCAGCATACCTTAAACTTAGTCATGGTGCAAGTTACTATTTGTTTAACATTTTGTTTCATTCTTAGCTAATCTTTAAAGCATCACTTTACTTTCCACGGTAAATTTATATAAATGATATGCAGTTTTATACTTTGACATAAGATATAAAGTAAAAATTACCTGCTATCATCATGAATATCAATTTGAGACATTGAGTTTTGAAAATTATCTCCTCCATAATTACTTTGATAATCGTCAAATCTGAAATATTTAGTAATGCAAGTTTAATTAAAATAAGGGTGAAACTGTAGAAAAGACCCTCGTTTATATTATTGAAGATAAGCGGCTGGGGGCAACCAATACTGCTACAGACGCACAACTTTAGGCAGAATTTACTGCAGTGGTACCTGTAGTTTTTCACGAATATCTTGGAAACTAAGCTATCCCATCCTTTAAATGTACAGGAAAGAGTTATTCAAAATATTGTGTTTTACAATATATTTAAAAATCGTTAAAATCAGAGGGTAGCTAACTTTTCTATAGTTTCACCAAAATGAGAAAGAGGATTATAATTGATTACATCGTAGAAAATGAATGAAAATAGACTGTCGAAATACAGATAGTCCGTAATACAGATATAAATAATGTTTATTAAAATATTTACCCATTATTAAATTTTTCTGATTTTCGCCTACCAAATATATTGCGAATGAAATCCCACAACTCCATTTCTTACTTTTTTAATTCACTCACTGATCCGAAACAAACTTACATCATATTGCAATATGTTATATGATAATATAAACAGATCGCGACGTCACGACTAGTTGTGAAAAATCAACATGGAGGACAAGAAAGTTCTCGTCTTGCGCATGAGTGATATGCTATGAATGTCTCAGTCAGAATAGAGACAATTTATTCATCTCTGTCTGTCTCGTAAGAACGCAAATATTGTTGATCTTCCATATTGATTTTTCACGATCAGACACGACTCAATTTTGAGACGGTATTCCCTAGCGAGTGTCGGGACCTATTTACATATATGATCGTGGTATGTGCATATATTCTTGAATTAAAATATATAATCAGATGTACATAAGTATGCTGCATTTAGACACATACTGCTATATTCATCATATTGTATTTTTATTTCATCCGCATTTCATACATCCCTGACCATCCCTGTATGTCTGTAAATATACAATAAATAGATTGGCATTTACAATATAAGAAATATCGCATATATTTAGGTATCATCTAGGACGAAAATTTAAGTCAGATATAGTCATATAAATACATGTTTATTAACATTCGTAGGGTAATACAATAATATTTAAGCTTGTATTTATCATTATTATAATGACAATAGTTGACTTTATCATTAAAATTATATTCTTAAAAATATAGATTATATATTAGTTTTGTCCTTGAAAATATTTTATTTATACGATTTAAAAACGAGATATATGAATAGAATGCAAGATATATGTAAATCACATATGTTAATTCAACTTTTATAGTAATTCATATAGAACGAAATTAAATTTATTATTTGACAAATTAATGTAATTTAAATATAGACAATTTCTATATTTGTAAAGATATTAATGATAACAATAATTTTGATAACGATTCCCTAATAATAGAATAATATAATATTATGCAATCAAAATTTTATATAGTAAATATAGTACAAATTTAAACATTTTAAATTGAATAAAAATTAAAGAATTCTAAATTTGATTGAGTACATATTTATTTTACCTTTACAATGAACACAATACAAATAAATATAAATGTTTTTGAATGATACATTTAAAATTACCGCCAAATATCTGTCCATCCCTATTTATATATTAAGTACATATATGTATACTAGATTCATTATAAGAAAATCTCATGAAATGACAGAATTTGAAAAAGGTAATCATTTTGATGAGAAGCAAGTTTATTAATTACAGTTATTAAAATACAGTGTCACAATTTTTATGTTATACCAATACATAAGATCCAGTGGAATTAGATCTTTTGAATCTGTCATATTGTCTGATTGAGTTGTATATATAAATAAATAAATAAATAAATAAGTATATTATGTATACACGTATGTATCAGAGAAAAGCATCATTTTCATGTAGTAGATAACCATTTGTATTAATTTAAACGTCTGAATTGTCATAATTGTACCATAAATATTTTATTATATAAATTTATGTGAGTGATATTTTATTATATAAATTTATATCAAACATAAATAATACATTGTATAATCATATAATGAATCAATATAATTGTATATGTTTGTGCAATAATCGAAGTAAACCCTTTTGCTTTAAATTAAATTATATTACAAAGTATTACACAAATTTAATGAACCGTCGTAAATTAAACAAAACTGGTTTATTATGTGATTTAGAAATTATATAATGATTTTCATTCCTTCATATCTTTTTTATAATTTATAACATAAATCATAAATTTATTGATAATTATAATATGTGTCCATCTTCCTATAAATTAAAAATTCTACTTTTTGTTTTAGATCAAAAGAAACTTTAATATGATAAAGTATAAAACATACAGCATAGGATTGCCTTAGACAAAATTAATATCTCAAAGATAAACAATGAATAATATTTCTGGACAATTCCGTAAAACAATGTGGGATCCGTTCCTTATAATATCTCAAATAATTGCAGTCCAGACTGTGATGTACTTCTGTCTTGGATTATGGATTTGGATTGTTGCATCATACATAGGATCCACAAAGTCGTTAGATTATGTTTTCCATTATAAACAAATACACGTTAGAGATTTTGCTGGACAGTTTATAATAATTATTTTTATCTTAAATGCATTAATTGGAGCAATCGCACTGTGGTGGTTAGTACAAAGGACAAAACAGTGTATGGATTTTGCCTGTACAGCACACTTAATACATTTATTATGCTGCTGGATATACAATGCAAGTTTTCCATCAACTTTTAGTTGGTGGTGTTTAAACATTATATCTTTAAGCATAATGTGCGTTTGTGGTGAATTCCTCTGCATGAAAACTGAATTACAAGCAATACCATTAAGCATGAGCAGTCAGAAAACAGCCTTGTAAAAATTTGCTACCAAAGTGAAATTGATGTTTAGTAAACAATATCATTTTATACTAAAAAGTTTAAAACAGATAAATAAAAGACTATTTGCTTTTTATATATATATTTCTAACATTAAATATACATCAAAATACATATATAATATATAATTTTACTACATATATTTGTCCTATCTGTTTAATGATGTTCTTTATAAAAGCGTAAACCACAATATCCACAAGTATGATTACCAGGTTTATCCTAAAATAGAGTTATATATTGTAAATAAAATTAAAGAATGTATCTACTTACATTGTAAATTCATATAATTTGTACCAAATTAATGTAAACTTTTGGATGTCCTAAAGGTCCACCTCCCCCATCACATGCCACAATTTTATCTTTCACTGGTGTAGCAGGAATTTCCGCTATTAATTTAATGGCCCAATTATCATTAACCTCCTTTGGTCTATTTACAAATCGTACATTACGATAATCATCTTCATCATATATCTATTACAAAATAAACGGTATTTATTAAAATAAATATTATGTATCGTGGAAAGTTGTAATGATATAAACATATCTTTATCAATATTATTTTACCTGGCCAGTATGGGTAACCTTTTTAGCAGATTTTGTAGTTACATCATGTACATTTCTTGTTAGTAGTCCTATAATATTAGGTTTATACCTTTTGTTGGAAGCTTCTAAAAATTTTACGATTTTCAAATTCGCCATATTTTTTTAAATGTTTTTACACTTTTTTCTTTGAGGTATCACGGCGTGTTCATAAGGTACAGGATTTTAACCAAGAATATATATATATATATATATATATATATTCCAAAGTTAGGCTATACTACGACGTCCACCACAATATCTGTTGAATTAACATTCATGTGACTAGGCTTTTATTGTGCAACAATTTTTTCTGAGGTGACTACTAGAAAAAGAAATGATTACCTTGTCTTCCTTAAATGAAACGTAATATTAATTTCTAGTACTTGGGTAGCTCATTCATTTTAATATCAATTTTCAAATAAATTAAATATAGAAAAGCAATATATTTCACAGAATAAATTTTAAACAATATCAATATCTTCTTTAGATATTTTATTTAGAAAACTCCAACATAGGATTTTATATATACTTTGTATATAATTTTCAGACAATTAAAAACAACCATTTTACATAAAAAATTAATTATTTATAAAGTTTAAATTCTCATAAAAGCAAAGGAAGATGTGCATTGAATAGTTTGTAATATGAAACTTTGTTTACATTATCAAAATGTACAAAAATTAATAGTAAATAGTACAAACAAAATGTGATTCTCATAAAAATAGAAAAATCTTTAAAATGTAGGTTAAAAAAAATTGTAATATATAAAATATAATCGTGAGTAGGATGAAAATAAATGAAGTGGATCTTTTAATGAATGAAGTGTATATCACTGGATGATTTAATTTCAAAATATTTTATTTATTGTACAATATAACTGTACAAATTAGGTAATGGACCAATACATTGCGATCCTTAAATTTAGTCAAATAATCCTGTAAAAAAAAGATGTTTATTAAAACAAGTTCTGTTCCCTATAATATATTGTAATTAAAAAATAATATTCTCATTTTTTTCATGTCATCATATATAATATTAGTAGCTAATACATAATAATAATCATTGAGTATTAATATTCAACTGGAATATTGATATTATATTAGTTATAAATACATTACTTACCAAAGCCCATATCATCGTCAGATTCTTGTTCTTCAGGTTCTTCTTTCTTCTTTTCTTCCTTAGGTGCACTTTCTGTACTAGCAGGTGCAGCGGCTGCTGCGGGTGCTTTAAAAGATAATAAGAAAATAATCTCATTGTTTGAAAATACAATCTCATAGTTATGAAAAAAAATGTTTATCTATAGTGTTGTCGTATAGAAATATCAATCATATTTCTAAATATGATTCACAATTTTCTAATACTATTTCTTTTTCCTCTTTTGCTGACCGTTCTACATAAATTTATGTAGTATGGTGGATGTAGAGGATTTGTACTTCTGTGAATGATACCAATATATACATATGTAAGTTTATCATATCTGGGAAGATTAAACTTATTTCATGTATATTTATAATTTTCAATAAAAAATTTTGATAGTAATATAGATATAGTTGATGAAAGATATACAACATTCTCAACTAAAATACAAATAGCACACGTTTATGCAAGAATATCTAGGCTCACATTCAGTGTTTTACGTTTTTCAATAGAGACTAAATTGAAGTTAAGGTGTACCTCATACATATATGCTATTTCATATATTAAGATTTGATTTTTTAATCTTTTCAATTTTTCGTCAATGCACTTACTCGGACATTAAAGTATCTTTTAAATCAATTCTATATATTATGCCTCAATTAACTTTCAATGTAGTATTTGTACAATCCAATTAAATTTACCTACTAAAGTAATTATTATGTGTATCTGTTTACAGTCAGTGATCCGATTTGTTAAATGAACTCAATATGGTGTCAAAATAAGCTATTAAATGCCTATTTTTATAAACATAACTTTCGATTCCATGATTTCCTAAATTTGAAACTGATATTTTTAGATTACTAGTTAAATACTATTAAAATGTAACAAAATAGATCAAAAATTTAGAAAGGCCTAAAATGAAGCAATTTAATTCACGTTTCTTCCATTATCAATATATGTATATTGTATGCAACATATGCAGTACTTAGTATATATAAAATAGTAAAATTAATTAAGTATACCATATTCTATATTATGTATAAGGTAGAAATAACTATTATATGTTGAATTATTATAATTAAAATATATCATACTCAAAGGATAATATATGAAAAAAATNAACCTGCTGGTGCACTTCCAACTCCTGATCCAATCTTTGTTATCAGTTCTTTTATATTGACTCCTTCTAAAGCCTTGGCGAAAAGTCCAGGCCAATAAGATTCCACATCAACAGCCGCAGCTTTTAAAATTGTTTGAATCTTTTCCCCCTGAACAATAAACAAAGATTTTAAATATTAGTATTAAATATATTTCGTTCTCATATATTTATTATACTTTTGTATTTTGGTATTATAAATAATAAAACAAAATTGTTAATTGCATTGTTGATGCTTATGCAGTTTTGGGAAATTTAAACTTCTAAAAATCTAGAAAATGCATATAACATGTAAAAATATATAAAATACCCAACAAATATATTATAGTATTATATTATGGTATAATGTACTACAGTATATATATAATAGTATTTAGTACATAAGATAGAAAATGTTATGTTAATACAATAGCAACATAGATACATGTAATAATTTAGAAAGTAATCAGAATTGTATTACACGTGCACATTCGTAACCAATGATTGTACTATCTGCTTAAAGCCTCAAACAGTGATAAATAATAGCAATAATACATAAAATATTCAAAGTAGAGCACTTATTATAATATTTAGTAGATGAAACAAATTTATATTTTGAATCTGTTTCTTTAATCATGTTTATAAAAATATAAAATTGCATAAACATTCATAGTTTATTCATGATATTAAGAAATCACATGTATGACTGGTACTTACAGTTACAGCAACATCGTCATCAACAAGTATCAATGTTGAATAAATGCAAGCAAGTTCGGCTTTGGAATTCATGTTTATTATTTATAAAACGGTGCAAGTCGCTGATTTAGCCTTAGCTCAATAAAAGAGAACAAGCACCTGGCTTCCACTTAATCCAGCTAAAAGGAAAGAGAAATGCGTTGAAAGGAAATCACGTGACTTATCTATGGGCAGCATTTTCAATACTACTAAAGAGCGGAAATGACGTAATTCTATTGGTTAACCTGGTGATATAATACAAAGTATATTTCAACGCATTTAAGATATATTTAAGATGTATTTTTTTATTTATCTTATACATCTTATATTACTATTTTTTTCATTATATCATTTTTATTTTTCATATTATTATAATATAAAATTTTTATAGAAATATGATGGAGGAGGTATTAACATACTTAATTAAAACAACCTTTTTATCTAGTATTAATATTCCAATAATTTTAATAACGATAAAACTTATTTGAAATTTATTAGAGACAGAGTATTTTATTTTAAATAAATATAAGAGTTCAAACTTTTAACCGATTAATATTATTTCACATTAATGCGGATTTTCATGTAAATAGAAGAGGGCGCTACATATTGATAAGTTTGTTTAATAAGTAATGCATACATACTCGATGTTCTTCGAAAAGTGCAGATCGATTAGTGGATCATATACGCAATTGAGCTAGTTCAGTGTTTTTGCGAACGTAAGTTGAAATATTTTCAGTTAGAAGGGTGCGTGTCAAAGTGGTTGGTACACGACTGGTTCCCTCACGTTTAAATTTTATTTTTACGGATATCCTGGGAAATGTTCTTTTGTGCTACGTTGCTATGTAGTACGTAAATGAAGCGACGACGTGTAGCGTCGCATGTTAAAAGGATATCGCTTGTGAGAACAATGAGAATGGCGCGCAAATGTTGCGTGCGTAGCTGTGAAGCCGATGTGCAAGATGCGCGTACTAAAGGGTTACCGCTTCATAAATTTCCAAAAGATATTAATTTAAGGAACAGATGGTTGACTAGTGGTGGATTCGAAGCGAGTTTTAAACCTTCACCAGGTCAAGTTGTTTGTCATAGACACTTCAAACGAGCCGACTATGAAGCTGCTAAAGGGCATAAATTACTTCTACGTAAGGGCAGCGTTCCGTCGGTTTTTGCAGACTATGACAATCATCCAGGTGCGTATCATTTGTTATTTACTATTTCTTAATATTACTTTCTTGCGAAATATTGCCAAATAAAAGAATTGTATATTTAAAATTCATTTTCATTCTGTTATTCTTCTTTCATTCTTTCATTCTTTTTTCATACATTATTAAATATATTTAATTTAATCCCAAATTTCTTCCTTTATTCAATATGTTCTTTATTCAATATATAATTAAATAAATAAATAAATATATATATATATATTATGAAAATAAATGCATAAATGCATAGAATAGAAGGAAATATTTTTATTTGTTATTACAATACTCAGTTATTATCTAGTGAAATGATGTAATATGCTATGTAATTTAATTTAATTTACAATCAATACATTCAATGTTTACTGAGTCATATGTGGAATGTAATAAACAGATTACATATTAGCTTATACATACCTTCACGTAGAGTTATGTTAAAAATTTCATATGAATATTTGAGTTATTAATATTATTTAAATGTTAGAAGTAATTCAATTGGATATTATAATTAATTTAATGCAATGTACTAGACAATGTTGAGTTACAACAGAGGATTTTATTAGAACAAACGAAGAGGTAAAGAACAACTATGAACAAAGAATGCAATTTATTTATAGGATATGCCTATTACTTTTTTGAATATGTAATAAAAACATATCTTTAAGTGAAGAATGTGCAAGATACATATTTCTTACATATATGAGATACATTTTTATATCGAAATAATGACAATGTTACAAATTTTTAATTTTTATAGAGTATAATCGTAAGCAGATTAATCTCATTGCAGATATCACTATATTGCAGATTTATATTCCTTTATTTGAATGTTTACATATAGTCCATTACTAAAATATGTGGGCAATATAATTTTATCTCTCATTTTTATAGTGTATGATAGTATAAGTAACAAAAATATATTCATATATTTATATATATGCTATATATTCATTATAATATAGTAAATAAATGCTGTTATTTGTTACATATGATTGTTTAAATATGATATCACAAATATATTTGGATATTTACTACATTTAAGGAACTGCATATGTTAATTTTACATTTCAAATAATCAACTAGGAATGTTTGTAATTATAATGCTGTTATCATTTAAAAATGTTAAGATTTGGATATTCTCTAGTTTTATCTCAAATATGTTATAAAGTAGACTGTCAAAGTAAGAACATATCTTTTGAAACATAGTGATTAATGCTATTTTACTACAAGAAAAGATGTCAGTGTATGAAATAACAAATCTTTTAAAGATAGCCAAGAGTACAGTGTAGGATAGTACTAAATGATTTGAAGGTAAAGATAGAATTAATTCCAAGCTGCAAAATAGACATCTAAAAGTTGTTAGTGTTTAAAGTAAACATTTCATTGTTAGGGAAATAAAAAAGGTTTATTAAGTTAAGTTAAAAGTAGTTTATTAAGTTAAGTTAAGTTAAAAGTAGTTTATTAAGTTAGTTAAGTTGCAAAATTAGCTAACAAATTTAGCGAAAACTATAATGTTATAGTAATGGAAAAATATAATAAATAGATTGCAGATATTTATGCCAGTTCATATTTTTATGGATATAGTCAAAAAAATGGAACCCAAGTAGAGAATTGTTTTATTCAGTAAACATTATAACGAGTATTATACTTTCAATATTTTCCATATTTTTCCATATTATGTGTATTCTGTGTATTTTCGTACTATTAAATTTCCTATAAATGCATGAAAATTCACAGTCTAATAATAAGAAACAAAATATACTATGCAGATGAGAAGATAGATAAGCAAAAGAATACAGATCTGTTTGGTTATTTCTGATAGACCCAATACAGTCATAAAGATAAGTATTATTGGACAAAGGTGTCACATAAACAAATAAGACAAGAAGACAATAAGACAAAGCATGACAAAGGGTAATAGAGATCAGTACTGCTATTGTCCCTATGCTATCCCTTGTAATCTTCTCACCTACCTGTAGTACAAAACATTAGACATGAATGGGTAATCAATACACTAATACACTAAACAGAGAAAAGAAACCTCAGTTTACAATGCTGTAAATAGAGAAAACAAGCTTCAGTGTACAATAGCAATAAATCTGAAATTGATCATTCACAAAAAGTAGTTATTGAACATAAGGATTATTCAACCAAATATTAAACCTTTATACAAAAATAATTATTTCAATTTTATAATTTAAATTTGTAAAATGTCTAAATATTTTTATGAAAATTCTTTTTTACCATTTCTTCTCATGTTTAAATAATTATATATAAAATCAACAGCTTTTTATTGTTTATGTCTATATACTGTATTAAAATATGTTTAGTACATTGTGTTTTCATATTTTGTTTAATACATTATGAGTTTTTGAACAAAGAAACATTTAATAAATGTAAACCTAAAGTTTTCTTTTTATAAACATATTTATAACCTATCTGTATAGCTGTTTGTAATTTCTAAATCTGTTTGAAAACTTGTCATTTTAGAGAACATTATATTGGTTTAAAGATCTTGAAAACCTTTGTTTTATTCACAAGTAATAATACAATTAATAAGTTTTGTGTTGTATTGTGCTATTGTTTACTATATATAATAAAGAGCGTAATTGAACTAATGATCACATCTTATAAATATTATCTTCTATTAATATAAATCACTATCAATAGAAAAATTGCACATGAATAAAATATTTTTGAACATTTTGATATTACTCTTATTTATATATATTTATATGATGATAAAAATTAAAATGGTGATTCTTTCATTATAGTTGAAGAACTACTGTTATTACTGTTATTGCTGTTATTACTAGTTATAATTAAATCAAGTAAAAGTAACAGAAACTATAAAGTATAATTATTTTGTACATTATGCTTGATAAAATTATTTGTTTTTTACATAACTATGTATCAATCTATTAGGTTTTTGAAAAATATTCTTCAAGGCAATCAGCTATTCAACATTGGTTGGGCTACCTGTAGTAGAAGGATGAATGAAAGCTTTAATGAATGAAGATATAAAACATTGAGTGCAAGTATGGTTACTGAACTTTTAAAATATGCGTTTATGTGCCTTACATGAAAGTATATTTGATAGATTTTAATCAAATTACTGCATTTCATATGAAATTCATAAAAAAGAATAGATAGAGTTATCGAAAATATATCTCATAGTTATTGAAAATATATAGTTAATTAAAAAAGACATTAAGATTTTCAACATGATTGTAATTTTAGATACATGTATTATCACAATATGAAATTAATGAAGCGTTTAACAATTTTCTGTTTTTAAGTAACTGACTGAAAGCTTTGATCTGATTCCTATTGACAAAATATATTGTTATTAGTTCAGTTATGCTCCTCACACAGTATATCATTAGTTTTTAATACTAATACTGTTATCTATTATTCTGTATATTTTGTTTCATATTTATATATCTTTGTGATAGTAAATTATTAAAGATAGTTTTTAATAGTAATATCATACAATTTTATAAATAAATATACGTAATAAGAAGTAATATTTTAGTGTCATTTAAATTTTTTATTTATAAAATATGTTTATTAATGTATATCATCTAAGAATATTTTAAAATTATTGTAGAATAGAGTATCGTTTTTAAAAAATATCTCTTGAAATTTTAAGCTTATATGTTGATTCTTTTTGCAGATCCTGTAATTATGTCTGTAAAATCATCAACTTCTTATGCACAGGAAGATTTAGATCTTATTAATTCTGAAATTCTGAACTTAGAACAATCTACCTCTTCACTGAATTCTGGTCTCAGAACATTAAAGTCTAACAATTGTGGAGAAACATGTTCTTCTCAACCAGAATCATCAGTTAATTCCTTTAATTTACTAGATTCAACAGAATTACTTGATAATGGATGTAAGAACTTTAATGTGAAAGAAGAAAATGTATATACTGTGAAACAAGAGATAAATAAAAATTCAGAAATAGAAGTGAATACTATGGCAGTGCAATTAGGCATTGTTGAATCTGATATAGCAATAAAACATATACAAAAAGATTTGGCCATTAAAGAAGAACTGAAAAGTATGGAAGTGGAAGATGAAAAGACATTTGATAAACCAGAAGAATTAAAACCAAAAATTTTTAATCGAGGTGGACTAAAATTTTTTCCTGGAGCCAAATTGGAAGCAAAAGATTTCAATGAAAAATGGTAAATATTTGCAGAACAGTTAATGGCAATTAGATAATTATATTTATTGTAATAAATATTGATGAAGGATTTTATTTATTTGATATTATTGTAGGTATTCAGCGAAAGTAGTTGAAACTGATTGGGATGAACGAGAAGTATTGATACGTTTTGACAAGTGGAGCTCAAGGTTTGATGAATGGATACCTATGGATAGTTCAAGATTACGTGTATTGCAAACACAATCAAAGTAAGTAAAGATATTCCAATGAATCTACCACAAAATTATTTAAAATTATTTGAATTAATAGATACAGAAAATAAAAAAATGTTTACGTGAATAATTTTTGCCTTGATTTATTATATAAAGTATATTCTGCATTACTTATAGTCCTATTCTTTTTTAAAGCGAACAAACCTGGAATCTACCATCTCAGTAAGTGGATATTGTATAATTATTAGCTAGGTGAAAAGAATTTGTATAATCTATAGTATTTTTTATGCAGTGATGAGAAATGTTATTAAATTATTTTATTTTTTACGCTACCAATAATAAATTTTCTCCATTTTTCTCTTATCTTTTCATCTAAATCTATAATTTTAATAATTTTAATAATTTTAAGCTATAGGTATTCTACATCATCCTATTACCTAAAAAATGGAAAAGAAATTTTTGTGATCTAATAAAATGGACTTATTATTTTTATTTTTCTAAAATGAATGTGCACAGTTGTATATACATATATTTTACACACTTCAAGCTCCTTATTTTATATTTAGATATCATTTCATAAGTCATATTCATAGAAGCTGTAATATTTAAAACAGATTCTTTTTCAGAATACATTTTAATATTATATAAACTGTCGTTCACAATAACTTTTAAGAATTATAATTACAATGCATTAGTGTTTTTTCTTTTCTCTTTTTTCCCCCCTCTCTCTTTTTCTTTCTCAAATGAATTTATTAAAAAAAAAAAAAAAAAAAAAAAAAAAAAAAAAAAAAAAGAAAAAAAATATGTATATGTTATTAACAGTCATACAGACTTAAAAATATAAAGTAATCTATATTTACATTTGATCCTTATTTATTTTTTGCACAGTGTTTAAATATTGTGAAACAAAGTTACTGTTTGTATAAGAAATTAATCTATCATTTGAATCTATTTACCATAATAATTAACCATATTTTTCCAAATATGGTAATAAATAAATTTAAATCTCTTAGGGAAACAAAAATGAAAGACTTTTCAATGGGAGAAAGGATACTTGCTACGTGGGCTGATGGTAGAAAATATCCAGCTAAAGTAAATGCCGTCTTAGGAAACGGTAAGTGATCTAACCTTAACTACGTATGAGAATTACGTATATTGTTAGTTTGACGTTTCGTGATAGGACATCCTTCTAATTCGAGAAATGGTACTTTTTTAATTTAAGGTTATTTTTACAGATAGATATGATGTACTGTTTGATGATGGATATACAAAGACAATTAAATCGTCAAAAATGACAAAAATCGCTACAACACTAACAAAGGTACAGTATTTGTAGTAAGGTTATGTTATATTATCGTTAATGTAAAATTCAATCAGCTATAATTACTTATTTTCTTGTTATTATTAGTAACAAAATGTACAGTAAATTGAGTTTTGAATTTGTTTTATTCGTCCAAACATTGAAAAACAGTGATAATTGTTGGAAATATATTTTTATAATCATGCACCACTTTCTTAAAGTCAATGAGAAAAGTATAAAATAATTTTATAAATATGTTATATACGAGTTCAACAGTTATTACATAAATAATATACAATGTTATTATCATAAATTAAAAATTTTATATGACATGAATTGTTTCCTTTGAACTGAATTTTACAATTAAAGAATTTATATTATTATAGAATAAAATTAACATTAAAGTAGATAATTTATTTTCTATCCTTTGTTTCCTTGAAAATTGTTTTAGAACTTGTAAAATGTATGAATTCAGTAATAGTAAAAAAGATGGAGAAAGTGATATTTCATTGTATTGTTTGTAACAGCAAACTAATCAAACTGAAGAATATATAGGAAGCAAGCAAGAAAGAAGAGATAAGAAAAGAAAGCATACAGTGATGGAGTTATTTCATACACATTATAGAAAACGTTCAAAAAATGAAACAGATAAATTAATAAAAAAGGAAGGAATTATAGTTAATGAAAATGTAGAATGCTTTTCGGAAAATAAAATTGATTTAGATGGAACTTTATTTGGACCTTGCTATGATCCAGGCACTGATTTATTACGTGGGTTTGACACAAATGTATCTAAAATGAAAGCTTATCCTAAAAAAAGTAAAAAGGAAGTATCTAAGAATGAAATAGATCAAGTAGAAGATGTGGGTCCTGAATGGATTGATGGAGAACCTCAGGGAACTGAATCTTATACAGTGGATGGAAATGATGGTATGTCAAAAGAAATGGAAATTTACACTCACTATTCTTATTCTACATTATCATCATTTATGTATATGAGTAAAAATGATATGAATGTGTAATATGTTTGTTTCTTAAAGGACCACGTCGATCAATAATAGTTGCAGACAGAAGATTACCACCTGGATGGCAAAAACATTTTACTCAAAGAAAAGCTGGTACATCAGCTGGAAAATGGGATGTCTTATTTCTTCATAAATCAAGTGGGAAAAAATTTAGATCAAAAAATGATATTAGGGCATTTATGGAAAATCAGGGGCAATTCGACTTTGATCCAGAAAAATTTGATTTTTGCATTCATCGAAAAAAGAAAAATCAAAGTCAAAAAGTAAAACAAGATATCATTGTGGATACTCCAAAAAAGATTAAGACTTTATTGCCTAAAACAAAGGCAACACCAATAACTGAGAATTCTTTACCTGTTCCCCCAAATACACCAGTTACAACATTATTATCTACATCAAGTACATCTATTAAAGATGGTGGTAAGATTCCATTTCTTTGTTTAATTTTTATATTTTTCATATTTTATTGAGTTTACTTTTTTATGCTTACCTATATTAGGAGTAATTTATTGTAAGTATTAGTAGATAATATTGTTTATATATATTACATATTATTAATTAACCAAATTGGACTAAATATATTTTTATAAATAAGTGTGTAAATAAGTAGTATATAAATTTTGTTTAATGTGTTGTTAGAAAACTAATTCTTTGTTTATTTGTTGACAGCTGTTTTTATTGGTGGACTTCGAGTAGAAATGGAGGACAGTGCTTATAAATGTCCGAAACAAGGGTGTAGTAAAACATTTAGGAAGGAAAATCTTCTACAAATGCATATAAAACATTATCATCCAGAATATTCGAAATTTTTGGGATCTACACCAAATGTTGCAGATTTAGCTTATGCAAGAACAATTGGAGAATCTGTTGAAGATATTATTCCAAAAAAGTCAAATAATTTGTTAGAAAAGTGCAATAAATTTGGAAAGAGAAAATTTATTCAAGATAAATCATTGTATGTTTCATCATCTTCTGTAACAAGCACTCTTCAACCTATATCACCAACAGCAATTGTACCAACAACAGTAGAAACAGAGGATGAAGTAGACCAAATGGAAAAATCCAATGATGTGCAAACAGACGATATTAAAATGGATAGAATGTCTCCAAGTTCTAGTCACAGTTTAGATATGGATGATGAAATTGAACAAAAACAGGAAGATACGTGTGCAATGTCACCAGGAACACTATTTGATATGAAAATTAGGGAAGAAAAAACACAAAGTGGCATTAAGACACTTCTTCCGGTAAGACCAGCCATGTCTTCAGAAGCACAGCGAATTGATAGATCAAAGTCTTTAGATGAAGCTATTCATATCGACAAAATAAAAGGTCAAAGGAAACGACAATTGTCAGAATATAGTTCTGATGCATTAAACAGAAGTAAAAGGCGGCATGGTAATAACTTAATCATTATAATTTAATCATTCTAATAAATTAAAAATGTAAAATGTTATTTTTTAATGGGCATTCTAGAATTTCCGGACGAGTATGGTGATTTAGATGATAGTACTATGGATATAGAAGGAGCAGGACCGACTACACCCACGTATAGATATAGTCGCAGAAAATCAGATTCAAGAAGTGATGAAAATAGTCAAAGCAGTAAGTTGCTTTTTACTTTGATATGCAATTTTCAATATGAATAATTTTATATTGAATTCTACTTTTTAATTTTGCTATTAACATTGGTTTATTTCCATGTAATAAAGATGGTATTTTACTGTTTTATTATTTTATTTTTCTTTAGGTCAACTAAACGATTCGCGTGTTGAAAAAGATGATCCCTTGAAAGGGAATATTGGTAAAAAAGATACTAATGATGGGGAAGGTATATTGTTTATTTTTTCAATGTTTTTCTTTATTTTATGTCAAATTTATATTGATCTTAGGTTTGAGTTATAAAATGTTTCGATGTATAGAGTACTTTTATTTCTTATATTTTGATATTTATTTCATAGTTTCTTTTAGTTTAAGCATATATTTATGCATGAATTGTATCTTTAACCATAAAGGATAATTATTTTTTTATGGTGACTTAGCAATTGCACTTTTGTAGAGAATGAAGGAGTTATGATGATGATCAATGGTGAAATGGTGAAAGTGGAGCAGCTTCGTAGAGAAGAAATAATAAATTGCACTTGTGGATTTATGGAAGAAGATGGTTTAATGATTCAATGCGACCTTTGTTTGTGTTGGCAACATGGTCACTGCAATGCAATAGAAAAGGAAAAGGATGTACCTGAGAAATATGTTTGTTTTATTTGTCGGAATCCATATCGGCAACGATTATCTAAAAAATATTTTCACGATCAAGATTGGATAAAAGAGGGAAAGCTACCAACATTATCTAGCCGAACAAAAAATCAGCATCGAATTAATCAAAGAACAGCTATGTTAAAACGTTCTTATGATCTAGTTGCTGCTCTTTTACACATTCAGCAAGTTTTACACAGTTTAAGAGTAAAAATCAATGTAGCTCAGTAAGTAACTATAATTAAATTGAAAAATATAGAAAATGATGATTAATAATAAAATTTGTATGATAGAAAGAAAGATCATCCAAAGCTATATCTGTGGGCTAAAAATTGGGAAAAAGTTGAAGTACCAAAACTAAATGTGACACCAGTACCAATCATGGAGATTATGAAAGTAGGAAAAGAGTGTACAGATATTCCAAGTGAAGGTTTTCATCGAACTGAAGTAAAAACGGAAACAAAGTTCAGTTTAAGAGATGATCATGATGAAAAGTCGATAGCCTCAGATTCAGAATTAATGAAGATATTAGAAGAAGATAATGTAACTCCAGATGAATCTAAAATTAACGGCAAAAAGGAAGATATTATACATCAAACTAAAAGTCATATTCTTCTCGATGCACTTACGAAAAATGATACTTCAGAAGGAAAATATACAAACTCATTACCTTCAGAGGTGAAAACAGATACAGGTAAAAAAAGAAAACAAATAAAACAGAGATAAATAAAAATACATCTTTATTTATAACAAAAGAGTAATATTTATTTTTTATATAAATTTGTTAACCAATCAATCAGACATATACGAGAATAACGTATCTCCGACAACTATATCAGCGAATCACATGCATGAAGAACTAAATGAACATGAAATGTCAGCACCGTTGCAACCTTTCATACCACAACCAGAAGCGCCAATTGACCCAGGAGAATGTCGAATGCGATTATTAGAACACATAGAACATTTTCAACATCATATAGATGCAAAATTAACATTTATCGAGGCAGAAGTTTGCGGTTGGTAAATTTTGTCAAAGTATTTTATAAATTGCAAAGGAAGTCTAATAATATAATACATTTTATATATATATATATATATATATTATATATATTTTATATATAATATATATATATATATATATATATATATATATATATATATCTTGTTTTAGCTTTGGAATCTATGGATCCTGAAGATATATCTACCTTAGATGTTCAGCCTCGAACTAAACAAACGGTTCAAATGCTTGTTCGAGATTTAAACACCGTGCGAAAATTAGCTGCTTTGTGTTGAATATAAGTAATAATTTGAGAAAATATTTATAAGTAAAATTTCTAAAAATATAGTCTGTATGTGTAAAAATTCTAATATGAATCTAAAATCTTATTTTTTATAATGTTGAAGAATTATTATGAATATAATTTTAAACAATTTAGTTGATACTTAATTGAAGTTTACAATTAGGAATACCATACAGCTGTATTTTACATTGTAAATATACACTGGTTTATGTGTAATTGTAATTAAATTGATTAAAAAATTATTTGTATGTAAATACATTGCTGTTATTATATTAGTCCTATATTTTCGAGAAATAAGTATAATTATAACATAGATTACTCATAATGAAAGTGTTACAAAAAGAACATACATAAAAGTAGATTATAATAAACACATTTTATAACATGTACTTATTATTCAAAACATGTATAGTGTTATTTAAAAATATATTAGGTTTTAATAAAAATTGTATTAAAGAAAGAATGTTAAACGACCATCTTTTTTATTTTCAAATATTTAGATTTTCCATTTGTGTGAAATATGATGATGTACATTTACAAAAGAAATAATCATTTATGAAATATACAAATATTATTAAAATATATCATACTTATTAATTATAATTGGGAAATAGTGAAACTATCAGTGAAATGATTTTTTGTTTAATTTTACTTTATGATAAGAAAATTAGGAAGGGAAGTAAGTACTTGCCGCCATCATAGTTGGGCTGATGACGTCAAGAAGCATAGTGGTATACAATCGTAGCGCACGAAAAACAAAGACGGTGAAAATATTGTCTACATTAAGAAGAGAGAACAGAAAAAGCATGTGTGCGCACGCATAAGAACGAAGAAGATAGTAAGAGAGTGCCAAGGAGGGAATGAGAGGGAATAGAGGCGTGCAGCAAGCAGTACGACAGGACGTAGAACGGCCGCTGCCGTGGTGTTTGGGCTCGGCTCGGTTGTGCCGCATCCGTTATGACGATACGATAATCCAGCGCTTAGCGCTGTGAGTGTGTAATACGTTACTTGCCATTACGCATTATTGACATTTATATTTTACGAAAAATTCGGGGAGAGCATGATGGAAGTGTATTGTTTTCTAATCTGATTGGTAAACTGTTCCTTCGTTGATCGTTAGAGTTCTTTCATACGCCATGTGCCATTGCTCTATGTGTATTTCCTTTCTCTTTCGGTTGTGTTCGGTTAAATTTTCATGAAAATATTCGTGTAACTAGTTTACCGGTGAATTATTTTAATAAAAATTTTCTATTAGTGATCCTGGTGTTCTGTGTTAGTGTAAGTGCGAAGACGGATTTTTCTTCTTTCTATATCTCTACATTATTATACGGTTTAAATTGCAATAAGGAATAAGAACAATAACGAGAGAAGCAGAAAAGGGGATAGACGGTGGATTTGCTGAGCTCAAGTGGAAAAGATATCTCGCAAGGAGCGCAAGTGGCGTATCAAGATGGCGCATAATTTGGCACCGAGCGTCAACTGTTCGCTCGACGACATTGATCTGAACGCTTTGAAGGTACGTTACGACTTTTAATGCTTTTTATTTATCAGGCATAATTTAATATTTAATGATATTTGTTTATGGACGCAGAAGTCTATTTTTTGTAGTTTCTATGAATTCAATGATTGATAATTAACCTCATAAGAGTAAACGATGATTATTATTTCTTGGTAGCACCACAGCATAATGAAGAAAGAAGGAAATAAGAGAATACAGTTTTGTTGAATTTTTGTACAATTTTTTTTCGTAATGCTTTTTAAAAAATAAATTAAGGAGATTCGAAGTTGTTTAGTTAGTCATTTTTGTATTTTGTTCGCGTTTACAGTTTTGGACTGATTTATATAAATTATCTAAAAATTAAGATTAACAGTTAATATTGTGAACAGATATTACTATACTTATACTTATATTACTATACAGATTATTATTGTACTTAAAGTATTATTAAGTAAATATAAAATTATAGTTAGTTATTATTATCTCATTTTTCTCTCTTTCATTATTGTATTATTTTTCATTGATGCAAGAATTTTTTATCTGTGATAAGTTGTAATATATGTAATTTTTTTAAAAATGTGAACTAAATATAGTGCATACATGCATACACTATGCAGTTGTGTGTACATGTACCTGTTAAACAAATATTTACAGTTTATATTATTTGAATATTAAAGATTTAAGTATTGCGATACATCTATTTCTTAAGGACCTATAAAATATTTAATAGTATCTTAGTATATGAAAATAATCATTTTGATGTCATGTCTTGTTCATATATAACAAACGACTTATTGATATTGTCAATAGCGAGATATGGTAGTATCGTTGGAAATTGTTGATTCAAATATTATTTTATACATAATATACATCATGCAGTGTATTGTATATATACATTGTACAAAAAACATGATATACAAATATAATTTATACTTAAATTGCATATGCATGTTTATATACTTATATGTGTGCATGTGTGTTATAGGAACCAGCAGGTATTTTCGAGTTAATCGAAGTTGTTGGTAATGGAACCTATGGCCAAGTTTATAAAGTAAGTATATATTACAAGTTTATACATAGTAATATTTTAGATTTGTCTCTTTCTTATGAATAATATGAATGAATAATAGAAAATTTGTACAGAATCTTGATCAAAAATTCAATATACTTTAAAATGTTAGATTACATAATAATAGTAGTTTATATGTCAAAGATCTGGTATTGTTCTTTGAAATGATAATTGCTATTAGTAATTTATGGTACTGAAAGTTATGATTTTAGATTTGTATTATTCAAAGAATAACTATAGTTTGTCAGAATAGTTAAATGCACGTATACAAGTAGTATACATTATTAGATAACTTATGATTTTTTAAGAATAGTTAAATCTCTGACTTTCTTAATTTTTTCCCTTATTTACATTAGCTATAACTTTTAATTACTTTATTTTTATACTCATTACCATGTTATATATCTTTATATATATATATATATATATATATATATATATATATATATGTGATATTATGAAATAAATACATATATAATACATATATTATGAAATAAAAAAACTTTGAAGCTTGATTGTGTAAGAGATAAATGCATCTACGATTTTTAAAATTTTTATATAATATGTATCAAAATTAGTGGTAATGAATTATAAGTTAGTACAAAATGATATTTTTATGATTAATTGATATTTTCTTAAGATCCATACACACATATGTAAAGATTCATGTACAGATATTTACATATAGATTTATATTGACTTAAGCATAAAAATAAATAATGATTTAGCTGACTTAAATCACAAAATCAAAGAAAATAACCATTTATTCTGAAAAAAAAATCTCCCGCGAATTATTTTCAATTTTGGAAGAAAAATATATGTATAAGAAAACGTAAATTTCAATCGAAAGAATGCAAAAGATGCATCATACGATGTTAAGGTATAAAGAACTAAGCAGAATCTAGCATTATTAATGTTGTTTTACATGTACATTTTTTGTATAGTGTAAGTTATATCATATATTAATTTGTGCTTTTTACAGTGTGTATAGTTTTCGTATTATCAGAGATTGTTATAATATGTAGAGTACATTGGATGTGACATGATGTGCCTAATTTTTATTGTACATATTGGTCAAAAATTAATTTGTACATTGTTATGTTGCTCAGAGATATTATTATGATTCTTACTTTTGTATGTGTATGATAATAAAGAGTAAGGGGGGAATGAGGAAGAGTGCGATGACCTACTATTGATGACGACATAGAACGAATGAAACAGCCGTGCGCATGAGTACAAACGATTAAACGCTGTGTTGTCAATTTGTACTGATTCCTCGATTGCTTATATCTTTCACAGTCAAAGAATTTTTGAAAAAATTTGTATAAGAAATTAATCAGAAGAAGTCATAGCTGTGTCACATATTTTAATGTCATCGGTAGAGTATTGTAATATTTTATAACGTTAGTATTTTCTTTCTCCTCGCTTCCTCTCTTTTTCGATAAAATGTATGTTACGTTAGATCAACTTGTAATTTAAATAAGAATTAAAGTAATAAAGAATAGTATATACATACAGTAATATAAGTTTTATCTTCTATGAATATTGACTGTCATTAAAATGGAAATTACAAATTTAAATTATGTCAGAGCATTTTAGTGCAAGTGTGTGCACTTTTGAATTTCTGGTCATTTTAATAGAATTGTTTAACATTTTTCTTATCTGGATTCACCCCCTTCGCCTTCCTCTTTCATTTTTGTATTTAATTTAATTCCTCACTTTCTCAACTGATGATCTTTTTGTTAATGTACTATTTTGGTACCTATGTTAGTTATTCAGTTATATAATCTCATAACTTAAAATATTATTTATTGGTTTAAAAAGAGCATGCGATCTCTTTTTTTTCTGTTTTTTACATACCAAATTTTAACGTTCATTTTAATTTATATACATCCTTATTGGGATAGAAAAAGTAGTTCTTGCGAAATATATTTGAAGAAAAGATGAGAATTGAGATTATATTTTTTGGAATATTTTGGGAACTACAGGCTGCAAAACATTTTTTAAAACCCCTAACGGTCATTTTTAGTTTATACACAGGTGCTATATATGGTATATATGCTATATATGGTCGAAATTAATTTTCAATGAATAAATAGTAATAACATAATGGAAGATTATAAATAATAAACAAAATTTATTGCTCTTCTCGACTTCACACACATATGTGACACAATAACATGGTTTCATTTGATATAAAAATCATATTCTATACTGTTCAATCGTGGTATAGTATCTTTTAAAACATTCTCCGATCCGATGCTCTGGTGTTCGAGGACATGTATCACGAAAGTAATTAGTTTGTTGCAATGAACAGAAATATTAGATCCAATAATTTTAGTGTCCATTGCGTAATTAATTTTTTATCGACGCTGTTCTTTAGGCGTGACATTTATACCAGTATTCTCATTCTCATCAGTTTCTTCTATTCATTGTCGCTAGAAATTATTAATTACGTCACTCGTCTCTTATTGGAACTATGTCACTCTCGGAATTACTATCATAAATATTTTCAGAATAACCGTTATCACTTTCTATGTAGGTATATTACAGGAAGTGTTCAGAGTCAATATAAAATTCGTCACCATACTTTTAATTTTACGATATACGTTCTTCGTTAACACTCAATTTTCTTCTTGTCATTTTACAATACTATCCATTAAATGTTATAAGGAGCGCGAGTCTCTAATTGCGTTAAAAAGAAAAAAACATGTAAAGTGTTATTAAGGGCCTTGTGTATAGGCTACTCCGGAGTGTGTCAAGATTTTCGATTAAAACGCATTTGAACAAGAACAAATTATTGAACTTGTAAAGATCTCGAAATGTGACACTGACTTTTTGTTGAATATTTACATAATAAAATTGTAATATGACATTACTTCGTATTCCGAGTGAAAGTGAAAGTGAATATGAAAACTTGGAATTTTAAAAACAGAGCTCTCGTTCAATATGTATGATGTTTATATTTTGAAGATTTTTCTAACTATTTTGTTTTATATACACTTTATAGTTGAAACAGTACAAATACTACGTTAACGAGATAACATATTTAAATATTAATTACAGGTAGTAGATTACGTATATATGTAAGAAATGGTAAGAAATGCCGAGAAATGGGATAAGATTAGAACCAGTAATAAAAACAAAATTATGAATTTTGGCAATTGTATATTTTGACATTTTATTCCGCATATTTCGGTCATTTCTGGTATGTAGTTACAATTCAAAAGATAAGCAAACATAATTCTAATGTAAGAGGAGAAACAATTTTAAAAACAGATTTTCTTTTTTGGTCTATAGTTCATGTATTTATATAAATTTGGCTGAAAATGAGAAACAAGAAAAATGATTAGACATATTCAAATTTTTAAATATACATTTTAAATAAATAACTCTTTTCTTTAAACTTTGTGTCTGATTTTTTTTCAATAACATGCAATTAAAAAACACACAGGCACCTTTCAAGATTCGAAAACTATTTTCATTTCATCGATGATTGGATGATTGCCAATAAAAATTACGCGCGGTACAGTTTTCTAATAACTATGTATTTTCCATATAAATTTCAATAAAATCCTTTGTAAATGTACCTTTATACGTAGTTTAGTTTGCAAGTGGTGTCAGTTAACTGTTTCCAGAATTGTAAAAGATTTAATTTATTTTAATCTCATCGGAATTATTAATAAATTCCGTTACTATAATTTTATATATTTTGTGAGAAGATAATATTCATTATTATTTGATTGTTCATAATTCGTTAAATACACATCTAATAAATAAATGATTTAATTTGAGATACATACAGTCGTGGACAAAAGTAAATGGATGATAGGTAGTGTCCAAAAAAGTTTGGCGGTGGATCATGAGATTGGTACTTAAGTACGAAATAACGAAATCATGATTGCAGATAAGCATATTGATATACTGAGTGAAAATTTAGAAGAGGCTATATTAAAACTGTGTTTCAACGAAGGATTTGTCTCTCAATAAATGATTTCAAAAATACAGTGTCAGTATTTGAAAATATTAATCAAAGTTATATTGGAAATTTAATAAAGAATAATAATTTAAATATTTATATATATATATAAAAGTCATGAATGAATAAAAGTGATATGAAAAATTCAAAGTTTTTAATTTCACATTCAAGTCTATTAATATTCATAAAGTATTTTATAGAGTATCATGTTTGAAAATGTAACTATATTTTTTATATAAATGCAAGATATTTTTTATCAATTTATACATTTCAATGGTATTTTTCAATATCTTTCAATAAGCAAGAAGGAAACCTATCTTTAACGATATTTTTAAGTATGTACTAACAACTTGCCTTTTTCTACGGAAAGTAAGCAATGCTAAAGTTGCGATCATTAAATACGGATATTTTGAAAATACAAATTTATAATAACTCCGACGTTATTCTCTACTTTATTCAAACGCACATGCCATTACAAGGCGTAACGTGTCTTTAACGTGTGTTGTAATGTCTTATGCGTTTGCCGCTAATATGATTTATGTTACGGTTATGCTATTAGAAGGTATCTGGCAGTTTGAAAGATGGCAGAATTGCGTGTTTCTAGACCTAGAAAGTCAGCTTTTCATTGGCAAGCCACGTAAACGTGCTATTGGTCAGGGATTATCGAAGAGTTTCGATAAACGCCATGCATCAGCATGCAAAGAATAATTGACCAAAGCACAGAAAATTTCGAAATCAGGAGAAAACTTTTCAGAATAGTCACAAGTACTACGTTAAGTATTGTTGGAATCGCCTCACCCCATCTGAAGCATAGGCGGGTATAATATCAAACAATCATGGGATCTAGTTCAATTATTTAGTCATGACTCATAACACGTGTAATGATTCGCAAGAGTATTTATTTATTTACCATATAAAACTTTTATGTTGTATGTGCATATTATGCATGTTACATAAAACATGAAATTTCATTAGCCCTATTATAGGACGCAATTGCCATGATTATATTGGCGAGATTTGAATTTAATCTGAAAATAAATGTAGAAGTTACAAGATATTTCCTCCAAACTTATATTTAGGAAAAAATTAGTACATGGTATGAATATAATACGTGTTAAAGATGTTTTCACTGAATATCGAGACGTATTAACATTGTGATTGCCTGTTTAAATACTTTCATGATCTCTGTAAAATATTTGTATACGCGTGCTAAATATCTTACAACTTCTGTATACATTTTTGTAATTGTTTATAACTTCACAAATATAATCATAAGAGTTGCATGCCATTACAGAGCTAATGAAATTTCAAAACGTTTGATATAACAAACGTAATATGTTCATAAGATGTGTTGGCAAGTGTACGAATACTTTCAAGAGCCTCTGTAGTTTGATTTATTGCAAATTTTAATTAGAAGATATAAAAATTTAATAAAGGTCAAGTTACCTTTTAATCAGAGACTTAGAATAATGAAATTCTATTAGTTTAATGTAGTCTCAATTAGGAAGCTAAGATTTACTAGAAGTTTTAGCGTAGTTTCGATTAAAAGACTCGGTAAACCAGTCTCAGTCTGGAGATTCATTACTTAACAGAATCCTATTTAGCAAACTCTACTTAGTACCGTTATGTGCTATCGGCTAGTTGTCGATGATCACTAGATTCAGGAGGCTATGAACCAGGCGTCAATGACTACGAAAACATGAATGACGCATGAGCGATTGCCTGATCGTCACTTAAATCAAGTGCTTTAAGTAAATTATATATACCACCTTGATCATATACAAATACAAACAAAACGTTGATATTTTTATTATATTTTCAACATTATGATAGAAATATGTTTCTCTAGTGTTAACTCTTTAATTCTCGTCGTAAATGGTATTGCTAATGATTTCTGCATTTCGGGGTGATGAAGTGTAAGCATTCTGTCACTGAAAACATTTATAAATTAGAAGTTATAAATAAACTTATGGGAAACGGTACATTCAAAATTCATAGTGTGTATGTATGTATCCATTAATAATTCACTGGGTGATTAGGCATATGTGTAAATGGATTTCCTGATGATAAGAAGTAATGTGGTTGCTTTTTATTGGTGTGCGTCATCACATACTTTGTCACAGGTTAATATACAAGCAAAAATGACTTCGCTCTTCAGTGGCAGGACCACGCTTCCATAAATCATGAGTCACCACTTTCCCAAGACTCCACAGTTGTATAATTTTCCATAGATAAAGCGAGGTTTGCTTCTTTGTTACCATAAAACCTTGTAGCGAGTATTATTAAATTTTTATCAGTAATATTTCTCAAATCGTTATCATGAATAATAATCTGGCATTCTTTCCACAACTCACTTTTAGATTTCTAATCCCTCGTTTTCAGCTTTTGAACTATTTTTATGCAGTCCATTCACTTGGGGGCGGCTGGTGGTTTTGATTGGTTGCATCAGGTCGCGAGATATCTCGTTCCCTGTTATGAATGGGTTAAAGTACAATTTGAAAAAATTCATCGAAACAAAAAGCAGGTGCACGAAATGTCTAAACGGCTCCTTAAATATGGAGAAGTCTATCCATTTACCTGATCTATTAAAATTCGATGAACAGCTTTCATTTTATTTTTTTAAACACATTCTAATGTAATAAATAGTCTTTCTTTTACAATTTCTAATAATGAATGTAACATAACATCGGTCATGAAACTGTTCATGTTAAATATTTCTTATTTAACACATAATATTCTGACTTAATAATGCGATAAAGAAATTTTAGTAAGTATAACTATATTTCGACAAAGATGAACGAGATAACCTGGTCCTCAAGTACAGTCTTACCAACCAATATTTCGCGATTAATACTTTTACAAATTTCAAAACGTAAACAGAATTGTTACCTTCTTGGCCTTTATTAAACATAATTGTAAATATTTTTAACTGACACGGATAACTTTGATTCGCCGAATAATTTCGGCTCGATACTCTGAAGAAGAAAGTTTAATTGATTCATGGATTCAGCTTTGCGCCATTCATACCAACTGTCGACGCCTGCTGAACAATTATCGTGCTGAGGAGATTCATCAGTTAAACAATAATGATCCAGCGTTGCTATTATAACTTGTTTCATTTTTTGAACAAAAGCTATGTTCCTTTTAATGGTCAAACCATAATATTTTTATAATGTGTACAAATTCTTACAATCTGAATAAAACTAACCGTTGATGCTACAAACTACTAGATAAAGCCACGTACCCTAAATGAATAATACACATTTNTACACTTTTATTAGACACATTAAGACTCAACCGGATACAACCATGGATTATAACTATTGTATTGAACAACCCTTCAACCTTTTTCAGGTATGAAATTCTGAATAGAAGGTCGGAGTGGCGAGCGCTCGCATACCTGCACCACGCTCGTCTGCTTTATATTCTTGAAAATATTTAGAATTGGCCTCTGTCACTTTGTAAACATATTCTTCCACAGAATATATTCTTTACTTATCGATTTAAGCAAAAGGAAAAAAAAGACAATTTTTTTTTTACATTTTAATTCAGGACACCCCCTTATGTCAGAAAACTGTTACTTTCTTTTAATGAGATGTAAATATTTTAGAGACGCATGTTAACGAGTATCTGTATCAACACATCCGTTTAATGATTTAGTTTAACGCTACTGCTCATTTAATAGCGTATGTTCAGTAATTTGTAAATCTTCGAAAATATTAATAATAATCATAATTTTTAATTTCTTTTGCAAGATAATTAAGTCATCTGTTAGGTAAAAAATAGTTGGAAGACATCAGAATACGATGATATATTTACATTACATCAAAATTATAAGCTGTGACTGAAATTCTTTCTAAAGAATTGTCGGCAATTATCTTCTTTTAAGTTTAATATATATTCTAGTATATCTACGTTTAATTAAAATTCTGATGTATATAGCATTAGTCTTTGGTCTGTAACGCGTCTAATGTTATATTTAATGTTTCCTTTACACTTTATACAAATGAAATTTGATAAAACTTGTAATTTTTTACAAAATTACAAATATAAATAATTTTATACAAAACATCGGAATAGAGATCACAGATAAATGTTAATAAATATAATAAATGCTAATCTTTCACTACCAAATTGCTTCATAACTTTGAAACCGAAGCTGACGAAAAGTTATTGAGAATGAAAATCTTGATAATATATTTCACAGTCATTTAAATCGGCGAGGTCGACGTTCCCAATGATTAAATTCTTAATAATTATATTTAGTTAATTAATTGCAATTGTAGTTTCTTTTTCGTTTAATAAGACAAATTGTAAAGAATTCGAGAAAGAAGAGGGGCAAAAAGAAGGCAGTTTGCGTATGTGTATTTGTTTCTATATCATATAATTATATAAATATAAATTTAATTCCAATTCAAGTTTTGCACAGATTATTCACATATCTAGCGGCTCTGGTAGCTACTGGCACTGATAAATATCTGCTGATGTACAGAAGGGGACACATAAATCGGAACACCTAAATATCTTCGTTTTTAGTGGTTTCATGGAAAAAACTACACAGGAGAATGTTGTGCTATATGGAGGAACACACACAGTGGTAGATAATGTTTTTTCTGAAAGCCATTTTTAAATAAGTTTTTAAGGTCATCATTATTTTTTTGTGGGACCATATATTTGTTTAATACATTAATCGATCCTCGATATTTCCTATAATGGTTTAATTTAACAGTTATTTTAACTCTAATTTTTCAAATTGAAGGTATAAAAGGCAAGGAGGACGTAAATACAAGGAGACTATTTCGTGTCTTTCCTTGTTTTCCATATATTGTTGAATCTTCATTATCCTAACTCATAATAATAAATATCACGGTAGTAGGAAAACAGCTTTCCGTATGCCGAGTGCCTTATATTTCAAACCAAATGGTTGGACGCTACATAAAATTCTACCTGTTTCATACTTTACTTGTCACTAAAACATATTATATTTCTTAATATATTTTTTAATGTATATATCTTAATATAAGTAGTTTTTCCGAGTTACTTTCATTTTGTAGTTCAAACCATCTAAGCCTTTTATGGAGAGCTATTATCAAGTATATCTTCAAAGTTCTCGTCAGTAAGTTTGTTCGCTTCTGTATCCATAGCTACATTTATACAATCTAGAAGAGTATTTTTGATATCGACTTGTATGTCGATATTATGTTTCTTATCAGTTTCAAACCAGTTCATCATAGCGATACTGTCGCACCCTCCGCATCCTGTCAATCTATTCAGTTTTTCAAGTGCTTCATGTATGTCTTTTTTTATTATTTCGGACTTTTCCGAACTCTGTTCGCTTTCATCCTTCAAAAGCTTGTCCCACGAGTTTTTTAGTATTGGATTCTGAACTTTTGACCAAGCATTATGTATCATTCGGCAACAATTGTCCATTTTTAATTGGGAATAGGTGTGTAGAAGTTCTCCCCGTGTTAACGCTGAAGCGGTGTTAGATGTTGGCATTAATGATTCTAGCAATTTGTTTCGGTACGTTCGCTTGAAACATGCGATTATTCCACGATTCATTGGTTGTATGAGCGGTGCAGCGTCATATGAAAAATGCATGATATTAACAAATTCATCTTTTGTACTTATTATGATGTTTTCGTGATCCGAGCCACCGTTATGTAGCAACAATAGAGTTTTCTCTTTCTGTCCGTTTTTTTGTTGTCTTTTTATAACTGATTTTAAGAAACATTCATTGAACCATTCATTGAATATGTCATTGTCCATGTAAGCCTTGGTGTTAGTTTTGTACATAATTGACAGAAGACGTGCGTACAAACTATTGATAGTTGGAGGATCCCTTCTCGTGCCGATTATTAGTATCGGCAGTTTGTGACATCCGGTAGCATTTGCACAGAGAAGTGTAGTAACTTGGACTTGGCCGTTCTTCTTTTCCAATGACTTCAATTTCGTAAAGAGCAAAGTTGTTTCTGGTATTTCTATCCACAGTAGTCCTGTGGTTTCGGCATTGTAAACATTCTCCGATCTGTACCCCTCCTTTTACATAAGTTCATCAAAATCAGCTTTGAAGATATCCGCTGCGGCTTGATTTGTGGTTTCTAATTCTTTACCGATATCCGCTTTACGCAAACTGTGACGTTGTCTAAATCTTTCCACCCAACGGTAACTGGCTTTGAAAGTACTACTTCCGTTTAATTGTTTATTAAGTTCCTGAGCTTTTTGTTGTATCATTTGCCCTCCTAGTTTTATGTCTTTTACTATACATCGTATGTACCACTGGAGAAGAGGTCTGTTTAAATGCTTATGAATGTGTGCCAAGTTTATAATTATTGTGGAACTGCTATCTGCCTCTGAGTTGGTCTTGAAATATTCTATTATCTCTTCTCGTCTTGATTTTATCATGCTCATGGTTATAAGTCCAATATCATACTTTTGTGCAATGCTTTTATTAGCCTCACCTCAGTCTATCATCTGAATGATTTCATATTTTTTGTTAACTGTCAACCGTACCCGTACGCGTGCTCGTGTTGAAGCCATTATTGTTTGGAGCGTTTCGAATGTAAATACCGCACTGAAATGTTCTGACGAGATTTCACTTCACAGTTACAGTTGTCGACAATTTGTTAGGGGGAAACAGATACTATATGAATTATCTACGTATATAGATAGATACGTATATATGTATATGAGATACACTATGGAGAATTATACAACATTCTGATGATTGAACGTTCGGATAATGTATGTATGTGATGTATAATCGAGATTGTATTGTATATCAAAATAACATTCCACTAATAAAGTAATATTCGACCAAGAGTTGACAGAAGCAA